>CM065589.1:601093206-601507037 GCA_033119425.1 Bufotes viridis | reverse complement strand
CCCTTTTTTTGTCATTTTGGCATTTTTTCCTGATTAATTGATTAAATTATCGACAACTAATCGATTATTCAAATAATCGTTAGCTGCAGCCCTAGTGAGGGGCCACTGTACTTCAGTTTATCCTCTCTCTCAGAAGGTGGAATAAAGGACCCCCTTTTGGACCGGTAACGAGGGTCTAACATGGTGGAGAGTCAGTAGTCATCCCTGTTCTGAATGGTGATAATACGGCAGTCACTACGCAAGCAACTTAGCATGCATCTGGCCATTTGCGCAAGGGACTTGGAGTTACTCCCTGCCTCCATCTCCAATGTGTCACGGATCAGCGGATGTGAACTCACCTTTCACGCCGGGAAGGGTACAAGATACAATAGACACACAAGGAACAAAAAATAAGCGTCTAGGCAAAAGCTGGGGATAATGGTCACCTCCTGACAAGACCCTATCAGCTGACCCTAGACTGCTGTGCACACGTTTAGACCCCAAAGGTGGAAATAAACGTGCCCCCGTGCCTAAGACTGAATTAACCCTATAGTCCTTGAGATAGTGGACAAGGGGGAAAAAGGCAGCCTGCTTCCTCTAATCCTGGAGGAAGCAGGTGTCTAACTAACAGCCTAGACAGTTCACAAATGGAAACCAAAAACACACCTATCTTTGAAGCAGAGCAGAAACAGCAATCCACCTTTCCTCAGAGTAAGAAAGAAGCTATAACCCGCAAGGGACACTGGGTAGGTGCTTGATTTAAATTCACACAAATGACCCCACCCAATGCACCTGAAGGGAGGCAGGTACAGCTCACTCCAAGTAAACAGAAAACTACACAAGTGCTGCCAACCTGACAGACCTCCGCACCTCACCAGAGCAGGGCATGACATCACTGTGCCACTGACTAGCAATACTCTGGAGGGGCATATCTAAGCAACTACCCAGATTTCAATAGAGCCACAGCTGCCCTCCTTGTCGGTCTGCACACTGCAGAAAGCCAAAGCAGTTGGCACCTGTGTTTTATCGTCATCATCAGAGACGTGCTGCGGTGGTCTTTCCATGTCCTCATCCTGAAACATAAGTGGTTGGGCATCGGTGAACTCAATCTCTTCCACTTCTGGGGCAGGCTATGGTTATGGCCCTGGGAAACCCTGCCAGCAGAGTCATCTAAAAGCATAAGAGACTGCTGCATGACTTGGGGCTCAGACTGCTTGGCTGATTTGCAAGGGGGGAGGTGAAAGACAGATACCCATGGGCTGCAGATGCCAACTCTGAGCTTTCAGCAGTGGACCGGGTAGGAGACAATGTGAAGGAACTGGAGGCACTGTCAGCCATCCAATCTATTACCGCCTCTACTTGTTCTGGCCTCACCATTCATAGAGCGGCATTAGGGCGTACAAAATAACGCTGAAGGCTCTGTTGTCTACGCGCACCTGAGGATGGTGTTTTTTATTTGGGCTTGTAGCTGTCACCGATCGACCACGTCCTCTCCCTGCAACAGGAGCTCCGCCACCACCAGCAGCACCACAACCAGGGCCACGTCTCTTATTTGACGCTCTCCTCATTCTTTTCCGTCACCCAATAAAGTAACACAGGAATTTAAGAAAATGAGTTCCCTGTCAGGTATGTTGTGCCAGTGTCATAAAGAGAAAAGATTGGTTTAGGTCACACAACAATGAGACAGACGAATTTAATAGAGCTATTTTCACTGTCAGAAATGCAGCGCAGGCCGCAGGGGTACTTGACTGCCAAAAAAATAATAATTCCACCCTTAATCTAACAGCTGGATTTACTGATTTTATTTCACTGTCAGGTATGCAGTGCAGGCCGCAGTGGTACTTGACCATAAAAAAAGTGAGATGGTCCCCCCAGAATCTTACAGATTGATTTACTGAATTGATTTCCCTGTCAAATACACAGTGCAGGCTGCAGTGGTACTTAACCGACAAAAAAGTGAATTTGCCCCCCCTGAATCTAACAGATGGATTTACTGAATTAATTTCACTGTCCGATATGAAGTGCCGATGTCATAAAGAGAAAAAATTGCTTTAGTTCACACAAATATGTGACAGATGAATTTAATTGAATTATTTCTGGCCTTCCTCTGCTCATATAGTCGGTGGGAGGGTGGAGTTCCAATGGGTGGAAACGTTGCATTTCAGTTACACATGGGAGTACTTCACTCCACCTGTATCATCAAGAAATCATTTATGGCCTTTCTCTGTTCATATAATCTGTCCAATATATGGAGGGTGGAGTTCCAATGGGTGGAAACGTTGCATATCAGCCTATGTTGGGGAAAGCCATTCTGCCTTTTTAGCTCAAGAAGTGCATGCTTTGCAGTGTAAGAGTGGCTGAAGTGCATGCACAGTTTCCTGTCTATTTTCAGGATGTCTTGCAGATGGGTGGAAGACTTCAGGAAACACTTTATAAGCAGATTAAACACATGTGCCATGCAGGGCACACGGCTCAGCCCTCCTTGATGCAGCACCAACACGGTGTTCTTCCTGTTTTCTATGACCATGGTTTTCGGTTGGCGGGGAGACAGCCAGGATTCGATTTCTTGATGAAGGACCTGGAGAAGTTCCTCCCCTGTGTGACACTGTTCGTCCTGGCAAACTAGGTGCAGAAAAGATGACCTCGCCGTTGTATGTCTGAGGAGCACTCCAAATTGTGTCTGCAGTGAAGGTTGAGGTCAAGGTGTAGGATGAGGAGGCAGAGGACGACATTGGCGCAGGATCCACAGCTTGAGAACGTGGAGGCAGCAGTGCCATCAGCTGGCCAAGTTGCTGGCGTGGAACCACATTCACTCAGTGTGCCGTAAAATACATATATTGTCTTTGACCGTAGTTACAGGTCCACACGTTGGCGCTGCCGTGCACTTTGGCAGACACCGACAGGCTCAAGGACTAGCCCATCTTCTGTTCTACATATGTGTGCAGGGCTGGTACTGTCTTTTTGGTAAAGAAATGACGGCTTGGGACTCTCCACCTCGGCTCAGCACAAGCCATCAGTTCGCTGAAAGGTGCAGAGTCAACCACTTGGAAAGGGAGGGACTGCAGCACCAGCAACTTGGACAGGAGCACGTTCAGCTTCTGCGCCGTTGGATGAGTGCACGCATACTATTGTCTCTTCGGTGATCGATTGGTGACAGAATGACTGACAAGGAGGAGGAATAGCAGGAGCATCAGGACTAGCAGATGATGGGAAGGACAAACAGCTACCTTTGGCTGAGGTGGTGGAGCCTTGACTGCATGAAATTGGTTATGTGCCACTGGGTGATGCAGCGGTTCTCCCAGGCCACTCAGCGGTTAACCCACTCCACATGTGGTACTCGAATGAGTACCACATGTGCTCGAGCACCATGCTCGAGTTTCAGGCCTGCAGGTTTAGTGGGTTTTCAGCAGCCAATCAAGGTGCAGATAAGTACTGCCCTCACTGTAATGCCAGTAGCCATATTGGCTGCTGGCATTACAGTGATTGGCTGGCCAAAACGCATCATCGGATGCTATATAGCACACGATGACGCATGTTCGGCTCACACATAGACAGGGAGATCAGAGAGTAGGAAGAGAAAGACAGAGTTTTTCTTCTGAGAAAGCTTTTCAAAGACACAAAACTCATTTTAGAGACTACTGTGTGTGCGTTGTGTGTGTGTGTGTTTTAGAGCAGCAATCAATTTAACTCCTGCCATCTCAGGGACAGTGCTTCAAAAGGGACAGATAGTGCAGGGAGAGAAATGTGCTGTTTTTACTACCAAAAGTTTTCAAAGACCCCAAATTCCTTTTAAGGACTACTGTGTGTGTGTGTTTTAGAGCAGCAATCTATTTACCTTCTACAGTCTCAGGAACAGTGCTTTGGAAGGGACAGATAGTGCAGGGAGAGAAATTATCTTTTTTTTTTTTACTACCAAAAGCTTTTCAAAGACCCCAAAGTCCTTTTAAGGACTACTGTGTGTGTTTGACAGCAGCAAGATATTTTAATTTTATACCTATTGGTGACATATACTGTACATCATCCGCAGACTGTGTGTTTAATAATCTGGGTCACATCTAGTGACCATAATGTGTGGCTTTGTGTAAAAAATACTGTACAACATCTGAAAACAGTGTCTGTAGCGCAAACTCCATTAATCTGGGCCTAAAATAGTGTCCATATTCGGTGGTTTTATGTGACATATACTGTCCATCATCCGAAAACAGTGTCTGAATTTCAAATTGCAATAATCAGGGGCTAATGTAGTGTCCAAACTGAGTGTCTTTCTGTTAAAAATTATGTAATACATCCGAAAACAGTGTCTGTATTTCCAATTCCAATAATCTGGGCCTAATATAGTGTCCATATTCGGTGGTTTTATGTGACATATACTGTCCAGCATCTGTAAACAGTGTCTGTATATCAAATTCCAATAATATGGGCCTACAATAGTGTCCATACCAAGTGTCTTTCTGTGAAAAATTATGTAATACATCCAAAAACAGTGTCTGTATTTCAAATTCCAATAATCTGGGCTTAATATAGTGTCCATATTCAGTGGTTTTATGGGACATAAACTGTCCAGCATCCGAAAAAAACTGTGCATTTATTTCAAATTGCAATAAGCTGGGCCTAATGTACTGACGATACGATGTGTCTTTCTGTGAAAAATTCTGTAATACATCTTAAAACAGTGTCTGTATATCAAATCGCAATAATCTGGGTCTAATATACATTCAGAATCCTGTTAGTAGGAGTCAGCATACACCCCCTTCATTTACTGCCTCTGATTAACCCCAAATAAAGTTCAGCTGCTCTCGTTGGTCTTTCCTGAAATTTTCTTAGTCGCATCCCACAGCTAAAGCCATGGTCCACAGAGAGCTTCCAAAGCATCAGAGGATCTCATTGATTAAAGATATCAGTCAGGAGAAGGGGACAAAAGAATTTCCAAGGCATTATATATACCATGAAACACAGTGGAGACCGTCATCATCAAGAGGAGAAAATATGGCACAACAGTGACATTACCAAGAACTGGACATCCCTCCAAAACTGATGAAAAGACGAGAAGAAAACTGGTCTGGGAGGCGACCAAGAGGCCGACAGCAACATTACAGGAGCTGCAGGAATATCTGGCAAGTACCGGCTGTGTGGTACATGTGACAACTATTTCCGTATTCTTCATATGTCTGGGCTATGGGGTAGAGGGGCAAGACGAAAGCCTTTTCTTACCAAGAAAAACATCCAAGCCAGGCTACTGCAAAAACACATCTGAAGTCTTCCAAAAGCATGTGGGAAAAGGTGTTATAGTCTGATGAAATCAAGGGGGAACTTTTTGGCCATAATTCCAAAAGATATGTTTGGCGCAAAAACAACACTGCACATCACCAGAAGAGCCCCCTCCCCACAGTGAGGCATGGTGGGGGCAGCATCAGGCTGCGGGGCTGGTCTTCTTCAGGTGGAACTGGGGCCTTAGTGAAGATAGAGGGGATTATGAAATAATACCAGTTCCAAATACCAGTCAATATTGGCCCAAAACCTTCAGGCTGCTGCTAGAAAGCTGAACATGAAGAGGAACTTCATCTCTCAGCCTGACAACGACCCAAAGCATCATCCAAATCACCAACGGAATGGATTCACCAGAAGAAGAGTAAAGGAATGGCCCAGCCATAGCCCAGTCCTGAATCTGATTGACAATCTGTGGGGTGATCTGAAGAGGGCCGTGCCCAGGAGACGGCCTCACAATCTGACAGATTTGGAGTGTTTTTGCAAAGAAGAGTGGGCAAATCTTGTCAAGTCAAAATGTGCCATGATGATAGACTCCTACCCAAAAAGACTGAGTGATGTAATAAAATCAAAAGGTGCCTCAACAAAGTACAGTTTAAAGGTCACATTAAGGGTAGAAAAAGTTCTGAAATTATTAATCTTTTTTTACAGCACAGAAACCTGATATTTTCACCGGGGTGTTTAGACTTTTTATATCCACTGTAGTGTACTACATCCGAAAACAGAGTCTGTAGCACAAATTTAAATAATAGGGGCCAAATAGTGTACTGCATCCAAAAACAGTGTCTGTAGTGCAAATTTAAATCATTTGTGCCTCATCTAGTGTGTTCATTTAATACATATCACTGACATATACAGTAATTTATCCATAGACGGTGTCTGCTACTCTGTGACATTATCAGGGCTACATCTCCTACGTAATGTGTGCGCATCCCAAATACCTTTTTTAATTTATTGGTGCATACACTTACAAATCCTACCCTACTCTACGTGTGACATACTTTTAACCATATATAACATTTCATATTAAGAAGGCGGCCAGTAAGGGCCGTGGAAGTGGCTGTGATGCTGATGGAGCATGCAGAAGCCATGGCCCTGGGCACGCTGAAACTGAGTAAAATAATGTATCTGAGGGCCTCCTGCTGCGCTAACTCTAAAAAACATTATTTGGAAGGGCCTTCCAGTCAGGTGACCCTCTAAAACATAATTTGCGAGTGCCTTCAGGGCAGCTGACCCTCTAAAACATAATTTGCGAGTGCCTTCAGGGCAGCTGACCCTCTAAAACATCATTTTCAGGTGCCTTCAGGGCAGCTGACCCCCTAAAACATCATTTACAAGTGCCTTCAGGGCAGCTGACCCTCTAAAACATCATTTATGAGTGCCTTCAGGGCAGCTGACCGTCTAAAACATAATTTACAAGTGCCTTCAGGGCAGCTGGCCCTGTAAAACATTATTTGTGTGGGCCTGCAGGTGAGCTGACCCTAAAAAATTTTTTTTTCCAGGGCTAGTAGGTGATCCGAACCTATAGAACATGAATTGCAAGGGCTTGGAGGTGAGCTGACCCTGCTGACCCTCTAAAACATTATATGTGAGTACCTGCAGGTGAGATGAACCTAAAAAACATGAATTGCGAGGGCCTGCAGGTGAGCTTACCCTCTAAAACCTTATATGTGAGGGCCTGCAGGTGAGATGACCCTCTAAAACATTATATGTGAGGGCCTGTCGGTGAGCTGAACCTAAAAAACATGAATTGCGAGGGCCTGCAGGTGAGATGACCCTCTAAAACATTATATGTGAGGGCCTGGAGGCGAGCTGAACCTAAAAAACATGAATTGCGAGGGCCTGCAGGTGAGCTGACCCTGTTAAACATTATATGTGAGGGCCTGCAGGTGATCTGAACTTTAAAAAACAAGAACTGCGAGGGCCTGAAGGTGAGCTGACCCTGTTAAACATTATGAGGGAGGGCAGCCTAAAAAGCATGTTGATATGATGGAGGAGGAGGAGAAGAGAAGTCAGGGGAAATCCAGGCCTTGTTCATTTTTATAAGAGTCGACCTGTCAGCATTTTCAGTTGACAGACGGATACGCTTATCAGTTATTATTCCCCCAGCAACACTAAATACCCGCTCTGACAAAACACTAGCGGCAGGGCAGGCCAGCACCTCTGAGGCGTAGAGTGCCAGTTTGTGCCACGTGTCCAGCTTGGACACCCAATAGTTGTAAGGCACAGAGGGATCACTGAGGACACTGACACGGTCTGTTATGTACTCCTTCACCATCTTCCCAAATTTTTCCTGCCTTGTAACACTAGCACACGCATCAGGGTGATGGTGCTGGCGGGGTGTCATGAAACTGTTCCAGGCCTTGGAGAGTGTTGTCCTGCCTATGTTAGAACTGCTGTGTGCTCCCCTCATCTCCCCTCCTGGGTTGCCCCATGAACTACGTACTCTGCCGCCAGCGTTGTTAGCTATAAATACTCTCCACAATGACCTTCTGTTCTATTATTATTATGGTTTGTGGTTGTATAAGTTATGGTTAGAGTTGAGCGAACACCTGGATGTTCGGGTTCGACGAGTTCGGCCGAACTTTCGAAAAATGTTCGGGTTCGGGATCCGAACTCGACCCGAACTTCATCCCGAACCCGAACCCCATAGAAGTCAATGGGGACCCGAACTTTTGGGCACTAAAAAGGCTGTAAAACACACCCGGAAAGGGCTAGAGGGCTGCAAAAGGCAGCAAAATGTAGTTAAATCCCCTGCAAACAAATGTCGATAGGGAAATGATGAGTTAACATAAAATAAATAAAAATTAAACAATATTAATTGGAGTGAGGTCCCATAGCACAGAATCAGGCTTCAAGTCACCCACCAATGGAGAAGGTCACTTACTATTATTTTGACCACAGCACCCAGACAAAGGAGAGAGGTCCCACAGCAGAGAACCAGGCATCATATCACCCACCACAGGAGTAGGCCACCATTTAGTTACTTTGACCCCTACACCCAGACGGAGGAGAGAGGTTACACAGCAGAGAATCAGGCATTTAGATCACCCACCACAGGAGTAGGCCCCCATTGAATCAGACCCTGGCAACCATGTCAGATGGCACAACCATCAGCTTTATATCAATCAGCACAGGAGAAGGCGACTTTGAAAGACTTTGACCCCTACACCCAGATGGAGGAGAGAGGTTTCACAGCAGAGAATCAGGCATCATATCAACCACCACAGGAGAAGCCACCATTTAGTTACTTTGACCCCTGCACCCAGGAAGAGGAGAGAGGCCCCACAGCACATATTCTGGCATCATATCAGCCACCACAGGAGAAGCCACCATTGAGTTACTTTGACCCCTGCACCCAGGAAGAGGAGAGAGGCCCCACAGCACATATTCTGGCATCATATCAGCCACCACAGGAGAAGCCACCATTGAGTTACTTTGACCCCTGCACCCAGGAAGAGGAGAGAGGCCCCACAGCACATATTCTGGCATCATACTAACCACCACAGGAGAAGCCACCATTGAGTTACTTTGACCCCTGCACCCAGGAAGAGGAGAGAGGCCCCACAGCACATATTCTGGCATCATATCAGCCACCACAGGAGAAGCCACCATTGAGTTACTTTGACCCCGCACCCAGGAAGAGGAGAGAGGCACCACAGCACATATTCAGGCATCATATCACACACCACAGGAGAAGGCCTCTTTCAGTGATTTAGGCCTTTGGACCCAGACAGAGGAGAGAGGCACCACAGCACATATTCTGGCATCATATCAGCCACCACAGGAGAAGCCACCATTGAGTTACTTTGACCCCTGCACCCAGGAAGAGGAGAGAGGCCCCACAGCACATATTCTGGCATCATACTAACCACCACAGGAGAAGCCACCATTGAGTTACTTTGACCCCGCACCCAGGAAGAGGAGAGAGGCACCACAGCACATATTCTGGCATCATATCAGCCACCACAGGAGAAGCCACCATTGAGTTACTTTGACCCCTGCACCCAGGAAGAGGAGAGAGGCCCCACAGCACATATTCTGGCATCATATCAGCCACCACAGGAGAAGCCACCATTTAGTTACTTTGACCCCTTCACCCAAACAGAGGAGAGAGGTTCCACATCAGAGAATCAGGCATCATATCAACCACCACAGGAGTAGGCCACAATTTAGTTTATTTGACCCCTGCACCCAGGAAGAGGAGAGAGGCCCCACAGCACATATTCTGGCATCATATCACACACCACAGGAGAAGGCCTCTTTCAGTGATTTAGGCCTTTGGACCCAGACAGAGGAGAGAGGTCAGAGATTAGCTTCATATCCCCCAGCACAGCAGAAGACCGCTTTATTTGACTTAGGCCTCAGCACCCAGACAGAAGACAGAGGTAGCATGGCAGAGGTTATGGCTTCATGTCACCCGTTAGTTTAACCGGCCACTTTCATCTGGTTAGGCCCCGGCGCCCAGACAGAGAAGAGTTTCATTCAACTGTGGGTTTCATAAAATTTGTATCAAATAAAGAAGTGGCCCGTAGCACAACAAGACATGTTTTAGGCAGTTAATAAGGACTACTCTGCACAAGGGAGGGACAGGTCCTGTGGGATCCATGCCTGGTTCATCTTTATGAAAGGTCAGCTTGTCCACGTTGGCTGTGGACAGGCGGCTGCGCTTGTCAGTAATGACGCCCCCTGCCGTGCTGAATACGCGTTCAGATAAAACGCTGGCCGCCGGGCAGGAAAGCACCTCCAAGGCATAACATGCTAACTCTGGCCACGTGGACAATTTCGAAACCCAGTAGTTGAATGGGGCCGAACCATCCGTCAGGATGTGGAGGGGTGTGCAGACATACTGTTCAACCATGTTAGTGAAATGCTGCCTCCTGCTAACACGTTCCGTATCAGGTGTCGGTGCAGATAGCTGTGGCGTGGAGACAAAACTTTTCCACATTTCTGCCATGCTAACCCTGCCCTCAGATGAGCTGGCCGTGACACAGCTGCGTTGGCGACCTCTTGCCACTCCTCTGCCTTCACCTTCCACCTGTTCCCCTGTGACATGTGGGAATGCTCTCAAGAGCGCCTCTATCAGCGTGCGCTTGTACTCGCGCATCTTACGGTCGCGCTCCAGTTCAGGAATTAAAGTGGGCACATTGTCTTTATACCGGGATCCAGCAGGGTGGCCACCCAGTAGTCTGCACACGTTAAAACGTGGGCAACTCTGCTGTCGTTGCGCAGGCATTGGAGCATATCTTCGCTCATGTGGGCCAGGCTACCCATGGGTAAGGACAAGCTGTCCTCTGTGGGAGGCGTATCGTCATCGTCCACCGTATCCCCCAGCCACGCACCAGTGATGGGCCTGGGCTGCCACCCCGCTGTGAACTTGCGTCATCCTCGTCCCCTCCACCTCCTCCTCCTCATCCTCCTCGTCCTCCAGTACAGTGCCTTGGCTGGCGACTTGTGAACCTGTCCTCTGCTGCTTAAACAAACCTCCCTCTGAGCCAATTCGAACAGACTGGCCCGAAAGTGTTAGAAACGAGCCCTCATCCTCCTCCTCCTCCTCCACCTGGGCCACCTCCTCTAACATCATTGCCCTAAGTGTTTTCTCAAGGAGACATAGAAGTGGTATTGTAACGCTGATAACAGTGTCATCGCCACTGGCCATGTTGGTGGAGTACTCGAAACAGCGCAGCAGGGCACACAGGTCTCGCATGGAGGCCCAATCATTGGTGGTGAAGTGGTGCTGTTCGGCAGTACGACTGACGCGAGCGTGCTGCAGCTGAAACTCCACTATGGCCTGCTGCTGCTCGCACAGTCTCTCCAGCATGTGCAAGGTGGAGTTCCACCGGGTGGGCACGTCGCATATGAGGCGGTGAGCGGGAAGGCCGAAGTTCCGCTGTAGCGCAGACAGGCGAGCAGCGGCAGGATGTGAACGGCGGAAGCGCGCACAGACGGCCCGCACTTTATGCAGCAGCTCTGACATGTTGGGGTAGTGGTGAATGAACCTCTGCACCACCAAGTTCAGCACATGCGCCAGGCAAGGGATGTGCGTCAAACCGGCTAGTCCCAGAGCTGCCACGAGATTTCGCCCATTATCGCATACCACCAGGCCTGGCTTGAGGCCCACCGGCAGAAACCACTCGTCGGTCTGTTGTTCAATACCCCGCCACAACTCCTGCGCGGTGTGGGGCCTGTCCCCCAAACATATGAGTTTCAGAATGGCCTGCTGACGTTTACCCCGGGCTGTGCTGAAGTTGGTGGTGAAGGTGTGTGGCTGACCGGATGAGCTGGTGGAAGCAGTGGAGGAGGAAGCCGAGTAGGAGGAGGAGGCTACAGGAGGCAGAGAATGATGCCCTGCGATCCTAGGGGGCGGAAGGACTTGATTTTATCGGACACTTGCATGTGCAGGGAAGGCACGGCTGTCTTGGAGAAGTAGTGGCGGCTGGGAACCACATACTGCGGGACAGCCATGGCCATCAGCTGTTTGAAGCTGTCTGTGTCCACCAGCCGGAATGACAGCATTTCAAAGGCCAGCAGTTTAGAAATGCTGGCGTTCAGGCCAAGGGCTCGAGGGTGACTCGGGGGATATTTGCGCTTCCTCTCTAAGGTTTGAGATATTGAGAGCTGAATGCTGCTGTGTGATATAGTGGAGACGCTAGTTGACGGTGGCGGTGGTGGTGGTGTCGGTGGCACATCCTCTGTTTGCTGCTCGGCAGGTGGCAACATTCCTCTCGAGGCGGAAGCCGAGGCAGCAGCGGTAGAGGGAGCAGGGGGAGCCTGAGCGAGTGCCTGGTTTTTAAGGTGTGTACCCCACTGCAGTTCATGCTTTGCATGTAGATGCCTGGTCATGCAGGTTGTGCTGAGGTTCAGAACGTTAATGCCTCGCCTCAGGCTCTGATGGCAGAGCGTGCAAGTCACTCGGGTCTTGTCGGTAGGACATTGTTTAAAGAAGTGCCATGCCAGGGAACTCTTTGAAGCTGCCTTTGTGGGGCTGGGTCCCTGTTGGCGATGTCCAGTAGCAGGCGAACTCTGGGGCGGCGGCTCGTCTGCTTTGGCCCCCTGCTCCCTCTTTGGCTTCGCTGTTGTCTCGGTCTCACCACTACCTCTTCCTCTGAACTGTGAAAGTCATCGCCACGACCTTCAGTCCATGTGGGGTCTAAGACCTCATCGTCCTCTGCATCGTCTTCCACCCAGTCTCCCTCCCTGACCTCCTCCTGTTCAGTCTGCACACTGCAAAAGACGCGGCAGTGGGCACCTGTGTTTCGTCATCATCAGAGAGTCGGTGACTCTGCTGTGGTGGTATTCCCATGTCCTCTTCATCTGGAGACATAAGTGGTTGTGCGTCAGTGCATGGTATGTCTTCCTCCACTGGGGAAGGGGCTAGGTGGACGCCCCTGGGAAACCCTGGAAGCAGAGTCTTCAAACAGAAGAAGAGACTGCTGCATAACTTGTGGCTCAGACCGTTTCCCTGATATGCTTGGGGGTGATGTGACAGACTGATGGGCTTGGTTTTCAGGTGCCACCTGTGCGCTTTCCGCAGAAGACTGGGTGGAAGACCATGTGGTGAACGTGCTGGAAGCACTGTCGGCCACCCAATCGATTAATGCCTGTACCTGCTCAGGCCTTACCATCCTAAGAGCGGCATTGGGCCCCACGAGATATTGCGGTACATTCTGCCGGCTAGTTGAGGGAGTTCGTTCCCTACTGTGTGCGCCTGGGGCCGAACGGCCACGTCCTCTACCAGCAACAGAGGCTCCACGGACACCACCACGACCGCATCCTCGTCCCTTAATAGTATTTTTCTTCATTGTTGCGATTCAACTCGCACCACAATGAAATATATTATTTTTATAAGCAAAATCCCCTCACTGGAATACTTTCAGTCTTTTGACTGTATGGATTACAGATGGAATGACTGTTATATGTGAGTACCGCTTTCTTTGACAGATTCTAGTATGGGTACATATATGTTTTCCCAACCCCAGCACATTAGTTTGCTAATTCCAGATGTATGAAACGCAGGCCTAACTGTATCTAGTATATTGAACGCTAGATAAACTAACTTGGCCTTTTTAAATAAAAAAATTCCCTCACTGGAATACTTTCAGTCTTTTGACTGTATGGATTACAGATGGAATGACTGTTATATGTGAGTACCGCTTTCTTTGACAGATTCTAGTATGGGTACATATATGTTTTCCCAACCCCAGCACATTAGTTTGCTAATTCCAGATGTATGAAACGCAGGCCTAACTGTATCTAGTATATTGAACGCCAGATAAACTAACTTGGCCTTTTTAAAAAAATAAAAAATTCCCTCACTGGAATACTTTATGGCTTTTGACTGTATGGATTACAGGTGGACTGGTATTAGTAGGGGTGACACAAGCACACCCAAGTCCCTGATGTAGGATTTCTATGGCACAGACCACTATTACAAGTGATTAATGGACGTTGGGAGAGATTGTGCTGCAGCACTAGTCCCAAGATGGCCGCCGCCTATCAGCCCAGTAACATGTGCCACAAAATGGTCTGCACAACCTTTAAAAAAATAGCCTTGGACTGTGCTGCTAAATCGCTATTGGTCTGAATCCCAGGTGTAGATGTCTGACTTGTTTGGAGCTTTGGAATGCACACTGTGGCAGCTTCTGCTGCAGCACTACAAGTCGCAAAATGGCGGCCGCGGTCAGCCCAGGTACATGTGGATGGAAAAATCACTCTGGCCACTCTAAAAATAGCCAATCCCTATCAAAAAAGCAGCTCAGCTGCAGTTGTTCAGATGAATCACAGGTGGAGGAGAGAAATTTGCTTCCAGTTATTCAATTATCCCTGCCTATTCTCGCCCTAGCATCAGCTGCGTCTATCCCTGTTCTATTCACATCGGGAGTGAGCACGTCCCGACGTGCGCACAAGCTTATAAAGAGGCTGAGTCACATGCTGCACTTGGCCAATCACAGCCTTGCCAATAGTAGGCATGGCTGCGATGGCATCTTAGGGCAAGTAGTATGATGCATGTTGATTGGCTGCTTTGCAGCCTTTCAAAATGCGCCAAAATACATGCCGAACGACGAACCCGAACCCGAACTTTTTTGAAAATGTCCGGGTTCGGGTCCGGGTCCCGGACACCCCAAAATTCGGTACGAACCCGAACGATGCTCGAACTGTTCGCTCAACACTAGTTATGGTTAGTCGGCATGCTACAGATGGTACTGACATGATTTTACCTTCTATCCTTCCTTTATATAAGTATTATGAGTGACCCATATGTGGCCATTGTGTCCTGGGTACTAGTAGTGTCATCTGTGGGCATATTTTTATTGCTGATCTGCATTCTGTGGCTGACGGACTCTGCCGTCTCCTCTTTGCCCTCTCTTGGGGTTTCTCCTGCTGCTTTTCTATTTACATCTTTTTATATGTACTGTGTGAATTAAGTAAAGTATATATTTTTCAATTCTGATGGAAGAAACATTTCTTTGGTGGAATTTTGTATTTGTGTGTAGAGCTTTAATCCTAATCTCCCATTTCTACAAATCCCCAGGTTTTATCAGCCTCAGGTCGGACTCACCTTGCTGTAGCCGTATAGTTGTAAAATGTGTTCCATTTCAAAGGAATGGCCCACAAATCCAGCAACTTCCCCATGTTTCCAACAGGAATAGTTTGGAACGTTATTACGAACACCAGACAGAATCCGTACGACGCTTTGTACAGATCTCATCTCATCCTTATTAGTTTCAAACAAATAATAACCCAGAGTGATATTCGGGAGAAGTTCTGGATCCTCATTAATTTTCTCAACAGCAAAATGAAAAGCCAATAAAGCAGCATATCTCCTGAGAAGAGGCCTGTGAAAGCAGCAGACGTGTTTCTGGTCAGTTATCATGTCTACAGTGGTCACTATTAGACAATGCGGTATCACACGATCATACTATAATGTATTCTCTACATGCAACCACTGCAGGGAAAGGTCCTGGCCGCAGCTTCCTCTGTAGAGATTAGCTGAGATCAGGAGCTGGACCTGAAGAACCGGAACTTCCCAACATCCAGGAGCTTTAACATAGGTGTCCTGCTCAGACATATGGTCTTCAACAAGAATTTATCAAGAAGCAAAATTACACAACTACCTTCTCAAAGACACCACAGTCTTCAAACCTGTGAAATATTTCCCTTGAGGGAACAGCCTGCCGGACCCTGCTGCCGTCAGTGTAAAAGTAGCCTTACAAAGATACTAGTGAAATAAGAAGATGTACGAGGGAGAGTAAAAAACTTACAAAACACCGGGAAATCTGCCTTCAGACTTTTTAAAACTGGGTTTCGCAGAAATGATTGACATGACAGAGAACAGTCCTCCGATAATGAAGTCTCCACCCGAACTATATTGAATGTTCAATTTAGAATCAATGAATGTAAGGTGACATTGTGATGATGATGATGGCTCTGCCCTTGTGTCTCCACAGCATGATGCACACAGGATCCAGAATATAACAGCACAGACAGAAGCTGCTGCATCCACCAGAGATAGCTCCATGGTCACAGACAGATGTGATTTCATGCTTTCAGTGGCAGCTCTGCAGATCCTCAGCTCTCTAGGCCGCACTATATAGAAACCATCAGCACAGAGCTCCAGGTGCAGAGGAACGTCACCAGGATAATTCCAGATTCTCCTCTAATAATTCTCTTCTGCTCCTTATTTCAGGCTCTTATTTTATTAAATTATGAAAATGGCAAAAATCCCTAAGAGAATTGAGAAGAAATCTGCTCATCACTAGAGTTGAGCGAACACCTGGATGTTCGGGTTCGAGAATTTCGGCCGAACTTCTAGAAAATGTTCGCGTTCGGGATCCGAACTCGACCCGAACTTCACCCCGAACCCTATTGAAGTCAATTGGGACACAAACTTTTGGGCACTAAAAAAGCTGTAAAATAGCCCAGGAAAGGACTAGAGAGCTGCAAAAGGCAGCAAAATGTAGGCAAATCCCCTGCAAACAAATGTGGATGGGGAAATGACAGGTCCTGTGGGATCCATGCCTGGTTCATTTTTATGAACGTCAGCTTGTCCACGTTGGCTGTGGACAGGCGGCTGCGTTTGTCAATAATGACGCCCCCTGCCGTGCTGAATACACGTTCAGACAAAACGCTGGCCGCCGGGCAGGCCAGCACCTCCAAGGCATAAAATGCTAACTCTGGCCACATGGACAATTTGGAGACCCAGAAGTTGAATGGAGCCGAACCATCAGTCAGTACGTGGAGGGGTGTGCAGACGTACTGTTCCACCATGTTAGTGAAATGCTGCCTCCTGCTAACACGTTCCGTATCAGGTGGTGGTGCAGTTAGCTGCGGCGTGGTGACAAAACTTTTCCACATTTCTGCCATGCTAACCCTGCACTCAGAGGAGCTGGCCGTGACACAGCTGCATTGGCGACCTCTAGCTCCTCCTCTGCCTTCGCCTTGGGCTTCCACTTGTTCCCCTGTGACATATGGGAATGCTCTCAGTAGCGCCTCTACCAATGTGCACTTGTACTCGCGCATCGTCCTATCACGATCCAGTGCCGGAAGTAAGGTGGGCACATTGTCTTTGTACCGGGGATCCAGCAGGGTGGCAACCCAGTAGTCCGCACACGTTAAAACGTGGGTAACTCTGCTGTCGTTGCGCAGGCACTGCAGCATGTAGTCGCTCATGTGTGCCAGGCTGCCTAGAGGTAAGGATAAGCTGTCCTCTATGGGAGGCGTATCGTCATCGTCCCCCGTATCCCCCCAGCCACGCACCAGTGATGGGCCTGAGCTGTGTCGGGTGCCACCCCGCTGTGAACATGCTTCATCCTCATCCTCCTCCACCTCCTCATCCTCGTCCTCCAGTAGTGGGCCCTGGCTGGCCACATTTGTACCTGGCCTCTGCTGTTACAAAAAACCTCCCTCTGAGCCACTTCTAACAGACTGGCCTGAAAGTGCTAAAAATGACCTCTCATCCTCCTCCTCCTCCTCCTGGCCCACCTCCTCTTCCATCATCGCTCTAAGTGTTTTCTCAAGGAGACATAGAAGTGGTATTGTAACGCTGATAACGGCGTCATCGCCACTGGCCATGTTGGTGGAGTACTCGAAACAGAGCAACAGGGCACACAGGTCTCGCATGCAGGCCCAATCATTGGTGGTAAAGTGGTGCTGTTCCGCATTCCGGTGCTAGTGCGACTGACGCGTGCGTGCTGCAGCTGAAACTCCACTATGGCCTGCTGCTGCTCGCACAGTCTCTCCAGCATGTGCAAGGTGGAGTTCCACCTGGTGGGCACGTCGCATATGAGGCGGTGAGCGGGAAGGCCGAAGTTCTGCTGTAGCGCAGACAGGCGAGCAGCGGCAGGATGTGAACGCCGGAAGCGCGCACAGATTGCCCGCACTTTATGCAGCAGCTCTGACATGTCGGGGTAGTTGTGAATGAACTTCTGCACCAACAAATTGAGCACATGTGCCAGGCAAGGGATGTGCGTCAAACCGGCTAGTCCCAGAGCTGCGACGAGATTTTGCCCATTATGGCACACCACCAGGTAGGGCTCGAGGCCCACCGGCAGCAACCACTGGTCGGTCTGTTGTTCAATACCCCGCCACAACTCCTGCTCGGTGTGGGGCCTGTCCCCCAAACATATGAGTTTCAGAATGGCCTGCTGACGTTTACCCCGGGCTGTGCTGAAGTTGGTGGTGAAGGTGTGTGGCTGACTGGATGAGCAGGTGGAAGAAGAGGAGGAGGAAGCCGAGTAGGAGGAGGAGGCTACAGGAGGCAAAGAATGATGCCCTGCGATCCTTGGCGGCGGAAGGATGTGCGCCAAGGAACTCTCCGCCTTGGGCCCAGCTGACACTACATTTACCCAGTGTGCAGTTAGGGAGATATATCGTCCCTGGCCGTGCTTACTGGTCCTCGTATCTGTGGTTAGGTGGACCTTGTCACAGATGGCATTGCGCAGTGCACACTTGATTTTATCGGATACTTGGTTGTGCAGGGAAGGCACGGCTCTCTTGGAGAAGTAGTGGAGGCTGGGAACAACATACTGTGGGACAGCCATCGCCGTCAGCTGTTTGAAGCTGTCTGTGTCCACCAGCCTGAATGACAGCATTTCAAAGGCCAGGAGTTTAGAAATGCTGGCATTCAGGCCCAGGGCTCTAGGGTGGCTAGGTGGGAATTTACGCTTTCTCTCCAATGTTTGTGAGATGGAAAGCTGAACGCTCCCGCGTGACATGGTGGAGATGCTTGGCGACGGATGTGGTGGTGTTGGTGGCACATCCTCTGTTTGGTGGTCGGCAGGTGCCAACATTCCTTCCGAGGTGGAGGAAAAGGCCGAGGCAGCAGCAGAAGAGGGAGCAGGGGGAGCCTGAGTGAGTTCCTTGTTTTTAAGGTGTTTACTCCACTGCAGTTCATGCTTTGCATGTAGATGCCTGGTCATGCAGGTTGTGCTAAGGTTCAGAACGTTAATGCCTCGCTTCAGGCTCTGATGGCACAGCGTGCAAACCACCCGGGTCTTGTCGTCAGCACATTGTTTGAAGAAGTGCCATGCCAGGGAACTCCTTGAAGCTGCCTTTGGGGTGCTCGGTCCCTGGTGGCGGTGGCCAGTAGCAGGTAAACTCTCTTGGCGGCCACTGTTCTGCTTTTGCCCCCTGCTCCCTCTTTTGCTACGCTGTTGGCTCGGTCCCACCACTGCCTCTTCCTCTAAACTATGAAAGTCAGTGGCACGACCTTCATTCCATGTGGGGTCTAGGACCTCATCATCCCCTGCTTCGTCTTCCACACAGTCTTCCTCCCTGACCTCCTGTTTAGTCTGCACACTGCAAAAAGACGTAGCAGTTGGCACCTGTGTTTCGTCATCATCAGAGACGTGCGGACTCCGAAAAGGTGGTATTCCCATGTCCTCATCATCAGGAAACATCAGTGGTTGTGCATCAGTGCATTCTATGTCTTCCACCACTGAGGGCTAGGTGGATTCCCTTGGGAAACCCTACCAGCAGAGTCTTCAAACAGCATAAGAGACTGCTGCATAACTTGAGGCTCAGACAGTTTCCCTGATATGCATGGGGGTGATGTGACAGACTGATGGGCTTGGTTTTCAGGCGCCACCTGCGCGCTTTCTGCAGAAAACTGGGTGGAGATAATGTTGTGAACGTGCTGGATCCACTGTCGGCCACCCAATTGACTAGCGCCTGTACCTGCTCAGGCCTTACCATCCTTAGAACGGCATTGGGCCCCACCAAATATCGCTGTAAATTCTGGCGGGTACTGGAACCTTGGTTGGTTGGTTCACTAGGACGTGTGGCTGTGGCAGAATGGCCACGTCCTCTCCCAGCACCAGAGGGTACCACCGCGACCGCGTCCGCGTCCCTTACTAGATGTTTTCCTCATTGTTACCGTTCACCAAGCACCACAATTAGAAAAAAATTATTTGGCCCAATGTATTGATTTCATATTCAGAAATTTTTTACAGGCACCTAACACTATCTGCCTATTTATTTATGTAGCGTATTACACTAATCCAGGCACAGCAGTAACTTCTGATTTAGGGGAATATCAATTGTAGGCCTAGTATTTAGGCCCTGGATGAAAGGAATCTTTTATGGACAGATTTACACTTGGAGATGCACAGTAGCGTGTGAAAAAATATGTAGGATTATGCCTTCAGCAATTGTATTTTAACACTTTGTGTAATATAGCCTTTAACAGACAGAAATACAATTGGAGATGCAAGGTAGCGTGTGAAGTTAATGAGGATGACCGTCTCAGCACTTGTATATACACCTTGAGTGTAATATACCCTTTTACGGACAGATTAACACTTGGCCTGCAACAGCTGGAACACCAGATTCAGGGTATTGCTATCTTGGCAAGTGAATTTCACCCCAGAACAAAATCTATCCTTTGACTGATTCTATTAAACTTATCCAGCCACTGCTGCGAAACCAGATTTACTGTATTTCTATTTTTGCTACTCAATTTCACCCCAGAAAATAATATACCCTTTTACAGACAGATTAACACTTGGCCTGCAACAGCTGGAACACCAGATTCAGGGTATTGCTATTTTGGCAAATGAATTTCACCCCAGAAAAAAAAAATATCTTTTGCCGTACACTATTAAACTTGGCCAGCCACAGCTGAAACCACTGATTTATGGTATTGCTATTTTGGCAATTGAATTTCACCCAAGAAAAAAATATACCCTTTTACGGACAGATCTAAACTAGGCCTGCAACAGCTGGAACACCAGATTCAGGGTATTGCTATATTGGGAATTAAATTTAACCCCAGAAAAAAATATGCCTGTGACGAAATCACCTTTGTGACTGGGAGTTGGAGAGGCCTGCTTGCCAGCCTCTTACCCTGTGACTATGGCCCCAGTGACAGTTAACATTCACAATGGACATTGCCTGGGACCCAATCAGCAAGCACAATGGACCATACATGTGGGGGTGGGATATATCTGGCTGTATGTTGATTGGTCACTGTATTTTGTGTGCCTGTCCTCTATCAGGTCCCCGCGGGAGTAGCCCTTGCTGGAGGACTTGCATAAAAGGCAAAGTTTTGCCATCCAATAGAGAACTTCTACTTTACCCCTTTATGAAGTCTTGGCTCATGGTTGGGGGATGGGATAACTACACTCTTTGGGATTGCTATACTACAATACTCCCCTGAGTATAAGCTCTTATAAGAGCTTGTTCCTGGTTCCTGTTTTCGGGAGTTAGGAGAGGTGCTTATGGTGTCCGGTGGAGTGCTTGGAGCCCTTGGGAAGCGCTAGGAGCAAGCGTCAGCGGAAGGTGCCCAGTCGGGGTGCCAGGCGTTCCGTTACAATACTCTTTTACGGACAGATTTAAACTAGGCCTGCAATAGCTGGAACATCAGATTCAGGGTATTGCTATTTTGGCAATTGAATTTCACCCTAGAACAAAATATATCCTTTGCCAGACACTATTAAACTTGGCCAGCCACATCTGAAACCACTGATTTATGGTATTTCTATTTTGGCAATTGAATTTCACCCCAGAAAAAAAAATAATCTTTTGCCGTACACTATTAAACTTGGCCAGCCACTGCTGGGACACCAGATTTACGGTATTGCTATTTTGGCAAATGAATTTCACCCCAGAAAAAAATATACCCTGTTACAGACAATTCTAAATTAGGCCTGCAACAGCTGGAACACCAAATTCAGGGTATTTCTACTTTGGCAATTGAATTTCACCCCAGAAAAAAAAAAATAATCTTTTGCCGTACACTATTAAACTTGGCCAGCCACTGCTGGGACACCAGATTTACGGTATTGCTATTTTGGCAAATGAATTTCACCCCAGACAAAAATATACCCTGTTACGGACAATTCTAACTTAGGCCTGCAACAGCTGGAACACCAAATTCAGGGTATTGCTATTTTGGGAATTAAATTTCACCCCAGATCAAAATCTATTAAACTTGGCCAGCCACTGCTGGGACACCAGATTCAGGGTATTGCTACTGTATTTTGGCTATTATATTTAACCCCTTAATAAAATATAGAAATTTCTATCCTGGGTTTCTAGGGGTGACAATAAGCACAGCCAAGCCCCTGATGTAGGATATAGCAAAAAAAAAAAACCCTAGTATTGATGGATTGATGGACTTGGTGGCAGATTGTGCTGGTGCACCACAAGTCACGAAATGGCCGCCGATCACCCCAGAAAAAAGTGACAGAAAAACGCTCTGTGCAGCCTAAAAACCAGTAAGCAATTAACTAGCAGAAGTTGAATGATTCACAGCTGTAGATCGATCCGTTCATTAGGTGCTGTTGCTGACTTTAACCTGCCTAATCTCGCCCTCACAGCAGCTGCGTCCTCTCCCTACACTAATCAGAGCAGTGTGACGTGCGGCGCTACGTGACTCCAGCTTAAATAGAGGCTGGGTCACATGCTGCACTTGGCCAATTACAGCCATGCCATTAGTAGGCATGGCTGTGATGGCTTCTTAGGGCAAGAAGTAAAACGCTAGCTGATTGGCTGCTGTGCAGCCCTTCAGAAAGCAGGAAGAAATCGCCGAACAACGGACCCGAACTTTTTTGAAAACTATGCTCGAACTGTTCGCTCAACACTACTCAGTGCCTTACAGCTACTGGGTGTCCAAGCTGGACACGTGGCACGAACTTGCGCTCTACGCCTTGGAGGTGCTGGCCTGCCCTGCCGCCAGCGTATTGTCTGAGCGTGTATTTAGTGCTGCTGGTGGCATTATAACTGATAAGCGTATCCGCTTGTCCACTGACAACCATGACAGGTTGACTCAGATAAAAATGAACAAGGCCTGGATTGCGCCTGACTTCTCCACTCCACCAGAGGAAAACTGAGCTAATGAGGAACAAAAACGCAATTTAAATGTATGCTTTATAATTTATTCAATCCAGATTAAAAAAAATTTATTCCTTTCAATGCAACAAAAGGGAATGTGTTTGAATCTTGTTTTCTCATCCGCCTCCTCCTCTGACTCCTCTTCCATAAAGAATATATATGCACTCACCACAATCTTTTGTAGGGTTCTCTAGGCTTCAGGCCCTCACCTCCAATGCGTTATACCGTCTGCTCACCTGTAACCCATCACTGCAATGTTTTATGGGGTTCTCTAGGCTTAAGGCCCTCACCTCCAATGCGTTATACCGTCTGCTCACCTGTAGGCCATTACTACAATGTTTTATGGTGTTCGCAATGCTTCAGACCCTCACCTCCAATGCGTTATACCGTCTGCTCACCTGTAGGCCATTACTACAATGTTTTATGGTGTTCGCAATGCTTCAGACCCTCACCTCCAATACTTTATACCGTCTGCTCACCTGTAGGCCATTACTACAATGTTTTATGGGGTTTGCTTTGCTTCAGGCCCTCAACTCTAATGCTTTATACTGTCTGCTCACCTTTAGGCCTTTACTACCAAGTTTTATGGGGTTTGCTAGGCTTCAGGCCCTCATCTCCAATGCTTTATACCGTCTGCTCCCCTGTAGGCCATCATTGCAATGTTTTATGGGGTTCGCTAGGCTTCAGGCCCTCACCCCCATTGCTTTATACCATCTTCTCACCTGTAGCCCATTACTACAAAGTTTTATGGGGTTATCTAGGCTTCAAACCCTCACCTCCAATGCATTATACCGTTTGCTCACCTGTAGCCCATCACTGAAATGATTTATGCGGTTCACCAGGCTCCAGGTGCTCACCTCCAATGATTTATACCCGCTGCTCACCGATAGCCCATCATTGCAATGATTTATGGGCTTGGCTCGGCTTCATGTCCTTACCCTCCAAAGTTTTATACCGTCTGCTCACCTGCAGCCCATCACTGCAATGTTTTATGCTTGCAGGCCCTCAACTCTAGTTTATACTGTCTGCTCACCTTCAGGCCTTTACTACCAAGTTTTATGGGGTTTGCTAGGCTTTCAGGCCCTCATCTCCAATGCTTTATACCGTCTGCTCCTCAGGCCATCACATTGCAATGTTTTATGGAATTCGCTAGGCTTCAGGCCCTCACCCCCATTGCTTTATACCATCTTCTCACCTGTAAGCCCATTTACTACAAAGTTTTATGGGGTTATCTAGGCTTCAAACCCTCACCTCAATGCATTATACCCGTTTGCTCACCTGTAGCCCATCAACTGAAATGATTTATGTGGTTCACCAGGCCCAGGTGCTCACCTCCAATGATTTATACCCGCTGCTCACCGATAGCCCATCATTGCAATGATTTATGGGCTTGGCTCGGCTTCATGTCCTTACCCTCCAAAGTTTTATACCGTCTGCTCACCTGCAGCCCATCACTGCAATGTTTTATGGGGTTCTCTAGGCTTTAGGCCCTCACCTCCAATGCTTTATAGCATCTGCTCACCTGTAGGCCATTACTACAATTTTTTATAGGGTTCGCTATGCATCAGGCCCTCACCTCCAAAGCTTTATACCGTCTGCTCACCTGTAGGCTATTACTGCAATGTTTTATGCGGTTTTAGGCCCTCATCTCCATCGATCAATACAACATCCTACCTGATCGTATAAACACACTGGATAGTTGAGTAGGCATGTCAACTCCAGTAGCTCTCCAGCTGTTGTAAAACTACAACTCCCACAATGCCCTGCTGTAGGCTCATAGCTGTAGGCTGTTTGGGCATGCTGGGAGTTGTAATTTTGCAACAGCTGGAGGGCCGCAGGTTGAGCATGCCTGTTTTAGAGCATGTTATTCCAAACAATTTATGAATGTTCAGTGATTTATGCCCTTTATGAATTAAAACCCGACTCTGCGTCAACCACGTAATTTTTCATGAGAGTTTTACCATGGAACCCCCTCTGGCATGCCACAGTCCAGTTGTCAGTCCCCTTGAAAAAACTTTTCCATCACTATTGTGGCCAGAAAGAGTCCCTGTGGGTTTTAAAATTCGCCTGCCTATTGAAGTCCATGGCTGTTCGCTCGGTTCGCCCGTTCTCGAACATTCGCGGATGTTCGCGTTTGCTGTTTGCGAACGGAAAATTTTATGTTCGCGACATCTCTACTCACCTGTAGCCCATCACTGCAATGATTTATGGGTTTCTCTAGGCTTCAGGCCCTCACCTCTAATGCTTTATACCGTCTGCTCACCTGTAGACCATTACTACTATGTTTTATGGGGTTCTGTAGGCTTCAGGCACTCACCTCTAATGCTTTATACCGTCTGTTCACCTGTAGGCCATTACGGCAATGTTTTATGGGGTTCTCTAGGCTTCAGGCACTCACCTCCAATGCTTTATACCGTCTGCTCACCTGTAGGCCATCAATGCAATGTTTTATGGGGTTCTCTAGGCTTCAGGCCCTCACTTCTAATGCTTTATACCGCCTGATCACCTGTAGCCCATCACTGCAATGTTTTATGGGGTTCTCTAGGGCTCAGGCCCTCACCTCCAATGCTTTATACTGCCTGCTTACCTGTATGCCATTACTGCAATGCTTTATGGGGTTTGCTATGCTTCAGGCACTCACCTCCAATGCTATATAAGGTCTGCTCACCTGTAGCCCATCAAAGCAATATTTTATGGGGTTCACAAGGCTTCTAGCCCTCACCTCCAATGCTTTATACCGTCTGCTCACCTATAGGCCATTACTACAATGTTTTATGGGGTTCTCTAGGCTTCAGGCCCTCACCTCTAATGCTTTGTTCTGTCTGTTCACCTGTAGGCCATTACTACAATGTTTTATGGGGTTTGCTATGCTTCAGGCCCTCACCTCCAATGCTATATAAGGTCTGCTCACCTGTAGCCCATCAATGCAATATTTTATGGGGTTCACAAGGCTTCTAGCCCTCACCTCCAAAGCTTCATACCGTTTGCTCACCTGTAGGCCATCACTGCAATGTTTTATGGGGTTCGCTAGGCTTCAGCCCCTCACCTCCAATGCTTTATACCGTCTGCTCACCGGTAGGCCATCACTGCAATGATTTATGGGGTTCTCTAGGCTTCAGGCCTTTACTTCCAATGTTTTATACCGTCTGCTCACCTGTAGCCCATCACTGCAATGTTTTATGCGGTTCTCTAGGCTTCAGTCCCTCACCTCCATCAATCGATACAACAACATACCTGATCGTATACACACACTGGATGTTTTAAAGCATGTTATTCCAAACAATTTAGGAATGTTACGTGATTTATGCCCTTTATAGATTAAAACCCAACTCTGCGCCAACTACTTAAATTTCAATGGGACTTTTGCCATGGATGCCTCTCCGGCATGCCACAGTCCAGGTGTTAGTCCCCTTGAAGAAACTTTTCCATCACTATTGTGGCCAGAAAAAGTCCATGTGGGTTCTAAAATTCACCTGCCTATTGAAGTCTATGGCAGATCGCTTGGTTCGCCCGTTCGCGAACATTCGCGGAAGTTCTCGTTTGCCGTTCGCGTATGTAAAATTTTATGTTTGCGACATATCTACTCGCCTGTAGCCCATCACTGCAATGATTTATGGGTTTCTCTAGGCTTCAGGCGCTCACCTCTAATGCTTTATACCGTCTGCTCACATGTAGGCCATCACTACAATGACTTATGGGGTTCTCTAGGCTTCAGGCCCTCACTTCTAATGCTTTATACCGTATGCTCACCTGTATGCCATTACTGCAATGTTTTATGGGGTTTGCTAGACTTCAGTACCTCACCTCCAATACATTATACCGTCTGTTCACCTGTAGGCCATTACTACAATGTTTTACGGTGTTCGCTATGCTTCAGGCCCTCACCTCCAATGTTTATACCGTCTGCTCACCTGCAGGCCATCATTGCAATGATTTATGGGGTTCGCTAGGCTTCACACCCTCACTTCCAAAGCTTTATACCGTCTGCTCACCTTTAGGCCATTACAGCAATGCTTTATGGGGTTCTCTAGGTGTCAGGCCCTCACCTCCAATGCTTTATACCATCTGCTAACCTGTAGCCCATCAGTGCAATATTTTATGGGGTTCACTAAGCATTAGGCCCTCATCTCCAATGCTTTATACAGTTTGCTCACCTGTAGGCCATTACTACAATGATTTATGGGGTTCGTTAGGCTCCAGGCCCTCACCTCCAATGCTTTATACCATCTGCTCACCTGTAGGTCATCACTGCAATGATTTATGGAGTTCGCTAGGCTTCAAGCCCTCACCTCCAATGGATTATACCGTTTGCTCACCTGTAGGCAATCACTGCTATGTTTTCTGGGGTTCCCTAGGCTTCAGGCCCTCACCTCCAATGCTTTATACCGTCTTCTCACCTGTAGGCCATCACTGCAATGCCTTATGGTGTTTTCTAGGCTTCAGGCCCTCACCACTAATGCTTTATACCGTCTGCTCACCTGTAGCCCATCAAAGCAGATTTTTTTTGGGGTTCTCTAGGCTTTAAGCCCTAACCTTCAATGCTTTATACCGTCTGCTCATCTTTAGGCCATTACAGCAATGCTTTATGGGGTTCTCTAGGCGTCAGGCCCTCACGTCCAATGCTTTATACCATCTTCTCACCTGAAGGCCATCACTGCAATGATTTATGGGGTTTACTTAGCATCAGTGCCTCACCTCCAATGCTTTATACCGTCTGCTCACCTGTAGCCCAGTAATGCAATGTTTATGGGGTTCTCTAGGCTTCAGGCCCTCACCTCCAATGCATATACCATCTTCTCACCTGTAGACCATCACTGCAATGTTTTACGGTGTTCGCTATGCTTCAGGCCCTGACCTCCAATGCTTTATAAAGTCTGCTGGCCTGTAGCCCATCACTGCAATATTTTATGGGGTTCACTAAGCGTTAGGCCCTCACCTCCAATGCTTTATACTATCTGCTCACCTGCAGCCCATCACTGTAATGATTTATGGCGTTCTCTAGGCTTCAGGCCCTCACCTCCAGTCATTTATACCGTCTTATCAACTATAGGCCATTATTACAATGTTTTGTGGGGTTCACTAGGATTCAGGCCCTCACCTACAAAGCTTTATAAGGTCTGCTCACCTGCAGCCCATCCCTGCAATGTGTTATGGGGTTCAGTAAACTTCTGGCCCTCACCTCCAATGCTTTATACCGTCTGCTCACCTGTAGCCCATCACTGCAATGAGTTATGGGGTTCTCTAGGCTTCAGGCCCTCACCTCCAATTATTTATACCATCTTATCACCTATAGGCCATGTGACGGAACGCCTGCCACCCCGACTGGGTGCCTCCGTCGACCGATGCGCCTAGTGCTTGCCAAGGACCATCAGCACTGCACTCGACACCAGAACCACCTCAAACCCCACGAACCGCCTCAGCTTAGTTTGGGTTTTCGCCGTACCTCTCCTTAGTCCAGAGAGCGAAACAGGAACAAGAACAGCTCTCACAAGAGCTAGGGAATATACTCTGGAGAGTATAATGATTATAGCAATCCCCAGAGTGTAGTTCTCCAATCCCCCAAACATGAGGGGGTAACAGGCTCCTCTCCCTGACACTCTCTCTGCTGGTGGAGAGGGGAACCGACTGTCTCCCCTTCCAATGATGCGCTCTGCCGCTGGGGAGTGAAACCGGTGGTCTCTCCTCCCTGTAATGTACTCTGCCGCTGGGGATCTGGGCCGACTGCCCAGCATCCCTGTAGGGCCGGTAGTGAGACGGCAGTCCCATCTCCACCTGCCATCTGTGGGTCTTCCCAGGACCAGTCTATGAGGTCCCTCAACATTTGAGAGTAGGGACCACCTGCATCTGCACCCAGTAACTCCGGCTGCTGCTGGGGATCGGAGCCAGCTTCCCAGCATCCCGGGTGGAGAGACCTCAGTCCCATCTCCACCTGCCTGTTGTGGTTCCTCGCAGGACCAGTCTATGAGGACCCCTACTGGGTTCCTCTGGCCGCCTCCGGGGAAATGGTTAACCTCCTCGAATGGAGCCTCTCTTTGGCTGCTATAACGCTCCTTCTGCTGAGCATACTCCATCTTTTTCGCCAGCCGGAATTCTCGGTCCAGCCTTGTGTTTCGCTCGGCCATGACCTGGTTCCAGATCACCCGGCGTGTCTCCATAGGTACATCATCCCCATACTGGGCCACTGCTGCCTTACTTCAGCCAGCCAATTATCTCCAGAGCCAGAGCCTTCCATACTTGTCTGCTCCAAGTCGCTGGATCCCTCTGCTCCCAGGGGCGCTGTACGGATACTAGCGTTGCCCTCAGTTTGTAATTCCACGAACGGTGTCTCAGAGCTGCTTTACCTCGCACTAGGACGCCATCCCACTGCTGCCACCAATGTGACGGAACGCCTGCCACCCCGACTGGGTGCCTCCGTCGACCGATGCGCCTAGTGCTTGCCAAGGACCATCAGCACTGCACTCGACACCAGAACCACCTCAAACCCCACGAACCACCTCAGCTTAGTTTGGGTTTTCGCCGTACCTCTCCTTAGTCCAGAGAGCGAAACAGGAACAAGAACAGCTCTCACAAGAGCTAGGGAATATACTCTGGAGAGTATAATGATTATAGCAATCCCCAGAGTGTAGTTCTCCAATCCCCAAACATGAGCCCAGACTTCATGAAGGGTAGAACAGGACACTTTAATGACAGCCAGCACTCACAATTTATACAGATCCACAGGCCCGAGGCACACCCCTCTGCCTGGGATACAGTTAACTCAGACAATAGACTAACTTAATATACATATACAGTTCAGGTGGTCTAACATTATAACGCAATCAAACAGATCCCCCAGTGTCTCAATGATGAATAGGAAGAGAGGAGACACATGTGATGGGATTATCTCCTGAGTGTATCAGAGGGTGATCTACTCCTCTACCCCAGAGTCAGCTACTTAATCCCATCACTAGCACAACAGAACAAAGGGACAAATGAACCAACACCTTTCCTGGGAGCCTCAGTGCAGAGTTAACCCTTCTTGTATAGCTGGGTTCACCCCTGCACCTTCAATGGACAACAGGAACGATAAGGCCTATAAAGTCCACACATAAATCAGGGCTCACTGTTCCTTGTAACCCCCAAGAGGTCTGAGGGGGTCTCCATGGTTCTGGGTCCATAGTCCGTAGGAAGGAGGCTAGTTCTCAGTCTTCTCCAGTTGCCCCAGTGATGGTTCAGTCCATCACAGGCCATTATTTCAATGTTTTGTGGGGTTCACTAGGCTTCAGGCCCTCATCTCCAATGCTATATGTGGTCTGCTTACCTGTAGCCCATCACTGCAATGATTTATGGGGTTCACTATGATTCAGGCCCTCACCTCTAAAGCTTTATACCATCTGCTCACCGGTAGGCCATTACTACTATGTTTTATGGGACTCGTTTTGCTTCAGGCCCTCACCTCTGATGCTTTATAACGTCTGCTCACCTGTAGCCCATCACTGCAATGTTTTATGGGGTTTGCTAGGTTTCAGGCCCTCGATTTATACCGTCTGCTCACCTGTAGGCCATTACTGCAACATTTTATGCGGTTCTCTAGGCTTCAGGCCCTCTCCTCTAATGCTTTATTCCATCTGCTCAGCTGTAGCCCATCACTGCAATGATTTATGTGGTTCGCAAGGCTTCAGGCCCTGGCCTACATTGCTTTATACCGTTTTCTCACCTGTAGCCCATTAGTGCAACGTTTCATGGGGTTACATAGGCTTCAAACACTCACCTCCAATGCTTTATACCGTCTGCTCACCGGTAGACCATCACTGCAATGTTTTATAGGTTTCGGTAGGCTTCAGGCCGTTACCCTCCAATGTTTCATACCATCTGCTCACCTGTGGAACCATACTACAATTTTTATGGGGTCCACTATGCTTCAGGCCGTCACCTCCAATGCTTTATAAAGTCTGCTCACCTGTAGCCCATCACTGTAATATTTTATGGGGTTCTCTAGGTTTCAGGCCCTCATCTCCAGTGCTTTATACCATCTGCTCACATTTAGCTCAGTAATGCAATGTTTTATGCGGTTCTCTAGACTTCAGGCCCTTTCCTCCATTGCTTTAAACCGTCTGCTCACCTGTAGGCCATTACTACAATGTTTTACAGTGTTCGCTATGCTTCAGGCCCTCACCTCCAATGCTTTATAAGGTTTGCTGGCCTGTAGCCCATCACTGCAATGTTTTATGGGGTTCACTAAGCGTTAGTCCCTCACCTCCAATGCTTTATACTGTCTGCTCACCTGCAGCCCATCACTGCAATGATTTATGGGGTTCTCTAGGCTTTAGGCCCTCACCTCCAATGCTTAATACTGTCTGCTCACCGGCAGCCAATCTCTGCAATGATTTATGGGGTTCTCTAGGCTTCAGTCCCTCACCTCCAATGTTTTATACCGTCTGCTCACCTGTAGCCCATCACTGCAATATTTTATGGGGTTCACAAGGCTTCTATCTCTCACCTCCAATGCTTTATACTGTTTGCTCACCTGTAGGCCATTACTACAATGTTTTATGGGGTTCACTAAGCTTCAGGCCCTCATCTCCAATGTTTTATACCGTCTGCTCACCTGTAGCCCATCACTGCAATATTTTATGGGGTTCACAAGGCTTCTATCTCTCACCTCAAATGCTTTATACCGTCTGCTCACCTGTAGACCATCACTGCAATGATTTATGGGGTTCGTTAGGCTCCAGGCCCTCACCTCCAATGCTTTATACCGTCTGCTCACCTGTAGGCCATCACTGCAATGATTTTTGGGGTTCGCTAGGCTTCAGGCCCTCACCTCCAATGCTTTATACCGTTTGCTCACCTGTAGGCAATCACTGCAATTGTTTATGGGGTTCTCTAGGTTTCAGGCCCTCACCTCCAATGATTTATACCGTCTTATCACCGATAGGCCATTATTACAATGTTTTATGGGGTTCTCTAGGCGTCAGGCCCTCACCTCCAATGATTTATACCGTCTGCTCACCTGTAGCCCATCACTGTAATATTTTATGGGGTTCTCTGGGCTTCAGGCCCTCACCTCCATTGCCTTATACTGTCGTCTACCTGTAGCCCATTACTGCAATGTTTTATGGGGTCATCTATGCCGCAAACCCTCACCTCCAATGCATTATACCATTTGCTCACCTGTAGCCCATCACTGCAATGATTTATGGGGTTCGCTAGGCTTCAGGCGCTCCCCTCTAATGCTTCATAAAGTCAGCTGACCGGTAGGCCGTCACTGCAATGATGTATGTGCTTGGCTAGGATTCAGGAACTTACCCTCCAATGTTTTATACCGTCTGCTCACCTGCAGCCCATTACTGCAATTTTTTATGGGGTTCTCTAGGTTTCAGGCCCTCACCTCCAATGATTTATACCGTCTTATCACCGATAGGCCATTATTACAATGTTTTATGGGGTTCTCTAGGCGTCAGGCCCTCACCTCCAATGCTTTATACCGTCTGCTCACCTTTAGCCCATCACTGTAATATTTTATGGGGTTCTCCCCAGGGTTCAGGCACTCATCTCCAGTGCTTTATACCATATGCTCACCTGTAGGCCATCACTGCAATGTTTTATGGTGTTCAGTAGGCTTCAGGCCCTCACCTCCAATGCTTTATACCATCTGCTCACCTGTAGCCCATTACTGCAATGTTTTATGGGGTTCACTAGGCTTCAGGCCCTAACCTCCAATGATTTATACTGTCTGCTCACCTGTAGCCCATCATTGCAATGTTTTATGTGGTTCTCTAGGCTTCAGGGCCTCACCTACAATGCTTCATACCCTTTGCTCATCTGTAGCCCATCACTGCAATGTTTTATGAGGTTATCTAGGTTTCAGGCCCTCACCTCCAATGCTTTATACCGTTTGCTCACCTGTAGGCCATCACTGCAATGTTTTATGGGGTTCGCTAGGCTCCAGGCCCTCACCTCCAATGCTTTATACCGTCTGCTCACCTTTAGCCCATCACTGTAATATTTTATGGGGTTCTCTAGGCTTCAGGCACTCATCTCCAGTGCTTTATACCGTATGCTCACCTGTAGGCCATCACTGCAATGTTTTATGGTGTTCAGTAGGCTTCAGGCCCTCACCTCCAATGCTTTATACCATCTGCTCACCTGTAGCCCATTACTGCAATGTTTATGAGGTTCACTAGGCTTCAGGCCCTAACCTCCAATGATTTATACCGTCTGCTCACCTGTAGCCCATCACTGCAATGTTTTATGAGGTTATCTAGGTTTCAGGCCCTCACCTCCAATGCTTTATACCGTTTGCTCACCTGTAGGCCATCACTGCAATGTTTTATGGGGTTCGCTAGGCTCCAGGCCCTCACCTCCAATGCTTTATACCGTCTGCTCACCTGTGGACCATCACTGCGATGATTTTTGGGGTTCACTAGGCTTCAGGCCCTCACCTCCAATGTATTATACCGTTTGCTCACCTGTAACCCATCACTGCAATGATTTATAAGGTTCGCTAGGCTTCACGTGCTCACCTCTAATGCTTTATACAGTCAGCTGACCGGTAGGCCGTCACTGCAATGATGTATGGGCTTGGCTAGGATTCAGGAACTTACCCTCCAATGTTTTATACCGTCTGCTCACCTGCAGCCCATTACTGCAATTTTTTATGGGGTTCTCTAGGTTTCAGGCCCTCACCTCCAATGATTTATACCGTCTTATCACCGATAGGCCATTATTACAATGTTTTATGGGGTTCTCTAGGCATCAGGCCCTCACCTCCAATGCTTTATACCGTCTGCTCACCTTTAGCCCATCACTGTAATATTTTATGGGGTTCTCTAGGCTTCAGGCACTCATCTCCAGTGCTTTATACCGTATGCTCACCTGTAGGCCATCACTGCAATGTTTTATGGTGTTCAGTAGGCTTCAGGCCCTCACCTCCAATGCTTTATACCATCTGCTCACCTGTAGCCCATTACTGCAATGTTTATGAGGTTCACTAGGCTTCAGGCCCTAACCTCCAATGATTTATACCGTCTGCTCACCTGTAGCCCATCACTGCAATGTTTTATGTGGTTCTCTAGGCTTCAGGGCCTCACCTACAATGCTTCATACCCTTTGCTCATCTGTAGCCCATCACTGCAATGTTTTATGAGGTTATCTAGGTTTCAGGCCCTCACCTCCAATGCTTTATACCGTTTGCTCACCTGTAGGCCATCACTGCAATGTTTTATGGGGTTCGCTAGGCTCCAGGCCCTCACCTCCAATGCTTTATACCGTCTGCTCACCTTTAGCCCATTACTGTAATATTTTATGGGGTTCTCTAGGCTTCAGGCACTCATCTCCAGTGCTTTATACCGTATGCTCACCTGTAGGCCATCACTGCAATGTTTTATGGTGTTCAGTAGGCTTCAGGCCCTCACCTCCAATGCTTTATACCATCTGCTCCCCTGTAGCCCATTACTGCAATGTTTATGAGGTTCACTAGGCTTCAGGCCCTAACCTCCAATGATTTATACCGTCTGCTCACCTGTAGCCCATCACTGCAATGTTTTATGAGGTTATCTAGGTTTCAGGCCCTCACCTCCAATGCTTTATACCGTTTGCTCACCTGTAGGCCATCACTGCAATGTTTTATGGGGTTCGCTAGGCTCCAGGCCCTCACCTCCAATGCTTTATACCGTTTGCTCACCTGTAGGCAATCACTGGAATTGTTTATGGGGTTCTCTAGGCTTCAGGCCCTCACCTCCAATGCTTTATACCGTTTGCTCACCTGTAGGCAATCACTGGAATTGTTTATGGGGTTCTCTAGGCTTCAGGCCCTCACCTCCATTGCTTTATACTGTTTTCTACCTGTAGCCCATTACTGCAATGTTTTATGGGGTCATCTAGGCCGCAAACCCTTACCTCCAATGCATTATACCGTCTGCTCACCTGTAGACCTTCACTGCAATGATTTATGGGGTTTGCTAGGCTTCAGGCGCTCACCTCTAATGCTTTATACAGTCAGCTGACCGGTAGGCCATCACTGCAATAATGTATGGGCTTGGCTAGGATTCAGGAACTTACCCTCCAATGTTTTATACCGTCTGCTCACCTGCAGCCCATTACTGCAATTTTTTATGGGGTTCTCTAGGTTTCAGGCCCTCACCTCTAATACTTTATACCGTCTGCTCACCTGTAGGCCATTACTGCAATGTTATATGGGGGTCTCTAGGCTTCAGGCCCTCACCTCCAATGCTTTATACCGTTTGCTCACCTGTAGGCCATCACTGCAATGTTTTATGGGGTTCACTAGGCTTCAGCCCCTCACCCCCAATGCTTTATACCATCTGCTCACCTGTAGGCGTCACTGCAATGTTTTATGGGGTTCTTTAAGTTTCAGGCCCTCATCTCCAATTATTTATACCGTCTGCTCACCTATACGCCATTACTGCAATGTTTTATGCGGTTCTCTAGGCTTCAGGCCCTTACCTCTAATTCTTCATACTCTCTGCTCACCTGTAGGCCATCACTGCAATGTTTTATGGGGTTATCAAGGTTTCAGGCCCTAACCTCCAATACTTTATACCGTCTGCACACCTGTAGGCCATTACTGCAATGTTATATGGGGTTCGCTAGGCTTCAGGCCCTCACCTCCAATGCTTTTTAAGGTCTGTTCACCTATAGGCCCTCACTGCAAAAATGTATGTGGTTCGCTGGGCTTCAGGCCCTCACCTCCAATGCTTTATACCCTCTGCTTACCTGTAGGCCATCACTGCAATGTTTTATGGGGTTTTCTAGGCCTCAGCCCCTCACCCCCAATGCTTTATACCGTCTGTTTTCCTGTAGGCCATTACCGCAATGATTTATGGGGTTCGCTAGGCTTCAGGTGCTCACCTCCAATGCTTTATACTGTCTGCTCATCAGTAGGCCGTCACTGCAATGATTTATGGGTTTCGCTAGGCTTCAAGCCCTCACCCTCCTATGTTTTTTACCGTCTGCTCACCTGCAGCCAATCACTGCAATATTTTATGGGGTTCTCTAGGCTTTAGGCCCTCACCTCCAAAGCTTTATACCATCTGCTCACCTGTAGGCCATTACTGCAATGTTTTATGGGGTTTGCTAGGCTTCAGGCCCTCACCTCCAATGCTTTATACCGTCTGCTCACCTGTAGGCCATTACTGCAATGTTTTATGGGGTTCGCTATGCTTCAGGCCCTGACCTCCAATGCTTTACAACACCTTCTTACAATATCCTGGGAAGGTGTCGTAGATGACCGCAGGTTGACATATGCTGCCATTAGCTCTGATTCAGATTCTTCTACCGTCTCTACCATGTCATTCAAGTTCCCTTTTGTACTTTCTTGCTTTAGCTTTCTTTGAATGTCTTTAATGTCTTATTTCCACCTATCATACATTCTGGTGAACTTTTTCTCTTTTAATGCTTCTTCTTGCTCCAAATTTTCCAGCATCTTTGGGGTCGGTTTTCTGGCACATGATGAACGTCTTAGTTCATTTGTTTGGGGCAAGACTAATGCTGCATCAGACTCTTCTACCTCAGTCAGGTTCTCTTGCTCTTCACCTTCTATCCTATCTATCTTTGTGTCCTCTAACAGTAGCATGGTAATACTAGGCTCAGACATTTTCACTTCAAATGTTATAACAATCAATATGAATAAAAAGGACCTGTCACTTTAAATGCAATAACGATAAATGCAGGCAATAAATGACTTTCACTTTAAATGCTTTAGAGTCCGTGCACTACAAACTTTCCTTGGTTTTACTTCAAAGTCTATTTTTCCGGAACACAAAAATGTCTTTGTGCCAAACTCTATGTGCAATGATAAACAATGGACAGCTCTGACCTCATTCTGAAGAGCAGGATACTGCGATCTGGAGGTTGCTGGAACAAATGTCAGTCTTAAAGGAGACTTGTCTTTTCTTGATGCGATTCTGATGACTTGCGATGACTTGCCATGCTCTGCAATGACTTGCAATGACTTGCGATGCTCTATGTTGACTTGTGATGCGCTGGCTTGGATACGCTGCTGCAGGCTTTGGGCCCAGTGGCGGGTAACTAGCTGGCTGCAGAACGTGGCCTCTTCGCGGATAGCGGTGCGGGCAATCTGGCTCTGGACTTTGACCTCCCACCATGCGTCTCTTTCTCTCTCTAGGGATCGCAGGAGGTTTGGCTCTCTTTCTGTACTATTTTGCCTTTGCCGTTCTGCCACTTTCAGTTGCCTGCAGTTTGACTAATGCACACGTTCTATGGCCTCTATGGTCGCTGAGGTGTCTTTGCTTGTTCACTCAGGGAACAGTTGCTGCGCGGCGGTATATGCTGGCGCTCCGCTTCTCTAATGCGCTCTTTACTGTACAGGTTAAGGAGCTCTATTGCTTTGCCCTCTGAGGGTATTAGTTCCACTGTGACAGGCGCTGCACTAGGAAGTGCCTTTTGTGCTGTGGCATTAGAAGAATTATGATATCTCTGACTTTTAGTCTAAGCAGACTGTCTGTTACTCTGTAATTCCTCTCGCGCTGTTCTATGGAAGCAGTAGGTTTAAAGAGCACACCAAATGCTTGAAATAACTTCCTTATTAACTTCAACTTTTCTTCATATATGACACTGCCACCTCCGCAGCACACAGTCCATGTACAAAACATGTGGTGAATAAAGTTTCACAAAATGGCGGTTCAACTGTTCAATCTTGTCAGTTAACATAAAACGGTGGATGTATTTCTGTCTTTGACACTATACAATTGCTCATTTGATTTGCAGTATGCTGTTTGATAGCAATTTGGTATTTGATGCAAGTGTAAGGTATGTAAAAAATAGGCACCCCATAAAAATAAACTAATACATAATACATTCCCAGCTTCAACAATCCCAGAAGTATGGCTGTAATAATAGGAAAAACGAACGTATGGCAATTCTATTAAACCACCAGTAGGTGGCAGCAGAGTGTTTAACCTCTTAAGGACGAAGGGCGTACATGTACGCCCTTCGTCCGCACTTTAAAGATGGCGCACGGAGCGGGCGCATGAGCTGCGGGTAAACGCTTGATTCATCAAGCTGACACCCGCAGCTCATGTCCGTGACCGGCAGCGATGCCGATCGCGGACATTTAACCCCTCAGATGCCGTGGTCAATCCTGACCACGGCATCTGATCACGCAAAAACGAAAGTTTCACTTTGGTTTGTGCCCGGCTCCCCTGATGGCCACAAGGGGGAGCCAGAGCATGCATTTAGTAGCCTAGGTCTCTGTGAATGAAACCTAGGTTACTACATAGTATTCCTATGGAGCCTATGACTGTAATAGGCTCCATAGGAAATATGCAATTTTTGGGAACTATAAGAAAGTGGTAAAAAAAAAAAAAAAGTTTAAAAAATAAAAATAAAATAAAAAAAATATAAAAATTCAAATCACCCCCCTTTCCCCAAAATGAAAATAAAATAAATAAAAAAATAAAAAAATTTGTGTCGCAATGTGCGAAAACGCCCATACTATAATAATATTAAAAAATATTCACCATACGGTAAACATAAAAACATAAAAACGGAAAAAAAGCGTCCAAATGGCTAATTCGCCATTTTTGGACGCTTCATTTCCTAAAAAAAAATGAATAAAAAGTGATCGAAACATCATACGCACCCCATAATGGTATCAATTAAAAGTTCAGATTGCCCCGCAAAAAATGAGCCCCTACACTGCTCCGTACGCATAATTACAAAAAAGTTATAGGGGTCAAAACATGGCGACAAAAAAATAAAATAAATTCCCACTTTAAATTTTTTTTTCAAAACGCAAGAAAAACTATACATATTAGGTATTGCCGGATTCGTACTGACCTGAAGAATAAAATTAACCAGTCAGTTTTATCGCAAATCGAACGTTGTAATTTAAAAACCCGTAAAACTGTGGTGAAATTGCTTTTTTTTTGCAATTTCACCCCATTTGGAATTTTTTTCCCGTTTCCCACTACATCACATGCAAAAATAAATGGTAGCGTTAAAAAGTACAACTTGTCCCGCAAAAAACAAGCCGTCATATGGCTATGTGAGCGGAAATATAAAAATGTTATGGCTTTTGGAAGGCAGGGAGCGCAAAACAAAAACGCAAAAATCCCAAAACCCCCGGTCCTTAAGGGGTTAAAGCCTGAATGACATAGTACTGCAAAGAGCAGGTGGGAACTAAAAGACAGATTCTTGGTTTCCTGGTGGGACAGAATATACTGTTACTGTCCTGTCTACCATACTGAAGGTCATGTGTTTGTCATTGCAGGTAAGGGAACACGCGTTACGAGCCATAAACAGGGTAAAATGATTTGAATTCCCATCTCTGTAATCAGCTAAGGCTGCTGGTGACGCCGTGTGAGTAGATAAACCCTGTACAAATGTGAGTGAAGTAGATGAATGTGTCACATGGTGATGATGCATCGTGAGGGCGGCTGTTATAGGACGTGATGTTCATATATAGGATTATACTGCACTATTGGCTGCTGTGACGCCGTGTGAGTAGATAAACCCTGTACAAATGTGAGTGAAGTAGATGAATGTGTCACATGGTGATGATGCATCGTGAGGGCGGCTGTTATAGGACGTGATGTTCATATATAGGATTATACTGCACTATTGGCGGCTGTGATGCAGGTTCGGGAATAACAGAGCGGCACAGGTTTCATTGTTTGTTATCTCTAATAGGAATATTATATCTGTTTATGTGAATGTCAGGACTGAATAGATAGATGTGTATTAATCTGTGGGACGGGATATACTGTCACTATCCTGTCTACCACACTGAACGTCACGTATTTGTCATTGCAGAAAAATGATTCAATAAAACACTTCTGTCTTCACCCGGCCCGCTCCCTTCGCACAGTGGAATTATTGACCATACTTTCCGCATATGTGCAACACAAGCAATGATTTGGTTTGGAATTGGATTTGCTGGAGCTGTACATTTGGTGAAATTGCAAGTAAACATATAAATGGTTCAGTATACAGTCCCAATCCCACTATTAACTATAGGAACATTTATAGCTGTATTAAATACCTATTTGGCCTTTACTTCCATGAACTGCTCTGACTGGAACTCAGTCTGTTCACCTCTCTGTCTCTGGTGAATAATGATTGTGGAAGAATCTGCTGGGGGACTTCCCACACAGGCTCAGTGTGTAACTGGCTGTGATTGGCTAAGACTCCTGGTCAGTGTGAGGCTGGCTGTGATTGGCTAAGACTCCTGGGCAGTGTGAGGCTGGCTGTGATTGGCTAAGACTCTTGGGCAGTGTGAGGCTGGCTGTGATTGGCTAAGACTCTTGGGCAGTGTGAGGCTGGCTGTGATTGGCTAAGACTCTTGTGCAGTGTGAGGCTGGCTGTGATTGGTTAATACTCTTGGGCAGTGTGAGGCTGGCTGTGATTGGCTAATACTCTTGGGCAGTGTGAGGCTGGCTGTGATTGGCTAAGACTCTTGGGCAGTGTGAGGCTGGCTGTGATTGGCTAAGACTCTTGGGCAGTGTGAGGCTGGCTGTGATTGGCTAAGACTCTTGGGCAGTGTGAGGCTGGCTGTGATTGGCTAAGACTCCTGGGCAGTGTGAGGCTGGCTGTGATTGGCTAAGACTCTTGGGCAGTGTGAGGCTGGCTGTGATTGGCTAAGACTCTTGGGCAGTGTGAGGCTGGCTGTGATTGGTTAACACTCTTGCGCAGTGTGTAACTGGCTGTGATTGGCTAAGACTCTTGGGCAGTGTGAGGCTGGCTGTGATTGGTTAACACTCTTGGTCAGTGTGAGGCTGGCTGTGATTGGCTAAGACTCTTGGGCAGTGTGAGGCTGGCTGTGATTGGCTAAGACTCTTGGGCAGTGTGAGGCTGGCTGTGATTGCCTAAGACTCTTGGGCAGTGTGAGGCTGGCTGTGATTGGCTAAGACTCTTGGGCAGTGTGAGGCTGGCTGTGATTGGTTAAGACTCTTGGGCAGTGTGAGGCTGGCTGTGATTGGTTAACACTCTTGGGCAGTGTGAGGCTGGCTGTGATTGGCTAACACTCTTGGGCAGTGTGAGGCTGGCTGTGATTGGTTAACACTCTTGGGCAGTGTGAGGCTGGCTGTGATTGGCTTACCTTCCCAGGCATATAATGAATCTTAAAGGTACATTTTCTTTTTTCTGCTTCTGTTAACACACTATACATATAACTGTTATATGACATTCAGAAACATAAATCACATTAATAACTCTGCTTTAGGCTTTAATATAGAAACATATGAGCTGTATTAAGGTTATTTGGCAGGTCTAGGTGTATACATATGTGAGCCATATTAGCAACCTAGGACAGGTCTTAGCTGGCCAACTACACTGCAGCACCAGCAATTTGGATGAGTGCACGCTCAGCTTCTGCGCCGTTGGATAATTGCACACATACTGTTGTCCCTTAGCAATCGCTTCGGTGATCGATTCCTAGTGGAATGGCTGATGAGGGGAGGAGGAGCAGGAGAATCCGGACCAGCAGATGATGGGAAGGACAGACAGCTCCCTTCGGCTGAGCTGGTGGATCCTTGACTGCCAGAAATCAGTTGCGTGCCACTGGGTTATGCAGCGGTTACTGCGTCAGGCTGGACCACCACATCGGAGACACGGTTTTCCCAGGGCACTTTATGGTGACGCTGCATATGTAGACGCAGGACTGTGGTACCAACATTGACACCTTGGCCACGCTTCACCCTTTGCCCACAGATTCTACATATGGTCATATTCACCTCCTCCGGCAGCTTTACAAAAAACTGCCACACCGCCAAGTAGGTGATTTTACCCCCAACACTCCGCACTGACTGACTTCTACCGCCGCTGCTTCCGTGAACCCGTGAACCACTACTTCCCGGGGAGGTAGGCTCCTGCAAAGTCGGTGTCTACCCCGGGCACGTTTGGCTGCCACCCTGCTGACTCCCGGCCACACTAGCGACTTTCTAGCTCCGCCGCTGCCTCACGGACAAGCTGCCACCCTCTTCTCCCAATGATGATGAAGCCCCTTCATCACCCGGCTCCCAAGTGCGATCAGCTAAATCATCATAATTGAGTACTGTCTGCACGTCACTGATGTCCTACTCAACAGTCTCTGGGTCAGGAGCCTGACCTCTCACAACACCAGCCCCCACGCCACTCTCCTCATCACTACTTGCCGCCAAGTGGAGGAAGCGACGGATGTCTCCTCCACATCGTGGCTGGGCAGTAGCTGCGGACTGTCCTCTAGTAGCTTGTCCTCGCTGTATAGTGGAGCTGAGCCCACAGCATTAAATACTTATCTGGCTGAGAGAACAGAAAAGGACAGAGGCAGGCTGAGGACAGGTGAGGGCACAGGGCCTGTTCCCGGGCCATGCCAACTAAGGGTTGTGTCTGACAAACCCACTGACTCTTTGCTGGGAATGTCTGATTTCACTTGCGACGAAGTCGAAGATCGAGTCAACCATTCAAGAACCGCTGGGTTGCTGGTAACGACACGACCGCTAGATGACACCGGGATCTCAGACCTCTTGCTGCGACTCCTGTTGCCACGCCCCCTTACTCTGCTGCGACCCCTGCTTGCGCCAGAAACATTTAGGCCTCTGCCCCTCCCCTGTGCAGGTTCTTAAAGGTACATTTTCTTTTTTCTGCTTCTGTTAACACACTATACATATAACTGTTATATGACATTCAGAAACATAAATCACATTAATAACTCTGCTTTAGGCTTTAATATAGAAACATATGAGCTGTATTAAGGTTATTTGGCAGGTCTAGGTGTATACATATGTGAGCCATATTAGCAACCTAGGACAGGTCTTAGCTGGCCAGCTACACTGCAGCACCATCAATTTGTTTGACATACTGGTAGATCAAATAAATAAATAAAAAGGAAATTAAAACACCCCATAAAGTCTGTAATTTTCTCACTTCACCATACAATGGTTAATAAGCCCTGTTTTTTCACACTGATACACACAAAAAAGGGCACCGCTAAATGGCAAATATATTTTTCTTTTGCCACTAGTACAAGACAAAAAGGTTCTGTAATTTTCGCCCTTCACCACACAACGGCTAATAAGTCCTTTTTTTCTCACTAATACAAGCCAAAAAATGCTTTAGAACAGATAACTGCACCGCACAAGAGCAAATAAGACGTAGAAATATTTCCTTGTAATAAACCCTGTTAATGGCGGTATCACACAGCACTTGTACCCCAATAACAAGAACAGTTTGCTGGAATTACAGAGCTGTATGATGGCAATTTGGATCCCCAGTCAGTGCAGCAAGGTGTAATAGGATTGTTCCTAATACCCAGGCTGTAACCTTCCCTACTGAGCCCGGGTCTATATAAATGCTGTGGAATGATTTCTCTTATCCTTTCCCTGCACCTTGAATAATCTTTCCCTGAACTTGTAAATAATTCTTTCAGCACAATGAAGTCTTTCCTAGCGCTGTCCCTAGCGCCTGCTGACGTCTCTCCCTGCACTAAGTACACTGGAAAATGGCCGAATCCAGGATGGCTGAGGCTATTTATAGGGCTGTGACATCACAGGGCTGGCTGCTAATTGGCTGCATGCATAGCATTATGGGTAATTGGTATTGGTTCTGGTTGTATTTATAGATATGGGTTCTGGTTATATGTATTGATATGGGCTCTAGTTATATGTATAGATATGGCTTCTGGGTATATGTATAGATATGGGCTCTGGTAATATGTATATAGATATGGGCTCTGGTTATATGTATAGATATGGGCTCTGGTTCTATGTGTAGGTATGGGTTCTGGTTATATGTATGGATATGGGTTCTGGTTATATGTATAGATATGGGTTCTGGTTATATGTATGGATATGGGTTCTGGTTCTATGTATAGGTATTGGTTCTGGTTCTATGTATAGGTATGGGCTCTGGTTATACTTATAGATATGGGTTCTAGTTGTATGTATAGCTATTGGTTCTGGTTATATGTATAGATATGGGCTCTGGTTATATGTATAGATATGGGCTCTGGTTCTATGTGTAGGTATGGGTTCTAGTTGTATGTATAGATATTGGTTCTGGTTATATGTATAGCTATGGGCTCTGGTTGTATGTATAGATTTGGGTTCTGGTTATACGTATAGATATTAGCTCTGGTTATATGTACAGGTATGGGTTCTGGTTATACGTATGGATATGGGTTCTGGTTCTATGTATAGGTATGGGCTCTGGTTATATGTATAGGTATGGGTTCTGGTGATATGTATAGCTATGGGTTCTGTTTATATGTATAGTTATAGGCTCTGATTTGAAAGAAGATCGCAGCACTCCAACGTCTCGTAGTAAAGAAACTTCTTTATTCCACCGCAGAAAAGCGACGTTTCGACTTACTTGAAGTCTTTATCAAGCATAAAGATGTGTGACAAGTGGCAAACATATATACCCAGTGCATACAAACAATTGGGTGAGGAATAGGTCAACCCATCCCCCTTCATGATGTCATTCATAGTGCAACAAAATATCATAGCTTAAAATAAACCAGGTCGCCCATTACTTCAATTGTAGATAATGGATAATCGACAGAAAAAATATATACCTCAGCCAATTTATATATACATACAAGAACTATTGGAGCGCACTGTAAATCTTCATGCATAATGCGCATATTCCGATGTCCTTTTTACTTCCGGGACTCGGAGTGATGTCAATCAGGTGCTGGTCACGTGCTGGTCATGTGATCGGGCGCATCGAGCGCATCAGCCAGGTCCCGCCCAATCACGTGAGAGAGCCAGCACTCCATATGCAGAATGTATGGGCTGAGGTGATGTATCGAGTTATATCAAAAAGATCAAAGTAAATAATCAAAACCTTCCACGTAATATTTATGTCCCTATATAGTGGATCTTGTAGGGTGGAAGCAGTCCAAATATTTGGAAATTAGGCATATTTACAAAGATGAACACACCGGTATAAGTATGAGACAGACTGATTTCAGAGAGAACAAGTCTCAAAAATATTATCCAGGGCCCCCCGCGGTATGATAGGAGTCATAACAGGAGAAGACGAGCAGGAAAAGATGCCATTTAAAGCTCCGTTGGTACAGAGGGCAGCCAACTTAAAGGCGCAGGTTCCTCAATGAAATAGGTCATATAGGATGTGCCAAACTCCAGTTAGCTCAATCAAACATTGAATTAGGTCTGAGTATGGTGATTCCCATCCCAACCTCAGTACCTAGTAAAGCATTCATAATAAGGGATGAGACAGGCACATAGTACCACTCCCTCATACATCAGAAGAGGGGATGGTCTATATAAGCGTGTCCACATATCGTGGTAACTGCGCCGTCTATCTAACCCAACACATGCAGACCAGGAGATAGGCAATAAAAGATCCAAAAAAGGGGCTATGTCCTTACTCTATAATGTAACAGCATCCACCTGTTGTACTCCAATGACCTCCCTCTACCAACCGCAGGGAGTCCCAGCTATAATTCTAAAGGATTGCTATACCTGTTTCATAATCCCACGGGTGTCTTCCATAGCAACGGAAAGCGATAAAGAAGGGTAAGGACTGCGTCCAGCCTATTTTGTCCAGGTTACAGGGACTGGGCGACCTGAAAAAAGTGAGAAACATACGCATATGAGAATATGCAAACTAAAAACAGTATATCCTGTGATATATACATAATATACACAAATCCTAGAGGGCAAATTTAGAACAGGGACCCAATTTTGAAGTCACGATTCATACCCCTTGGTTCAAGTGCATCTAGTTCATAGATCCATCTAAGCTCCAATTTCTTCAGAAGGCGTTCCCGGTCTCCTGCTCTCATCAGAGGGGGAATTCATCTATAATTCTATACCGGGGCTGTGACACATTATGTCTCTGCTAAAAAAAAATGCTCAGGGACCGGAAGGTCTCCTTCACAGTCTACGGGGTTGATAGATCTTTTCTCAAAGAGTTTCCTGATGGTATAGCGATGTTGGTTAAATCTCAGTTTACATGATTGCGTTGTTTCGCCTACATATCATTGGCGGATCCAGGGGGGGGGGCAACAGGGCAATTGCCCCCCCCCGAGAATGTGGGCACTGGGCAGCAGCGGCAGGGCACAGGGAGATGAACGCTTCCATTGTGGAAGCGTTCGTTTCCATAGTCATCTGTATCGCCGTCCTCAGGACAGCGATACAGATGGCTGCGCTGTGGGGCAGGGAGGGAGAGGCGTCTCCCTTCCCTGCTCCTCTGATAGGCTGCCAGCACTAGGCCTACAGCCTATCAGATGTTGGTACAGGCGGCGCGATGACGTCATCGCGCCGCCTGTGAGCTGTACAGAGCGGGACACAGGCCGGAAGAGGCCTGCATCGCATCGCTGTAAAGGATGGAGGTAAGTATTAGTGTCTTGCTTTGTGTTTTTTTATTTTTTAAAGATACTGGCACTGGGTCGGGGGATTTGGCACATGATACTACTGACACTGGGGGGATTTGGCACATGATACTACTGGCACTGGGGGATTTGGCACATGATACTACTGGCACTGGGGGGGATTTGGCACATGATACTACTGGCACTGAAGGGGGATTTGGCACATGATACTGGCACTGGAGGGGGATTTGGCACATGATACTGGCACTGGGGGGGATTTGGCACATGATACTGGCACTGGGGGGATTTGGCACATGATACTGGCACTGGAGGGGGATTTGGCACATGATACTGGCACTGGGGGATTTGGCACATGATACTGGCACTGGGGGAGATTTGGCACATGATACTGGCACTGGGGGAGATTTGGCACATGATACTGGCACTGGGGGATTTGGCACATGATACTGGCACTGGGTGGGGGATTTGGCACATGATACTGGCACTGGGGGATTTGGCACATGATACTGGCACTGGGGGATTTGGCACATGATACTGGCACTGGGTCGGGGGCTCTGTGTGGCACATGATACTGGCATTGGGGGGGGATTTGTTGGCACATGATACTGGCACTGGGGGGGGATTTGGTACATGATACTGGCACTGGGGGGGATTTGGCACATGATACTGGCACTGGGTCGGGGGGCTCTGTGTGGCACATGATACTGGCACATGGGGGGGATTGTTTGGCACATAATACAGGCACATGGGAGGGGATTGTTTGGCACATGACCCTACTGGCACATGGGGGTTGTTTGGCACATGATAAACGCACATGGGGGTTGTCACTGGCACATGATGATGGGGGGAGAGGCACTAATTATTGGGGGCACTATTGGGGACCACAGCGGCACAGTATTGGAGGTAGTGGGATGTTTTGTCCAGAAGATGGGAGGATGATGGAAAAGTAGTAAACTAAGATTTATTTTTTGTTAAACTGCAGAGACGGAAAATGACAGAGAAATGGTGGCCTGGTCTGAAAGGAGAAGATGAGGAAAGAGAACATCTACATCAAAGGAGAAGTCACTGGACGTAAGAGGTATGGGCGCGATATATGGGTGGGGCTGTGTGTGGGTGTGGCTTGAGGGTGGGCGGGGACACAGGGGCCCCATAAGTTCCAATTGCCTGGGGAAGTGCCCCTCCCGAGACCAAGCTCTGGATCCGCCACTGCTACATATAGCAGGCCACAAGGGCATTGCAATATGTAGATGACGTATTCAGAGGAGCATGTGTAAAATTCTTTTATCTGATGCCGTTTACCCGTATGGGGATGAGTAAATGAGTCTCCTCTTAATAGGCTGTTACAATTGCAACAATTAATCGCCAGAAGATTCAGTATCGGTCAAATCCACTCGGCGTCCCTTCGTTTTCTGCAGTCAGCGTCTTCTAATGTTCCTATTGGTCCTAGATGGAGCTACTGGTTTCTTGTATATGTCCCTCTTAAGGTAAACCTCTTGATCACGATGCCATTTTTGTCGTTTAGTGGCCTCTATTTGTAAGCGATATTTATCCAGGTCTGTGGATGTCTGTTCCAAAAGTGAACTGAGCTCCTGCCCTTTTACCATCTCCTTTATCTGTGATTCGTGCTCCTCTACCTTCTTCTTGATTTCAATCACATCCTTTTGTAAATACTCCATATTCAGGAGCATCATATCTCTTGAGAAGCGGTTCACAAGCATAGTAAATTTATCGTAGAACTCATTAGGGAACAGAATCGGCCTTAAATGGGTCCTGAGGCCCCTGGGGATACGTTCAACCCTGTAGTATTCCCTTAATGTACACAGATGTAGGTCCGTATTAATCAAATGTTTACTTTCATTTATCCATTTTTGTTTGATATGTTCCACTGTTGGGTCAGGACCTGACATCGCGCTGCACCGCCACTAAAACGACTTTTGGTCTAATGACCTCTGATGGTGCTGTATCAACCCACTTTGTTTAACGCTAGTTATGGGCTCTGGTTATATGTATAGATATGGTCTCTGGTTATATGTATGGATATGGGTTCTGGTTATATGTATAGATATGGGCTCTGGTTATATGTATAGGTATGGGCTCTGGTTATATGTATAGGTATGGGTTCTGGTTATATGTATAGATATGGGCTCTGGTTATATGTATAGGTATGGGCTCTGGTTATATGTATAGGTATGGGTTCTGGTTATATGTATAGATATGGGTTCTGGTTACATGTGTAGTTATGGGCTCTGGTTATAGGTATAGATATGGGTTCTGGTTGTATGTATAGGTGTTGGTTCTGGTTATAGGTATAGATATGGGCTCTGGTTATATGTGTAGGTATGGGTTCTGGTAATATGTATAGGTATGGGTTCTGGGTGTATGTATACATATGGGCTCTGGTTATGTGTATAGATATGGGTTCTGGTTATATGTATAGATATGGGTTCTGGTTGTATGTATAGGTGTTGATTCTGGTTATAGGTATAGATATGGGTTCTGGTTATATGTATAGATATGGGTTCTGGTTACATGTGTAGTTATGGGTTCTGGTTATATGTATAGATATGGGTTCTGGTTACATGTACAGGTATGGGTTCTGGTTATCTGGATAGATATGGGTTCTGGTTGTATGTATAGGTGTTGGTTCTGGGTGTATGTATACATATGGGCTCTGGTTATGTGTACAGGTATGGGTTCTGGTTATATGTATGGATATGGGTTCTGGTTATATGTATAGGTATGGGTTCTGGTTATATGTATAGGTATGGGCTCTGGTTATGTGTATAGGTATGGGTTCTGGTTTTATGTATAGGTATGGATTCTGGTTATATGTATAGATATTGGTTCTGGTTATATGTATAGCAATGGGTTCTGGTTATATGTATAGATATGGGCTCTGGTTATATGTATAGCTATGGGTTCTGGTTATATGTATAGGTATGGGTTCTGGTTATATGTATAGATATGGGTTCTGGTTACATGTGTAGATATGGGTTCTGGTTATACGTGTAGATATGGGTTCTGGTTATATGTATGGATATGGGTTCTGGTTATATGTATAGATATGGGCTCTGGTTATATGTACAGTTATGAGTTCTGATTATATGTGTAGTTATGGGTTCTGGTTATATGTATAGGTATTGGTTCTGCTTGGGTCACAGCTTGCAGCCTTAAAGCGAACCTGTCACCTGGAATTCACATTATAAACCAATAAAAGTACCTTATAGCTGATGACCAGTGTGTTGTCCTCATGTTTTTTTCCGCTTTTCTGCACCTATAATTCATGAAAAAAACGTCTTTTAAACTGCTCTTTTTCTACAGACAAAGTCATGATAGAAGTCAAGGAGGCAGACACTCCTTGACTCCAGGATGTGCCTCGCCCGCCCTAACCTTGCCTCTCAGCAGTTTAATTGACACTCGGCTCCCTGGCCGGGACCGCGCTTGACACACGGTCAGATAGCACAAGCATCAGTTTCACATCAACCACCACAGGAGAAGGGCACTTTTAGAGACTTTGACCCCTGCAGCCACACGGAGGAGAGAGGTCCCACAGCAGAGATTCAGGCATTTATATCACCCAGCACAGGAGAAGGACACTTTCATGTACTTTGGCCCCGGCACCCAGACAGACGGAAGGTTCATTTGACTCTGGGTTGCACCCCAAGATCCTACTTAATTTCAAAAATTGATTTTTCAATAAAGAAGTGGCCAGGAGTACAAGACAACATGGTTTATTAAGGACTACTCTGCACAAGGGAGGGACAGTTCCTGTGGGATCCATGCCTGGTTCATTTTTATAAACGTCAGCTTGTCCACGTTGGCTGCGGACAGGCGGCTGCGTTTGTCAGTAATGACGCCCCCTGCTGTGCTGAATACACGTTCAGATAAAACGCTGGCCGCTGGGCAGGCCAGCACCTCCAAGGCATAACATGCTAATTCTGGCCACGTGGACAATTTGGAAACCCAGAAGTTGAATGGGGCCGAACCATCCGTCAGTACGTGGAGCTGTGTGCAGACGTACTGTTCAACCATGTTAGTGAAATGTTGCCTCCTGCTAACACGTTCCGTATCAGGTGGTGGGGCAGTTAGCTGTGGCGTGGAGACAAAACTTTTCCACATTTCTGCCAGATAACCCTGCCCTCACAGGAGCTGGCCGTGACACTGCTGCGTGGGCGACCTCTAGCTCCTCCTCTGCCTTGGCCTTGGCCTTCCACCTGTTCCCCTGTGACAGTTGGGAATGCTCTCAGGAGCGCGTCTACCAGTGTGCGCTTGTACTCGCGCATCTTCCTATCACGCTCCAGTGCAGGAAGTAAAGTGGGCACATTGTCTTTGTACCGTGGATCCAGCAGGGTGGCCACCCAGTAGTCAGCACACGTTAAAATGTGGGCAACTCTGCTGTCATTGCGCAGGCACTGCAGCATGTCATCGCTCATGTGTGCAAGGCTCCCCAGAGGTAAGGACAAGCTGTCCTCTGTGGGAGGTGTATCGTCATCATCCTCTGTATCCCCCCAGCCACGCACCAGGGATGTGCCTGCGCTGTGCTGGGTGCCACCCCGCTGTGAACCTGCTTCATCCTCATCCTCCTCCACCTCCTCCTCATCCTCCTCGTCCTCCAGTAGTGGTCCCTGGCTGGCCACATTTGTACCTGGCCTCTGCTGTTGCAAAAAACCTCCCTCTGAGCCACTTCTAACAGACTGGCCTGAAAGTGCTAAAAACGACCCGTCATCCTCCTCCTCCTCCTCCTGGCCCTGGCCCACCTCCTCTTCCATCATCGCCCTAAGCATTTTCTCTAGGAGACATAGAATTGGTATTGTCACGCTGATAACAGTGGCATCGCCACTGGCCATGTTGGTGGCGTACTCGAAACAGCGCAACAGGGCACACAGGTCTCGCATGGAGGCCGAATCATTGGTGGTGAAGTGGTGCTGTTCCGCAGTGCGACTGACCCGTGCGTGCTGCAGCTGAAACTCCACTATGGCCTGCTGCTGCTCGCACAGTCTCTCCAGCATGTGCAAGGTGGAGTTCCACCGGGTGGGCACGTCGCATATTAGGCGGTGAGCGGGAAGGCCGAAGTTCCGCTGTAGCGCTGACGGGCGAGCAGCGGCAGGATGTGAACGCCGGAAGCGCGCACAGACGGCCCGCACTTTATGCAGCAGCTCTGACATGTCTGGGTAGTTGTGAATGAACTTTTGCACCACCAAATTCAGCACATGCGCCAGGCAAGGGATGTGCGTCAAACCGGCTAGTCCCAGAGCTGCCACGAGATTTCGCCCATTATCGCACACCACCAGGCCGGGCTTGAGGCCCACCGGCAGCAACCACTGGTCGGTCTGTTGTTCAATACCCCGCCACAACTCCTGCGCGGTGTGGGGCCTGTCCACCAAACATATGAGTTTGAGAATGGCCTGCTGACGTTTACCCCGGGCTATGCTGAAGTTGGTGGTGAAGGTGTGTGGCTGACTGGATGAGCTGGTGGAAGCAGAGGAGGAGGAAGCCGAGTAGGAGGAGGAGGCTACAGGAGGCAAAGAATGATGCCCTGTGATCCTTGGCGGTGGAAGGACGTGCGCCAAGGAACTCTCCGCCTGGGGCCCAGCCGCCACTACATTTACCCAGTGTGCAGTTAGGGAGATATAGCGTCCCTGGCCGTGCTTACTGGTCCACGTATCTGTGGTTAGGTGGACCTTGCCACAAATGGCGTTGCGCAGTGCACACTTGATTTTATCGGACACTTGCATGTGCAGGGAAGGCACGGCTGTCTTGGAGAAGTAGTGGCGGCTGGGAACCACATACTGGGGGACAGCCATGGCCATCAGCTGTTTGAAGCTGTCTGTGTCCACCAGCCGGAATGACAGCATTTCAAAGGCCAGTAGTTTAGAAATGCTGGCATTCAGGCCAAGGGCTCGAGGGTGACTAGGTGGGAATTTGCGCTTCCTCTCAAAGGTTTGAGAGATGGAGAGCTGAACGCTGCTGTGTGAAATAGTGGAGACGCTAGGTGATGGTGGTGGTGGTGGTGTCGGTGGCACATCCTCTGTTTGCTGCTCGGCAGGTGGCAACATTCCTCTCGAGGCGGAAGCCGAGGCAGCAGCGGTAGAGGGAGCAGGGGGAGCCTGAGCGGGTTCCTTGTTTTTAAGGTGTGTACTCCACTGCAGTTCATGCTTTGCATGTAGATGCCTGATCATGCAGGTGGTGCTCAGGTTAAGAACGTTAATGCCTCGCCTCAGGGTCTGATGGCACAGCGTGCAAACCACTCTGGTCTTGTCCTCAGCACATTGTTTGAAGAAGTGCAATGCCAGGGAACTCCTTGAAGATGCCTTTGGGGTGCTGGGTCCCTGTTGGCGCTGGCTAATAGCAGACGAACTCTCTGGACGGCGGCTGTTCTGCTTTTGCCCCCTGCTCCCTCTTTGGCTTCGCTGTTGTCTCGGTCTCACCACTGTCTCTTCCTCTGAACTATTTAAGTCAGCGGCATGACCTTCAGTCCATGTGGGGTCTAAGACCTCATCGTCCTCTGCATCGTCTTCCACCCAGTCTTCCTCCCTGACCTCCTCCTGTTCAGTCTGCACACTGCAATAAGACGCGGCAGTGGGCACCAGTGTTTCGTCATCATCAGAGACTCGGTCACTCTGCTGTGGTGGTATTCCCATGTCCTCATCATCTGGATACATAAGTGGTTGTGCGTCAGTGCATGGAATGTCTTCCACCGCTGGGGAAGGGCTAGGTGGACGCCCCTGGAAAACCGTGGGAGCAGAGTCTTCAAACAGAATAAGAGACTGCTGCATAACTTGAGGCTCAGCCAGTTTCCCTGATATGCATGGGGGTGATGTGACAGACTGATGGGCTTGGTTTTCAGGTGCCACCTGTGCGCTTTCCGCAGAAGACTGGGTGGAAGACAATATGGTGAAAGTGCTGGAAGCACTGTCGGCCACCCAATCGACTAATTCCTGTACCTGCTCAGGCCTTACCATCCTCATAACGGCATTGGGCCCCACCAAATATCGCTGTAAATTCTGCCGGCTACTTGAGGGAGTTGGTTCACTACGTTGTGCGCCTGAGGTCGAACGGCCACGTCCTCTGCCAGCAACAGAGGCTCCACGGACACCACCACGACCGCGTCCTCGTCCCTTAATAGAATGTTTCCTCATTGTTGCGATTCAACTCGCACCACAATAAAATATATTATTTTTTAGCCCCAAAATTCCCACACTGGAAGATATAATTCCTTTTTCCGGTATTAATTACAAGAAGACTGCTGCTAATTGGACACCAGAATTTTTAAAATGCTAGTTTGTGTACATAAATTCCCACACTGGAAGATATAATTCCTTTTTCCGGTATTAATTACAAGAAAACTGCTGCAAATTGGACACCAGAATTTTAAATATGCTAGTTTTGGTACATAGATTCCCACACAGGGAGATATAATTCCTTTTTACAGGAGTACAAACGTGAGGCCTACTGTTTCTGGTCTAACAAACACCAGATTGATTAAATTGGCCTTTTTTTCACCAAAATTACAACACTGGACAATAATGCCTTTTTGCGGTATTAATTACAAGAAGACTGCTGCTAATTGGACACCAGAATTTTTAAAATGCTAGTTTGTGTACATAAATTCCCACACTGGAAGATATAATTCCTTTTTCCGGTATTAATTAGAAGAAAACTGCTGCAAATTGGACACCAGAATTTTTAATATGCTAGTTTTGGTACATAGATTCCCACACGTGGAGATATAATTCCTTTTTACAGGAGTAAAAACGTGAGGCCTACTGTTTTTGGTCTAACATACACCAGATTGATTAAATTGGCCTTTTTTTCACCAAAATTACAACACTAGACAATAATGCCTTTTTGCGGTATTAATTACAAGAAGACTGCTGGTATTTCAGAACACCGGAATTTTTAAAATGCTAGTTTTGCTAGATAAATTTCCCACACTGGGAGGAATGTTGCCTAAGCCTTTTACAGTATTAATTACAACAGGAGTGCTTCTTCTGGTCTAACACCAGAATAATTTTATTATTACGGTGAAAGCTTTTTCTAATTTATATTTCTGGCACATAAAAAAAAAAATATTTCTGGCTGACAGTATTGGACTCGGCTGTAGTGGCACTGGCTAGCCTAGCTGGAACAGCACATTCATGGGATTTGCTATCCAAGTGGGTTACTTTCAGTTTCACCACTGATATATTAAATATCTTTGCAGTTAGTATGGGTGACACAAGCACAGCCAAACCCCTGATGTAGTATATCTATGAAAAAATCGACTATTACATGAGATTAATGGACGTTGTGGCAGCTTTTGCTGTAGCACCACAAGTCCCAAAATGGCCGCCGCCTATCAGCCCAGTAACATGTGCCAGAAAACGGTCTGCCCAGCCAGAAAAAAAATAGACTTTGACTGAGCAGCTGAATCGCTGTTGTTCTGATTCACAGGTGTAGATTTTACACTTCTTTGGAGCTTTGGTTTACACTCTGTGGCAGCAAGTGCTGGCGCACCACAAGTCCCAAAATGGCCACCGCCGGTCAGCCCAGTTACATGTGCCAGTAAAAATCGCTCTGGCCAGTCTCAACAAAATAGTGACTTTCAGTGAACAGCTCAGCTGAGTTGTTCTGATGCACAGGTGTAGAAAGGTAGATCATTCAATCGCTTCTTTATCCCTGCCTATCTCGCCCTCACAGAAGCTGCGTCCTCTCCCTACACTAGTCACAGCAGTGTGACGTGCGGCGCTACGTGACTCCAGCTTAAATAGAGGCTGGGTCACATGCTGCACTTGGCCAATCACAGCCATGCCATTAGTAGGCATAGCTGTGATGGGCTCTTAGGGCAAGAAGTAAAACGCTAGCTGATTGGCTGCTATGCAGCCCTTCAGAAAGCGGGAAGTAATCGACGAACACCGGACCCGAACCCCAACTTTTTTGAAAATGTTCGGGTCCGTGTCACGGACACCCCAAAATTCGGTGCGGACCCGAACGATTTTCGAACTGTTCGCTCAACACTAGTAGTAACCCATCAAGCTATACCATTCCAGTAAGCAGAGTGACTAGCTCCCACAGATTTACAGACACTGCTGCAAGGTAAGGGGAGAACGAGTTAAGACACCCATCACCACAGTTCAGAACAGGCAAACCTGAAAGCCTGCATGACATAGTGGACACCTACAGTCACATGTACCAGTTTATAGCCATAATGAAGAGGAATCAGAGCAGAGGGACTTTGCCATCTAGCATACTTCTGAATGCTATTAATTGCCATCTCACGAGCCACCATCACCATCTGGTGAGAGAAACTGCACCTTGTACCTTCTGTTGAGGATGTACCGCAAGTTATCCTCTGCACTCAGTAAAGAGAGACATTTGATGTTCTATTATGTCTGCCTTTTTCCTTCACATCACCTTATTACTGCACTGAACTCAGGGAGCAATGGCCCAAGGGACTATACTGTGATCTCATTAGTGCCACTAACGCTCCCACTCCTCAAGGGCTCACTGCAAGTGCAACCTTCCTTGTCCAGCATAACAAGATCTCTGTGACATGGGGGATCAGATAGAAGATGCCTGGAGATCACAGGGACTGACCAGCCTGAAACACATTATTATCTGGAACCTGATCATCATTATGGTCAGGGTTAGTCAGTGGCTCTATTGCACTTATTGTTCAGTTTGATAGGACTTGTCATCGATGAGATCATTCTGCTCCTAAGACAGGTTCCCTTTGAGAGTTATCCTAAGAAAAATGAATAAAACCACAAGATAAATTTATGGCGCTGAATATAGACATTAGGGTGAGGTTATTATTACAGATCCTCTCCTGCTGCTTCCATATCAGTCCCAGGTAAGACTTATAAGCTGCGTCTGGCTCTCATCCCCCCTGTGCTGAGGTTCTGCAGAGCTGTCAGTGACCATACTGCTGGAGAAGACCTGCTCTGGATCATGGATTGGTCTCCTGTCCACTCAGCCTCTTACCTCCTTCTGGTCTTGTTACCTGTCACATCCTATGGTGGTGTAGTGCAGAATCTATCTCCACATTGTAAACTCTCTGCAGTGAAGTCAGTGTTTGAATATGAATATTATCAGGAAGGAGACATCCTCATCGGAGGTCTGGTTTCTGCTCACGATAGAAGTGTGGAACATAAACTTGCTGCTGGTATATCGTACACTATCTGCACGTTGTAAGTATGAATGGTCTGGGGGCTTTGTGTATTGAGGGTCTTGCACGTGCAATGGAATATTTTCTGTTACCTTATCGCTGTAGGTGCAGGACTTTCAGTCATACCTCTATGTGTTCTGTCCTCTGACTTGATATTTTGAGTCTGTCACCTGAATTTCCCTATTCATGCGGGCTGTTGGACTGAAACAAGTATGAGCCAGAAAACAATGAGGCACAGCACTTGGAGTTGTGATGCAGGAATTTTTCTCTAGTGTTTAATTCAGAACTGATGGCTCTGAGTCTGCACTGATTCTAATTCCTCACCATTACTGTATGTCATTGAAGGCAATTGAAAAATGTGCTGATCCCTGCACTGCCGAGCCCTGACATATTCAGGATATTAAAAAATAGCAAGAGGTAAGAGGTAAATTAACAGGCAGACTTGTCCTGGACACTCATTAACTGTGCAAGACACATTTTTAGTTTTTAATTCAAAGCCAGACAACCTAGATGCAACATTTTGGCTATTCCCCTAGCCTTCTTCAAGAACGGAAGAATGGGACTAGCAGTTATAATTACACTGCACCGATTCTACTAGCGAGACAACGTGCACACTCGTCTCTACCTCTTCAAACAGCGAAATCACAAGGGTGTCAGGTTCAGACCCGTACTGATCAGATATTGATGGCCAGCCCGAGTACAGGTCATCAATATGTTTGCTCTGCAAACACCCTTTAAGGGACTAACTCAAAATCAGTGATTTTTTTTTTCACTTCAATAAAGCAGTAATTTTTGAAAAGGGTTACACAGCAGGTACTTCGCTCACATGTTGGAAACACCCCATTTCCAACCATTCCACTATATTATACACATCTTCAAATTTCAACTCTCTCACAATCAAATTATCCCGTCTAACTGCCATAGTCATACAACAACACTAGGAGCAGAGAGGCCCCCTTTTAATGTTGCTTTGTAATACCAATTGATTAACATGGAGTCTTTTACCTAACCAAATCAATGTCCCCTGAAATCAAGATACCAAGTTACCTAAAGCTCGTGTCTCTCTACACTGACTGAGAAAGTAAAGTATTTATGGAGCTTTACTTTGACATTTATTTATTTTACAGCATTGATATTGAGGACTATCGAGCCATTCTGGCCTTCATCTTTGCTGTTGACGAGATTAACCAGGACTCCGAACTTCTGCCCAATATTACTTTGGGTTATCACATACTTGATACATGTGCAGATCCCAAGAAAACCATATACTCTATTCTCCGAATACTGTCAGGAAGACACAAGGAGGCCCCTAATTATTCCTGTATGACTCGGGGTGAAGTGGCCGCTTTCGTAGGTGACTCTGGGTTTCTTACAAGTCATGCCATGGCTCAGTTCCTTAATCTGTATAAATATACACAGGTAAGCGGTTCTCCATAGGATTGTTCCTCCTAGATAATATGTTCATGCAAAGAGTCATATCATGTTTTGTATATATGGAACTCCCATTATTTATTGAAAACCAAATTGGTTGAGGCTATTAGACTGGAGGACAGTTCATTTTTAAGACATTGATGGTATAAAATCACTGGATGCTTCCTGGCTCATTTAAAATGGTTCTTGGAGGTAAATAATTTGGAGCCTATTGTCTCTTAGGAGGATCCTCCCGAAGTAGCAAAAGTAAAGATCGATTCACCATAATGCCCAATAAAAGTCATAATTATTCAATGAAACATGTTTGTACCAAAGAGTTCACCATAGCCCAGGTAGAACAGACCCTAAAAACACACGGGGAATATAAATGAGGCACAGCAAGACCTTCATATGTTTGGTGTAGAAGTCTTCCTTCCCCTGATTATTGTTAGAGCAGAGGAAAAGCAAAGTTCACAAAAACCATACTCTTGTCATCATATATTTGAAGGCATCTAGAAGATGTATCAAAACCTCATGAATAAATTCAGATAGTGAGATGAAGAGATTTGTCAAGCCCACATCCAAATTCCATTGAGCAACAGATTGCAAGCTGGCTGAGATACTGTATCAATAGATAAGAAAATAGTTAAGGAGGTAATATGGTACCTGGTTATGGCTCCACTTCTCAGGTCTTTTCAAGTCTTTTCTAAGATTTAAGTTATAGGACTCTAGGATTTCAGTTATAGATGGGAACAGTTAGTGATGAGTGACAGGATATAGAGGTTGCTTCGCATAAAATTCCAATTCAATTCACAGTGCCAGTTGCAGTGCCTGGCCCTCTTTGTATGCAATCCACAATGCCCCTCCACCAAGCCATCCACAGAACCTTCTATGAGTGTAGGCAGCAGTTTTTCCTCAGCCTATATATATGATGAGAAACACACAGCAATCAGCTCTCTCTGTGCCGTGGAGGTCAGCACTGCAAAGCTATCACACCTTATGTTTCTCTTGTACCACTGTGGTATTCAACTACATCAGATAACAGAGTTGGCCAAAGCAAAATTAAAAGAAAAGAGGTAGTGTTAGGGGCTGTGGGTGTGGAACCACTATGCCAACCAACCTATTTCTCTTTAGACTAATCCTAAGGGTGTTATCTTGGAAGTCCCCTAGTTTTCACACTTTAATCCTTATGCAGGGATCAGGACTTTGTTGCAGGAAAGCCAGGAGACTGCTACCTCCTGGAATAGTTCAGTTGTGGCTGACAGCTTAGAACCGAGGGGACAGGCAAACTCATAGTTAGTAACAAGCCAGTGTCAGGGAAGACAGATTGTGTGTGAATGTGAGAAACATTCAAGGTCAGAGCAGGCAGTAAAGAGTCAAAAGATTAATGAGACATGGGTTAGGAGAGGGAGCAGAATAGCACGTAAAAATAACTAGGGATGAGCGAATCGACTTCGGATGAAACATCCAAAGTCGATTCGCTTAAAACTTCGTTCTAATACTGTACGGAGCAGGAGCTCTGTACAGTATTAGAATGTATTGGCTCCGATGAGCTGAAGTTATTGCTTTGCGAAGTCTTGCGAGACTTCGCGTAATAATTTCATAAATTAATTAGTACTGTAAAAAAAAATTGCCTAACTCGAGTTTGGTTCCAAGGTACCATTTGATTAACTTATGAAGTTATTACACGAAGTCTCGCGAGACTTCGCGAAGCGATAACTTTGGATCATCTGAGCCAGTACATTCTAATACTGTACAGAGCTCCTGCTCCATACAGTATTAGAACTAAGTTTTATGTGAATCGACTTCGGATGTTTCATCCGAAGTCAATTCGCTCATCCCTAAAAGTAACCTATTGCTCAGGCACCAACCCCTAGAACTGTGATAGTTAACCTCTGGCACTCTAGCTGTTCTTAGAACTCTATAGAAATTAATGGAGCATGCTGGGATTCGTAGTTTCATGGCAGCTGGAGTGCCGGAGATTAGCCATTACTGTCCTAGAAGATGGCATGTTAAGTAACCACAAGTAAGCAGCCATAGGCTGGGGGAGAATTAGGGTACACAATGGCCCTTCAAAAGCCAGAGGGAGCATGCTCATCCTATATGCTGGTAGAAGAAGCCTATGCCAGCACGTCTGAAGCCAGTAAGGAGGAGACACCTCGCGTCTGGGCTTTATGCTTTAAGGCTGATGATGGTTAACAGTTCCAGACCACCGGAATCACGGCAGCAGCAGTGTGAGTAGAACAACACCTGTGCCTGACCGAGGGAGCGAAGCAGTGGGCATTGGCCCTCAACATAAAAGGGAAAGATAGATCAATGGATGGATGGATAGATAGATAGATACTATAGATAGATAGATAGATAGATAGATAGATAGATTCGATAGATAGATAGATAGATTCGATAGATAGATAGATAGATAGATAGATAGATAGATAGATAGATAGATAGATTATACATGATGCATAGATATTTGATAGATGAAACTATAAGCATATTTTGTTTCTGTAGATCAATTATGAGGTGACTGATCCCATTTTTAATAACAGAGAATTATATCCAACTTTTTATCGGGTTGTGCCTAATGACCGGGTCCGATATGCCGCTATTATTCAGTGTCTGAAATACTTTGGATGGAATTGGATTGGGATAATTACAGCAAGTGATGGGAGCGGAGAGATGGAATATAAAGAGCTGAGTGCAATGATGGTCCAGCATGAGATCTGCATTGAGTTTGTCATTAAGCTGCACTCTGATTGGCGTTTTAACATACAAAAGATGGCTGAGATCGACAAGTACACAGCTCAGGTGCTAGTCATATGTGGTGTATTTTCTTCTTGGTACATTGCATTTTTTGATAAATCTGAAGCTATTCGAGAAAAATTTACTTTGATCCTTCATGAGTCCTGGTTGAATATTAAATTTGTGGATGACGTCTTCTTTCCAATGGTCAATGGAAGCTTCATTTTTGTGTTGCCCAAAAAGGACATTCCAAAAATCAATGAAATTATCAATGATGTCAACCCATCCAACCGTCCATGGGACCCTCTGCTGGAGGATCTCTGGCTTCAGCTCTTCCACTGTCTTTCCCCAATTAAAAAGAAAAATGATGTTATCCAATTCCTGTTTCAGATTTCCGGAGTGAACTGCACCAGAACGTATCGTCTTCCCTCGTCATTTCATGGCATACGAGATACAAAGACGTATTATACATACACTGTAGTATATATTCTGGCCCATGTCCTACACACAATGAACCTAAAGAGTGGCAAAGGAGGAACATACAAGATAGGACAAAAGGTAAGTGCTCGCTAGATATGTGAATTAATATTTTGAATAATGATGCATAATGTATGGAGGAACTCTGACAGCCCAAGCAGATAACTATAATGGTCCTCTTCCCCACGACTCTAATTTTTTTTACTTAGCTTTTCCATAAATGGGTCACTTTGCTTTCACATGGTCTTTCATCTCTCCTCCAGTAGCTTAGTTCTTTGCTGTTGGTAACGTCAGACGTTTGCTCTGTTGAAAAGCACTTTGCACTTTAAAGGTCTTTGTTGCTTACTCACTTCAAGAAGGTGGCACTTGGTCCATAGCTTTCCTAATTCATACTGTCATTAGCTCTGTTAAGGCTTTTTGGGTTGCCAAATGAAGGAGCCTCCAGCCCATGCCCCTTCCAGTCCATTGACTCCTTTCCTCTGCCGCTACAGTAACTTGGTTGCTGTTTTTGACTTTGGGGTGAGAAGGATCCACCTCCCAATTCCTTCTGGCATATTTATGCCCTAGATACTGCAGGGATACAGGTGTCAGTTGCTTGCATCTCGAGCTTTCCGGGAGCATCGGACTCTGACCTGGGGCATCTCACCTGCCTCAGGAAGCATGACCTCCAGGCAGATTAATAATTACTGGGTATGGAACGCAGGAGCACAGGAAATAGGGTCACACCTGTTTCCTTATGTGACTGTACCTGTGGCCTCCCACGAGATCCACCTAGGTGAAAAATTGCACCAACATGCACTATAGAAGGAACAACAATGGGTACCTGATACCTACCATAATCCTGATTATCAGCAGGAAGTAAAGACTCGTGGTTTCAATAACATTGCCAAAGAGTGTAGAAACTGATAAGAAAAGCAATTATAAAAAAAAGATTCTGATTATTACAAAGAGCAAGTATTGTGGGACTATAATCTGAGATATCACTGCTAAGCATATCATCGTAAATGACTCCAGCACATCCCACAAATGTTCAATTAGACTTAAGTCATTTGGTGGTTAACACCATAAGCTCTTGGTCAGTTTAATCTGTTGAATCATTTTTGCTGTATGTCAGGGCACAATATCCTACTGAAGGAGACCAATTCCATTAGTTTATACTGTTGTAATGGCGGAGTGGAATCCCAATCTTTACCTCCTGCTGATAATCAGCGTTATAGTTACCTTCTAGACTACAGATACAGCAGGCTACACCTATACTGGCATGATATATTAATGGAGGAATGATCATATGAAGGTTCGTCATGCCAAACAGATGCTTGCGATGTGAAGAACGCTTGTTTAACTATTGCTGCATCTGTACTATGTGATTCTTTCTCTTGGATCCAGGTTGTCCCTTATTTCTCTCAGTCCATTATCCAGCCAGGTAAAACAACTGCACAGACTTTGGTTGCTACTGACACACTGGCTGGGACCACAAGGCCGTCTCTAATCCTCCAGTGGTCATTTTCAAACTGCTCCATTGGGAATTCTTTAATTGACATCTATTTGCTGCATTAATACACAACAAAACACCAAAATCACCCTGACGCTTATTCTGTAGTTTACCTGGTGGGAGATGGCATTCTTCTCAAGATTGTAGAGGGATTTGACATTTTCTGCTGTTTAGTTCATACAGGCCTTTGGGTCATCTAAGGTTTTAGCTTGAATACTGTCAGTTGAGGATTATACAATCCGACTGTCATCTCTTTTAAACCCATTGAAAACCTTCAACGCTTCTTCTACCACCAAGAAATCTCTAATAATACTTTATATATAGGACCTTTCATCCGTGTTACTATTACCACGGCGCTGGTAAATAGTGTACCTTGTACCTGAACTTGCTTAGTCTTGCTAATCCCCCGTGTTTGAAGGCACGTAGCTGGGCAGTGTTCAGGTGAACTAAGGGATTGTTGTGAGTCCATAATTCATTTTCTGCTTCCAGGACAACATCAGCAAATCCCTCTATAATGGGTCAAACTAATACCAATAGTTCCATTAGCACTGTAACTACCGTATTGTACTGGAACTTACTGTAATTATTCTTCTCCACAGTTCATAATGTTCAGATGACTTGTCCTTTGCAATCTTAAAAAATTGGCCCAAGAAGGTCTGGAGTTCCGTAAAAGGTGCTTGGGATATGTCACGGCTCTCCTGCTCTGCACCTTTTAACAGATTAGCTGGACCCCTTCCTTTGGCATGATATACCCCAAGTACGCAGTTTTCTCTTGGAAGAGATGGCATTCAGTAGGCTTCAGTATTATCCTATGGTGTTCCAACAGGATCAACACTAAGTCTAACCTCTGTACCTCAGTAGATGCTTTGAAAAGGTGACTGAGAAAATAATGGTGTCATTGACGTAATGTAGATCAACAAGCATTCAAAATGTTGTCTATGGGAGGTTCCAGTACCATTGGTGAGGACAGATGGAATAGACTTAAATATACCCATCAATGTGACAGAGGGGCTGTTCTCCCAGTCTTTCTTTGTAATATATACCTGCCAGTACCCATAAACCAGGGTAGTGAAGTATCTAATATGTCTGGCAGCATCACATGAGTCTTTTGTCAGGACCAAGTTTCTTTCAGCATCCCAGACAGTGCAAGTATTAAAACATCTGTAATCCACACAGAACTGCAAGATTCCATATTTTTTTTTTCACCAAGACAGAATATGCCTACAAATTTACTCTGTTTGAAGATGTAGCTATCTAGAATATATTTCAATAGCATTTCTTTCCAGGTAGAAAACTTTAGACATTTTATGGTGGCACTAGCAAATAGTTCTGATGTCCGTAATTGAGATGTCATGTTCATGTCCCAAACTCTCTCTCTCTAGAACATTTTTGTAGCTGGTCTCCCTAAGATCAGCTATTGCTTTGTTTGAGTAGTCACCAAAGCATCGCTCCCGGTTAGCCAGAATCCTACTCCACACTGATGAGGGGCAACACCCCGAAACAGCTGTCTGTGGATGGATAACTTGCTTAGGTCTTCCCCGTCACATCCTTAAAGCTTGTAAAAGAGCGGGATCTTGACATAGGGGCCACTTAATATGGTGGTTTTGGTGATCTCTGTAATGGAGACACCCCTTTGCTTGTTTTTCCTTCCTTTGAGGGATATCTGGCTTTCACTGTGTTGTAGACCCATAACTGGGGCTCCACAATCTTTTTGCATCTCTAGAACATGGTGACAGACGAGGATCAGAACCTCTTGTAGGGGTAGCTTGAGGAGGTGGTATGGGTGCTGCAGTGGCTACTAAGTCATTTCTTGAAACAGTTCTGGTAGACTGACGGGGTGGTCCAGCACGGTTCATGGCCTGAGCTTACTGGAACAGACAGTAATCATGGACTCACTGTGTAAACTAAACAGTTTGGTTTTGGCCTAAACCTAAGGGTGTTGTCTTATGGGTCCCCTCGTATTCACGCTTTATCCCCTGTACAAGGATGTGGACATCACTGCAGGGAACCAATCAGGCCGCTACCTCCTGGAGTAGCCCCATTGTAGTTGGCAGCTGACCTAAGGGAGTCACTGGCCACTGGTGCAAAGTATTTTAGGCAATACTTGTAGTCAGGAAACAGGACAAGGTTAGGGCATGCAGAGTTTATGTGTATCTGAGAAACGTATCCATGGTCAAAACAGGTGTCAATAATACAAAAGTGCAAATCGAATACTCCAACGTGCTGTATATATAATGAAATAAGACTGGGGCAACACCCTTATCGTATTGTTTTCGCTGATAGTGTGATGGCGACAAGTAGTTTGGACGTTTTGGTCCTCAAAGGACCTTTTTCAAATGAAAACAAATAAACACAGAATTATCTAATAGTGGAATAAAATAATATAATAATAAAAATGCTGAAAATAAATCAAATGAAAACATATTAATGGAGTACTAGTAACAAAAAAATATTATCTAAGATAATAACTGATCATAGTAATTGTATCATGACTCCCATAGATAATAGTACATAACTGTGTGAGCATCTAGTGGAACTAAAATGTAATTTGCAGCAAATGGGTCACAGAAGAATAATAGGAGAGTGTAGCTTACCACTGCTGGAGCGTATGACGCCAAGAATCATGTGTTCTTATTACTTGTAGAGATGTCTCGAACTATCCGTCGGCAAACAGTTCCCGTACAGTTCCAGTACATTGCGTGGGACACGCGCAGTGCCCCAAATTGGAAGTAAGAGGGCAGACCAATCATCTTTTTCCATCTCCCGGTTCCTAAAATCTATTCTATACACGTCCCCTGATAGGGGACGTAACAGGGATTAAACTGATAGGAATAGTACTACTTAACACACCACTCATATAGAGTGGCACAGTACATTGCACGGCGCACGCGCAGTGCCCCGAATTGGAAGGAAGAGGACCGACTAATCATATTTTTCCATCTCCCGGTTCCTAAAATCTATTCCATACACCGGCCCCTGATAGGGGACAAAACAGAGATTAAACTGGTAAGAACAGATTTTTTTAATTTAAAAAATGAGGACAGCCTCTGCGGAGCTGGGTATTTTTTGGCCACGTTACTGAACGCTCATGCACAATAGCTGAAGGCTAATGCGTACTTTTGCAGAGGTGACAAACCTGGTCAGTCAAACCCAAGGCAACTTCATCAACCTCATCCCATATGCGTTTTTTCTGGAGCGTGCCCTGCGAAGAGTGCTGGATCAGGCCGTAGATGAGCATGAAGAGGAAGAGTTGTGGTCACCATCACCACCAGAAGCAGCCTTGTCACCGGTGATTGCTGGACCTGCGGCAACGCAGAGAGAGGAGTCTGAAGAAGAGAAGTCAGAGGAGGAAGGTAGCATTGAGGAGGTGGAAGAACAACCACAGCAGGCGTCCCAGGGGGCTTGTTGTCACCTTTCGGGGACCCTTGGTGTTGTACGTGGCTGGGTGGAGAAAGAGACCTTCAATGACGTCAGTGAGGACAAGGAACGGGACATGGCTAGCTTGGTATCCAACCTTGTGCAAATGGGGAGTTTGCGGTTGTGCAAATGGACTGTTTGCGGTGCGTTAAACGGGGAGTTTGGTCTGTCAGAGCTTGCTCTGTCACTGTGAAGCGGGCGTTACCCTTACACTTCCATGATCAATACCACATCATACCTGATCGTATACACACACTGGATGTTTTAAAGAACATTATTCCAAACAATTTAGGAATGTTTGGTGATTTATGCCCTTTATGGATTAAAACCCGAATCTGCGTCAACCACGGAATTTTCCATGGGAGTTTTGCCATGGATCCCCCTCTGGCATGCCACAGTCCCGGTGTCAGTCCCCATTAAACAACTTTTCAATCACTATTGTGGCCAAAAGAGTCCCTGTGGGTTTTAAAATTCGCCTGCCTATTGAACTCTATGGCGGTTCACCCGATTCGCCCGTTAGCGGAAATTCACTTTCGCCGTTTGCGAACAGGAAAATTTTATGTTCGCGACATCGCTAATTACTTTATGTGTGGTAACAAATCCTGTAGAGGTGTGACTGTAAGCAGAAGAACTGAGGAGGGGAGCATGTGCAACATCCCACTGGAATGCGTCCCTCTTTTAGAGTAAGTGTACGTGATGCCAGCTGCGGTTAAGCAGCGGGAACGCAAGGATCCCTTTGCATGATGGAATGTGCAAAAGATAAGATAGGCCAAAGTGGTGTTGAATAGGTGTTATCACAATTCATGCGATTTTCATCTTCTTTGTGTGGTGCCAAATCAATTTGAAGTATAAGTATGAGTGCTCCATATTACTTTCATAATGAGACCAGACACACAAGTTGGTATCATGAAAGCATCTTCTCATCTCCCCGAGCAAGAGGTTTATTCAAGTTACATTCACTTAAATGGCAGACATGACATCACAAAAGGGGTGTTCCTTAAGAAAAGACTATTGGCTCCTTAACCTGATAGGGACCAAGCCTGTTTGGGCCTTTATGACCAAGCGTTTTTCTTCCTTTTTTAATCGTTGATTTCCAAGAGCTATAACTTTTTTATTTTTCTGCCTATATAGCTTTATGAGGGCTTATTTTTTGTAAGACAAGTTGTAGTTTTTAATGGGGCCTTTTGGGGTACCCATAACTTTCTGATTAACTTTTATTAACTCTTTCTGGGAGGGAGATGGGAAAAAAAGCTATACTGCCACTTTTTACTTTATAAATTTTACGGCATTCATTTTTCGGTATAAATAACATAATATCTTTATTCTCTGGGTCAGTACGATTACAGCGATACCAAATACATATAGTTTTTTTTTACGCTTTACTACTTTTTTTGCAATAAAACCCCTTTTTTTAAAACAAAAAATTTATTTTGCATTGCCGCTTCCCAAGACCCATAACTTTTTCATATTTTATTCTATGGAGTTTTGTGAGGGCTTGATTTTTATGGGACTACTTGTATTTTTCATTGGTATCATTTTAGAGTAAATTTAAAAAAAAAATTTAAGGCGTTCACAGTAGGGGATAATTTATGTGATATTTATGTAGGCCGGGTCATTATGGACACGGCAATACAAAATATGAGGGAGATATGTTTTTTGCAATTTTTTCATTGAAAAGCATATTTCCAAAATAAAAAAGTGTATTTTTTTTTTTCTGGCATTTTTTTATTTAATGTTTTTTCTTCTTTTTTTTTACCACTTAATAGTCCCACAAGCGGACTATAGTAAACAGTATTTTGATTGCTTTTAAAATACAATGCATTATCTCTATAATGCACTGTATTATAACAGCAACACTATTCTAACATTGACCAGCAGACTGCGCTAGAGAGGCACAGTCTGCTGGATCTACTACAGGAAGGACGTGCCTAGGGATCAGAAGCCAGGTAAGGCTTCACAATACATCAGCACCCCTCGATCACAATTGTGGGGTGCTGATGGGTGATAGAGTGAGTACATGCATGTAAAGCGTTAAAAAGCCCGGATTGGCACTCCTGCCAGTCCGTGCTGTTAGAGTAGGGCCCACGACTCTCATGTGAGAACTGGAGATGATGAGAACTGCATGGGGCCCCGTGCAGCGCTTAGACTGGGCCACCGTAAAAACGCGGCAGCCCAGCCTAAGGACCCTTAGTGACCGCCGTAAAAACATGGATGGGTGGTCACTAAGGGGTTAACTTCATAGGTTAGGTTTCAGCAAATTCATCTCTGAGTTCATAGGTAGATTTGAAAACTGCAACCTCCCCCTCCTCCAGTGACCTTAAGACAAAGAAATGTACACGTGGTTCACATATCTGGTTAGCTCCCATCTAGTGGACAAAAATGTGTACTACAGAATGTTCACATTATATTTAAAAACCTATCTTTCACAAATCCCTCCTTTTGCGGGAAATAGACCACAGGTGAACAGGCAAAGTGAGGTACTCTCCCAACGCCCTAAACAGCGAAGAGCTGGACTTTCCTTATTGCTTCATCAGGTCCACTCAGCTCCCTTTCGGGTTTGCCTTCACCTTGTCCTATTTACCCCGCAACCATCAACCAGTTTTTTTTATTTACTTCAGGATGGAATAACCTTTGTCTCTGACAGGGGCACAGCACATATACATAGTATGGGCATGGATGAATTAAACATTTCTAAAACAATTTTCCTAATGGAAAACTACATAGCAGACTGTTAAACCCAAATGCTAAAAACACTGTAGTCACTGAACCATTTCCCAAAACATAATGTGATTCATTTCAGAATTTTTCCCGTCACTTCACTTGATAAAGTCCATCAGTTTCTTCAGATTCTTGGTGATCCTTCCATCAGGAACAGTTCGTCCAGAATGTAAATGCAGCCGGAACTTTCAACGATCTTGCAGACCCCTCCTTTTTCTGCTGTCAACGACCAATTGGTTCTGTAGAGTCATCACCAAAATTGAGCTCAGTTGTTCCGCCATTCCCTTCGAAGCATCACAGGTGTAATTCACAAATCTCGGTTGATGACAATAGAGATGCTTATCCAATCTACATTTTTCTTTATTACTACTAATCGTAGGAATTAATGGCTCAAATCCTGCAGCTATCTGACTTTCAGCTTTAAATTCGTCAGAAACTCCTTTACAGACTCCTATGGCATCCATATATACATACGAGTCAAAGGATGTTGGGAGTGACCTTAGTCGTGACTGGAAATTGTGCTACTTACTGATTTGATCCCACTCAGGATGTGAGAATTGAACAAATGGCATCAGTACTTGATCAGGGTACGTTGGCCACTTCATTCTATCTGCATCCTGGGTCAGAGTTTCAAATCTCCACACAATCACCAGATACAGTATCTGCATTTTGATAATTTTGGTTGATAAACCAACTGTCAGGAACTATTTGAGTCATTACTGAAATATGTAAGAACAATATCCTGGAGGGAAAACATCAAAGGGCTTTCCTGTATAAAATCCTTTCTCTAAGGGTCCTTTCACACTGGCGTTTTTCTTTTTCGGCATAGAGTTCCGTCCTCGGCGCTCTATGCCGGAAAAATCCTGATCAGGATCATCCCCATGCATTCTGAATGGAGAGAAATCTATTCAGGATGCATCAGGATGTCTTCAGTTCAGGACCGGAACGTTTTTTGGATGCAGCAAATACTGCAGCATGCTGCGCTTTTTGCTCCATCCAAAAATCCTGAACACTTGCCACAAGGCCGGATCCGGAATAAATGCCCATTGAAAGGCATTAATCCGGATCGGCCTTAAGCTAAACGTCGTTTCGGCGCATCGCCGGATCCGTAGTTTAGCTTTTTCTCAATGGTTACCATGGCAGCCAGGACGCTAAAGTCCTGGTTGCCATGGTAAAGTGTAGTGGGGAGCGGGGGAGCAGTATACTTACCATCTGTGCGGCTCCCGGGGCGCTCCAGAGTGACGTCAGGGCGCCCTACACGCATGGATCACGTGATCGCATGGATCACGTGATCCATGCGCATGGGGCGCTCTGACGTCATTCCGGAGCGCCCCAGGAGCCACGCGGATGGTAAGTATACTGCTTCCCCGCTCCCCACTACTACTATGGCAACCTGGACTTTAATAGCGTCCTGGCTGCCATAGTAACCTGAAAGCATTTCGAAGACTGATCAGGATCCTGATCAGTCTTCTAATGCTTTCAGGCGACTTGCTTTCTGACGGATCCGGCGGGACGGAAGTGCCTGCCGGATCCTTAGAACGCAAGTGTGAAAGAGGCCTTAGGCCAGTTTGTCTTCATATTTTTAAATTGGCCAAATATTTAATGTTAGTTATAGGTAAAGATGTAGAAGCAACAGATGCAACTGAACTTTGAGGTTATTCCCTTACCAACATTCTAAATTTGCCTATGGGATCTTTTTCACTTACACATACTCCTAAAATGTATATCCCTGAATCCTGTTGGATAGGATATCTAATGGACAGGAACAGAGGATTACACTCATTAAGTTTACAACCGTTTGGTGGTGTTCCCTTCAGGACAGTCATCCTTTCCGACAAACCTTTACCTTTACTGACTCTAGAGGTAGTTTCCACTGGTTTATATTCCCAACACTTCAGACTGGTGCTTCATTCTGTTAATCCCCAATATCCACAATTGGTATGGTCATATCTAAACACAATTACCATAGACTGGGTCAGTTCCTGTCACACAGATGTACTTATCTGACCAAAACCAAGTGTCATATCTGTCATCTGTCTTACAGTCCACTCTACTGCAAAAGTCAACTTCCTGACTCAGCTTTTTGATAATATAACACCGTTGGAATTTGATTTGACTGTTACTTCCCCCTTGTACAATATGAAACAAAAAATACGACATGCAAAAACATTATGGCTCTTAAAGTCTTGGCACTTGATTGCAACATGACACGTAGATCCAATCAGGCTCTACTTCCAATTCGACCACAGTGGCAGTGGTTATCAGGACTTGATGTAGATCTTCAAACCTTTCCATGCGTCTCTCGTTCACCACTACCCATTCTCCTTGTTGTAACTAATAAATTGCTTCTATGCAGTCTGGATTCTAGAAAACAACTAAAACTTGGAAATGCAAATTACAGTAGACAATTAATTTGTGCAACAGACAACATAATTTGAAAAACGACTATGCTGCATCTGGAGCTGTTGGCGAAAAAAGAGACCTAATCTAGGGGCATTCCCAAAGAGTACTTCATAAGGACTTAGGCCTATCTTCCGGTTAGGTGTGTACCGGATGGAGAAAAGCCCCAGGGGTAGGTACTCTCACCTCTACAAGCCAAATCTCCAAATATCCTGGTAAAAGATCAATACAGACACAGACATATTCACACTGTTCCACCTTTGTTCTGAATGTAGTCAATCTGCAGTCTCTGAAATGGGTAAGATGACCTTGGCATATGCCTTCCTGGAACTCCCATAGTTCTCCCATCATTATTACAGCATTCACCTTTAACTAACCTAGTAGCAGCATTGTTGAATCCAGGAACCATCCACCACAGAACCTAATCACACCTTCTCTCTCTTGATTTGGCAATGTTCTAAGTCCATTCTCAATCATCACTTTACCTTTATCCTTTGATGTTTCCTCTCTGTAGCCTGTTTCTGAAAAAGACAAGCTTTTGGAAGTCCACTGGACCTAAGCCATCCAGTATCACACAGACTTCCACTTACCGTAGACTTCAGGTAATAGTTTAGCCTTTACCTTCTCAGGCCACATCAGGGCATCAAACATCTTTCATACACTCAGCATTCATTATTGATGGGCTTATCCATGGATCAAACAAAATATCTGCTTCACCAGATTAGACCATAATAATGAGTGATACAAAAGGCATATCTGGATCTTATTGATGTTAGCAGTCTTACCCTCAGCCATCTTACAAACCTCAGTGAGTGTCTTCAGCTCTGTCTCCAGCACAACATTGATGGAGGGAATGGTTCTCTCTTGACAACATCAGATTAAGTAGGAACAGCATATCCTGCCCGAGATGATCCATCTTCCAAGAACCTGAAATTATCTACCAGAAACTCAAAAATGTGGTTATTAATTGGAGACAGTCATGTGAATTTTAATTTTAATTTTTAGGTGGGAAGGCACTACTACTCCCTCCCCCCTCCAAAGGCAGCAGAGTAGTCGGATCTTAATGTGTGCACCCTTAAGGTGGTGAACAATTGGTGAGAGGAGTAGGAACTGCATTACTCTCTATTCCTACACATATGATGCTACACTTAGCCATGAGAGATCATGGAACATGTTTGCTGTGAGGCAATGGAAGCAGACCCTAAGGATTATTTAGATAATAGGGATTAAGCATTTGATTCTGGATTGTTAATTCCCTATGTGCGTTGCACTTGAAGGGCTGAATATTTTTAGCTCCTCCCACGGGTAAGGAAGTGGGCAAGTACATACAAAGTTTTCCTTCCCCCTTGTGAGGAGGACTGATAGGCAGACACACCCACCTTAGGCCTTTGTTCAATTCAACTTTAACAAAATGGAGGGACAAAATGGAGGGGTATAGTGGACTTCAATCAGGCCTAGCTAATACTAGACCTTCCCAGATGATCCTTAAGACCATCCACAAAGGAAGAACTTTTTCTTATACATATCTAAGGTATGCTCAAAGCCCAAAACCACCCAACTTTTCTGGAGTGTAGTGAAAACTTTCTCCACACTCTCTGCCCTGTCCTGATGCATATTTAGACAATGTAACAGGCTAATCACCTAAATGCTTCCTCCCCCATTCCGTGAACTTCATTATGTGTTCCTCACCAGACAACAAAGAAGTATCGTCTCCCTCACAAGATCCCACCGCAAAGGCTATAATCTGAGAGAATAAATCACCAGCTTTACACTGGACTAAATCTTCCAAATCTCACTAACAACATGAGAAAACTCTCCATAATTTAACTAATTCTCTACAAAACAGCATAGGTAAGTCCTCTGAATTGGGAATTGTACTCATTGGGAAACATTTATGTTATTACTGGGGATACTGGGTGCAGCAGATTTCATACATCATAAAATGATCCTAGAAATCATGTCTGAATTAGGACTTAGAATGGGTGAAACCTTAGATTGATCGGATTGGTCAGGGACACTTCCAGTTGGCATCATAAGCATAATCTCTGCAGGCACATTTTAAACTAGTGGAACATACAATTTGGAAGGGTTATTTGCAGACATCACTGGATATAATCCAGTACTGGGACCTGTCTTTAAGATCTACAGGTGACACAGTGTTACTAGTTTCAGCATTTTTGTGCCTGCAAACACACTCCCACCCCCCATAAGGGGGAAGGGAAGGGTAGGTTTCCATAGGAGGGAGTTTCGGGGGATGGGGAAGGGATAGAAGGAGCAGAAAGCATGATGGGAGGTGTTCCTGTGGGAAAGGAGCACATTCCAAAGCAGAGTGCAGAGGAGGGGCTGACAGAAGGAACAATAGGTTTTGTGGAACTACAAGGCACAGAATTACTAGTGGAGGTTACAGCAAATGTGGTGAGGGGAAGGGATGCCACATGGCAGACTTCTTTGTTCTCTATAGGATTCAAAACCCTCCATCTTGCAATAGAAATGCTGCTCATTTCAACTTCTATCAATCACTTTCTTAGACAATTTTCTCCATAACTCAGCTTGCACCAGCCTATTATCCTTTAATCAACTTCTCTTTTCCTTCAATACACTTTCCACAATCCTTCATTTAGTCTACCAGTTTCTTGCATGAATTATTTTTAACTTAATAACTGAAACGTTCCCTTCTTTATGCAGTTTCGATATGCAGCCTCTAGGGGGAACTCTTACACAATAATACATATTTCCGGATAATTCCAGATATCTCTGCTACACAGTATCACAAAATGCTTTCAACTTTTTAACTGAAACATTTTTCTTCTCTTTCTTGCATTAGCTAAGCCGCTGTTAACATCTCCTCATTATATCCTGTAACATTAGAATTGCCCTGTTTTTGTGGTAACAGACAGTTCAAACTGTATCTGATTACTATCTAATCGCTACTGAGCCCACTGGCACTATTTGTGGTTGCACAAAGCTCAAACGGTATCTGATTACTACCGAACCCACAATTATGGTTACACACAGCTCAAACAGTATCTAATCACCACCGAACCCACTGGCAATATTAGTGGTTGCACAAAGCTCAAACGGTATCTGATTACTATCGAACCCACAATTCCTTTGGTGAATACCCTTGGCCCTATTCAACTCGGTAGGGATACAAAATCTTAATAACTTCCAATTGCTTATTATTCTTCCTAATAGTGACACACAGTCCGAAAAATATGCAGCCGTTATCCACCCTTCGGGACTCATATAGTCTTAAAGATATCAAAGCCATACTTATCCTACGGAACACACAGGTTTAAAGATATTTGGCTGCTATCTAACCTGATTAGGGTACACACATTACTATGCAATTGGTGCTAATCCTACTCATGCCCGTAATTGGCATAAATCCAAAAAACTCTCGTCAGAGCTTGGCTTAGGTCCAATTCTATGTCACAGATATCTGACTCGGCTTTCTATCAGTTCCCGCTTAGTTCCAGCACGTCTTACCACACAAAGAAGGAATATTTAACCAAGTTCTTTAGTTCTAAAGGACAAATCAGCTTTAATTTGAACCCTTCTATCGTGATAGCACCAATTCAACTCTTGAGAATCTACTTTGGCAAAAGGCTCAGAGAAGGTTTGTTAGAAATAAAGCTTCCTTACCTTGCTAGCGTGTGACCTCGTCTGATGGTTTTGAGCAAGTCCTCTCATGGTGTTTGAATCGGAAGTTACGCAGGCTGTCTGCCCACCCAGGGATGCCAAAAATGTTATCGCAATTCATGCGATTCTCTTCTTCTTTGTGTGGTGCCAATTCAATTAGAAGTATAAGTATGAGCACTCCATACTACTTTCATAATGAGACCAGACACACAAGTTGGTTTCATGAAAGCATCTTCTCATCCCCTGAGCCAGAGAGCTTTATTCAAGTTACATTCACTTAAATGGCAGACATGACATCACAAAAGGGGTGTTCCTTAAGAAGAGACCATTGGCTCCTTGACAAATTCAACTCTGAGTTCAGGTAGATTTGAAAACTGCAACCTAACTCCCCATCCCCTCCTCCAGTGACCTTAAGACAAAGAAATGTACATGTGGTTCACATATCTGGTTAGCTGCCATCTAGTGGACAAAAATGTGTACTACAGAATGTTCACATTATATTTAAAAATCTCTCACATAGGCCCCAAAATCCCTGGAGATAATGGATACAATTTGTCATGGTGATCCTAACTTTGGTGATGGTTGTAATCCCAGATGTGGTGGTCCAAAGCAAGTGCAAAGGGAAGAGGTAAACTTGGATAGGGTAGAATAAAGTGATGACTTGAATGATGTGGAAATAAAGTTGAGTCTAGACTTGAATAAACGTTTAACAGTTGTTTTTACTTGCAGTAAATTGTAATCCAAATGGTCACCAGTAACTTGAATTATCTTGGTCTCCAGCAGGCATTAGAAAAACACTTCTGGCAGGCAAACTCTGGGCCACAGGGCCTAATAGAAGCCTTGGAACCATTGCCCGGCAGGGGCAAGGCTCCTGCACAGCCTTCTCCCACTAGGGAGGAAACTAGATTTCTCTCAACCTATCCTCATGAGGGGGAAAGCTAGACTAGCCTTAGGCAGGGCACAGAGGGACATGCCGCAGCCCTTTCTTCCTTCTCCCAGCAGGGAGGAATCTAGACTGCCTGTATCTAACTAAGCTAACTCCTCATCTCTCTTAGAGGCTGGAAGGGAATTTCCAAAATCTGTTGCACAGTACTGCCAGTTGTGTTGCTGCCACCGAGTAGTAGACCATTGTATTAAACAAAGCATTACATTGAAATGAATAGTCACAATTATACACATTACAGGATATATTTGGTATGAAATATATTAGCTTATGGAAAGTGGTAGTAAGGTGTAGAAAAGTGAGTAATGTCACTCTGGGACTTACACATGTGCTCGCCGTGTCTTTGAGTGCGTGAGGGCACCATGTTGGAGACTGGTGTGGTGTAAGAGGGAGGTGTATGTGCAATAGGGGAGATGGCGCATGCATGCTGTGTGTCAGGATGTGTGTTCGCTATCTTGGATAATGGATAAACGTAACAAGGTTAGGGTTGTGATGCCCTGAACATGGGAAAAGCATATAGACTAATAAATGAAGGTGTTTTTGTGTATGAGTATATGAAAACAATGGTGGCAAGAGAAAACAGACAATGAAGAGAGGATCTCAAAAGAAGAGGATGAAAAATAAAGACAGAGCTTAAGTAGAAGAAAATAGAAAAAAAAAAAAAGAATAGAAAAATAAAGCATAAACCTGATGCCATATACTACCTGTCAAATTCAGCATAAAGTACTGTACTTACGGAAAAATTATTAGAAATATTAGAAAAAGGATGCAATTTTCAATTAATCAATACACTGCATTATATTCATGATTCGGTCCCTGGGGGTTGAGGTTCTCAGTATATGAATTCGAAGTTCATTAGTATCTGAGACACTACTTTGAGGTCAGGGCAGGCAGCAGAGTATCAGAAAACAGGCAGATCTTCGCAGGTTAATTAGGCAAGTAGGTTCCTAAAGCTCAGGCACCCTTCCAAGGAAGAAGGTGCTATTAGTACCATGGGACCATTAGTGATAGGTTAGGACTAGTGTTGAGCGAACAGTTCGAGCATAGTTCGGGTTCGTACCGAATTTAGGAGTGTTCGGGACACGGACCTGAACCCGAACATTTTCAAAAAAGTTCAGGTTCGGGTTCGTTGTTCGGCGATTACTTCCCGCTTTCTGAAGGGCTGCACAGCAGCCAATTAGCTGGCGTTTTACTTCTTGCCTAAGAGCCCATCACAGCCATGCCTACTAATGGCATGGCTGTGATTGGCCAAGTGCAGCATGTGACCCAGCCTCTATTTAAGCTGGAGTCACATAGCGCCGCACGTCACACTGCTCGGATTAGTGTAGGGAGAGGACGCAGCTTCTGTGAGGGTGAGATTAGGCAGGAAAAAGTCAGCAAAAGCACCTAATGAAGTGATCGATTTACAGCTGTGAATGATTGAACTTCTGCTAGTTACTTGCTCACTGGTTTTTAGGCTGCACAGAGCGTTTTTCTGTCACTTATTTTCTGGGGTGATCGGCGGCCATTTTGTGACTTGTGGTGCACCAGAACAAGCTGCCACCAAGTCCATCAATCCATCAATACTAGTTTTTTTTTTTTTTTTTTTTTTTTGCTATATCCTACATCAGGGGCTTGGCTGTGCTAATTGTCACCCCTAGAAACTCAGGATAGCAATTTCTATATTTTATTAAGGGGTTAAATACAATTGCACAAATACCAATCCCCTAAATCTGGTGTTCCAGCTTTGGCTAGCCAAGTATAATACTGTCTGATGTCTGGAAAAGGATAGATTATTTTCTGTGGTGAAATTCAATTTCCAAAATAGCAATACCATAAATCAGTGGTTTCAGCTGTGGCAGGCCAAGTTTCATAGTGTCCGCAAAAATATATATTTTGTTCTGGGGTGAAATTTATTTGCCAAAATAGCAATACCATAAATCAGTGGTTTCAGCTGTGGCTGGCCAAGTTTCATAGTGTCCGCAAAAACATATATTTTGTTGTGTGGTGAAATTCAATTGCCAAAATAGCAATACCCTGAATCTGGTGTTCCAGCTGTTGCAGGCCAAGTGTTAATCTGTCCGTAAAAGGGTATATTTTGTTCTGGGGTGAAATTCAATTGTCAAAATAGCAATACCATAAATCAGTGGTTTCAGCTATGGCTGGCAAAGTATAATAGTGTCCGCCAAAACATATATTTTGTTCTGGGGTAAAATTAAATTGCCAAAATAGCAATACCCTGAATCTGGTGTCCCAGCTGTTGCAGGCAAATTGTAAATCTGTACATAAAAGGATACCTTTCATCCAGGGCCTAAATACTAGCCCTAAAAGAGATATTCCCCTAAATCAGTGGTTACTGCTGTGCCTGAATTAGTGTAATACGCTACATAAATAAATAGGCAGATAGTGTTAGTTGCCTGTAAAAAAAGGCCTGAATTTGAAATCAATACATTGGGCCAAATATTTTTTTTCTTATTGTGGTGCTTGGTGAACGGTAACAATGAGGAAAACATCTAGTAAGGGACACGACGCGGTCGTAGTGGTGTTAGTGTACCCTCTGGTGCTGGGAGAGGACGTGGCCAATCTGCCACAGCCACATGTCCTAGTGAACCAACTACCTCAGGTTCCAGTACCCGCCAGAATTTACAGCGATATTTGGTGGGGCCCAATGCCGTTCTAAGGATGGTAAGGCCTGAGCAGGTACAGGCGCTAGTCAATTGGGTGGCCGACAGTAGATCAAGCATGTTCACAACATTATCTCCCACCCAGTCTTCTGCAGAAAGCGCACAGGTGGCGCCTGAAAACCAAGCCCATCAGTCTGTCACATCACCCATATGCTTATCAGGGAAACTGTCAGAGCCTCAAGTTATGCAGCAGTCTCTTATGCTGTTTGAAGACTCTGCTGGCAGGGTTTCCCAAGGGAATCCACCTAGCCCTTCTCCAGTGGTGGAAGACATAGAATGCACTGATGCACAACCACTGATGTTTCCTGATGATGAGGACATGGGAATACCACCTCAACGGAGTCCGCATGTCTCTGATGATGACCAAACACAGGTGCCAACTGCTGCGTCTTTCTGCAGTGTGCAGACCGAACAGGAGGTCAGGGAGGAAGACTGTGTGGAAGACGATGCAGGGGACGATGAGGTCCTAGACCCCACATGGAATGAAGGTCGTGCCACTGACTTTCATAAAATCAAGTGTGCACTGCGCAACGCCATCTGTGGCAAGGTCCACCTAACCACAGATACGTGGACCAGCAAGCACGGCCAGGGACGCTATATCTCCCTAACTGCACACTGGGTGAATGTAGTGGCGGCTGGGCCCCAGGCGGAGAGTTCCTTGGCGCACGTCCTTCCGCCGCCAAGGATCGCAGGGCATCATTCTTTGCCTCCTGCAGCCTCCTCCTCCTACTCGGCTTCCTCCTCCTCTGCTTCCACCAGCTCATCCAGTCAGCCACACACCTTCACCACCAACTTCAGCACAGCCCGGGGTAAACGTCAGCAGGCCATTCTGAAACTCATATGTTTGGGGGACAGGCCCCACACCGCGCAGGAGTTGTGGCGGGGTATTGAATAAAAGATCGACGAATGGTTTCTGCTGGCGGGCCTCAAGCCCGGCCTGGTGGTGTGGGATAATGGGCGAAATCTCGTCACAGCTCTGGGACTAGCCGGTTTGACGCACATCCCTTGCCTGGCGCATGTGTTGAATTTGGTGGTGCAGAAGTTCATTCACAACTACCCCGAAATGTCAGAGCTGCTGCATAAAGTGCGGGCCATCTGTGCGCGCTTCCGGCGTTCACATCCTGCCGCTGCTCGCCTGTCTGCACTACAGCAGAACATCGGCCTTCCTGCTCACCGCCTCATATGCGATGTGCCGACCAGGTGGAACTCCACCTTGCACATGCTGGAGAGACTGTGCGAGCAGCAGCAAACCATAGTGGAGTTTCAGCTGCAGCACGCACGCGTCAGTCGCACTGCGGAACAGCACCACTTCACCACCAATGATTGGGCCTCCATGCGAGACCTGTGTGCCCTGTTGCGCTGTTTCGAGTACTCCACCAACATGGCCAGTGGCGATGACACCGTTATCAACGTTACAATACCACTTTTGTGTCTTCTTGAGAAACCGCTTGGGGCGATTATGGAAGAGGAGGTGGCCCAGGAGGAGGAGAAGGAGGAGGATGAGGGGTCATTTTTAGCACTTTCAGGCCAGTCTGTTAGAAGTGGCTCAGAGGGAGGTTTTTTGCAACAGCAGAGGCCAGGTACAAATGTGGCCAGCCAGGGCCCACTACTGGAAGACGAGGAGGATGAGGAGGAGGTGGAGGAGGATGAGGATGAAGCAGGTTCACAGCAGGGTGGCACCCAACACAGCTCAGGCCCATCACTGTTGCGTGGCTGGGGGGATACGGAGGACGATGACGATACGCCTCCCACAGAGGACAGCTTGTCCTTACCTCTGGGGAGCCTGGCACACATGAGCGACTACATGCTGCAGTGCCTGCGCAACGACAGCAGAGTTGCCCACATTTTAACGTGTGCGGACTACTGGGTTGCCACCCTGCTGGATCCCCGGTACAAAGACAATGTGCCCACCTTACCTCCTGCACTGGAGCGTGATAGGAAGATGCGTGAGTACAAGCGCACGCTGGTAGAGGCGCTCCTGAGAGCATTCCCAAATGTCACAGGGGAACAGGTGGAAGCCCAAGGCGAAGGCAGAGGAGGAGGTCGCCAACGCAGCAGTGTCACAGCCAGCTCCTCTGAGGGCAGGGTTAGCATGGCAGAAATGTGGAAAAGTTTTGTCTCTACGCCACAGCTAACTGCACCACCACCTGATACGGAACGTGTTAGCAGGAGGCAACATTTCACTAACATGGTTGAACAGTACGTCTGCACACGCCTCCACGTACTGACTGATGGTTCGGCCCCATTCAACTTCTGGGTCTCCAAATTGTCTACGTGGCCAGAGTTAGCATTTTATGCCTTGGAGGTGCTGGCCTGCCCGGCGGCCAGCGTTTTGTCTGAACGTGTATTCAGCACGGCAGGGGGCGTCATTACTGACAAACGCAGCCGCCTGTCCACAGCCAACGTGGAGAAGTTGACGTTCATAAAAATGAACCAGGCATGGATCCCACAGGACCTGTCCCTCCCTTGTGCAGAATAGACATTTATAACTGCCTCCCCCTCAAACATGTATTCTTGTACTCCGGGGCACTTCTTTATTGAATCCTCATTTTTTTAACTTTACCATGATCTTGCGGTGCAACCCAACGTTTAATGAACCTCTCCTCTGTCTGGGTGGTGGGGCCGAAATAACTGAGAGTGGCCTTCTCCGGTGGTGGTTGATATGACGCATGATTCCTTGCTGTGGGACCTCTCTCCTCTGTCTGGGTGCTGGGCCGAAATAACTGAGAGTGGCTATCTCCGGTGGTGGTTGATATGACACATGATTCCTTGCTGTGGGACCTCTCTCCTCTGTCTGGGTGGTGGGGCCGAAATAACTGAAAGTGGCCTTCTCCAGTGGTGGGTGATATGACGCATGATTCCTTGCTGTGCGACCTCTCTCCTCTGTCTGGGTGCTGGGGCCGAAATAACTGAAAGTGGCCTTCTCCAGTGGTGGGTGATATGACGCATGATTCCTTGCTGTAGGACCTCTCTCTCTCTGTCTGGGTGCTGGGGCCGAAATAACTGAAAGTGGCCTTCTCCAGTGGTGGGTGATATGACGCATGATTCTCTGCTATGGGACCTCTCTCCAATTGCTATTGGTTAATTTTTATTTATTTTATTTTATTTTAATTCATTTCCCTATCCACATTTGTTTGCAGGGCATTTACCTACATTTTCTGCCTTTTGCAGCCCTCTAGCCCTTTCCTGGACTAGTTTACAGCCTTTTTAGTGCCCAAAAGTTCGGGTCCCCATTGACTTCAATGGGGTTCGGGATAAAGTTCGGGTCCCGAACCCGAACATTTTCGGGAAGTTCAGCCGAACTTCTCGAACCCCAACATCCAGATGTTCGCTCATCTCTACACACTAGGTCTTTTTTCTGTCTTCCTCAGACTGGAACCCTGTGTGAACAGACCTCAGATCTGTCTAGATGGATTGGGGGCCCACCGTTCTTTGCCTGGTCAAAAAAACCTACCCCATTCTCTTCACTTATATGATTTAATTTTGAATTCTGCCAAATATTGATGGTACGGTATAGTTTCCACCAAGGGACTGTCCAATAAAACTCTTATAGTGGGCTTGTGGTGCAGAGCAATATTGTACAGGATCTGACATACTGGTCACAATTCTCCCTTCTCACCCCTCTGAACTGAGCATGCTGTCATAATATGTGGGCTTTTTGATAATACCAGTTCTTGATTACTTATAAAATTATGGATTTAGTTTTTTACCTAATGAAGTTTCAGTATATATATGCACATATATATACTGCTGTCAGTCCATGCCAGGAGTTACATAGTTACATAGTTAATATGGTTGAAAAAAGTCCTTCAAGTTCAACCAAGGGATAAGTGGGGATGTGATTCCCAGAAGGAAGTGAGACTCAGATTTCTACACGTTTTCATAAGCATTAGTATGGCAGTCTGATTAGGCTGCATTTGTGGGAGGGGCGGAGGCTCTACTTAAACCAGGCACAGCCCCACCTAGGGGCAGGCGTTTTCTCAGTTGCACAGGGGATGCTGGTGTGTCAGCAGGGTGCACTCTCCTCTGCTAGGAGGTTTCTTTCACTGCAGTATGGAACTGGAATGGAGTTTTTCTTCTGCTTGTGGCTACCATAGGGACGCGTGCGCCATGTATGTAAGTTAATTGAGCCGTGTCCGTCTCTCCGGCCGGCTGGAATCTGACTTTTCTTGCGAGCTGGAGGCATCTCCTCAAAATCGTCCGCCTCAGCTTCTCAGGTTTGTTTTGTCGGAGTTAAACAATTCCTTTCACTTTGTTTGTTGGGGAATCTGATTTAGTTCCCCTTCTATCTCACGTGTTTTACATTCAAGTTGTTTCACTTTGAAAGGTTACTTCAGCCTGTGTGCGGTAAGGAAGGTTTACCTGGGCTGCATGTGATGTTATGTTGGACATTGGATGCAGCTGTTGCTTGTTACGGCTCTCGCTATAGCAAATACTTCCCATGTGACCCGCCCCTCCCCCGCAATCAGGGCTGCGTGTATGCTTCAACTCTTTACGCCAGGTTTGCCCTGTCAATTGAGATGCTGCCTTCTCATGTCTGCTCTTTCAACATGCTCATTTTCTGAGCGGTGCTCTCGTCCGCTCTCGCATCACGTTTATGCACCACGCATGGTCACAACAGCGGGTAAATCTGTCTTATTCTCTGTGCATTTATTTATTTTTCTGTCATCCTGTTTTTTGCATTTATACCGCTTTTGCTTTCATATGTTTGCTTGCACCACACTCAGACTGGTGTCACACGTACACTGTTGCTTAGGCCCATTGCAAGAGCACGTTCATGTCACCGTTAGTTTGCTTTTGCCTCGTTCACTGCAGGCTGCGGTCATACCAAATTTTACGTTTGGCCTATTGCCAGATTTGGGGTTTTACTTTCACGTTTACGTCTCAATGTTCCCGCCCATCCATGGCCGCATTTCACGTCTGCTGTTACAGCAAGTTAATACTCCTTTCACGCTCTAGCTGAGTTCACACGTTTGCTGTTACATCTAGTACTACACTCCATTCCCTGCTAGAACTGCGTCCATGCGTTCGCTGTCGCGACGCTATCTTATTCCGCTCACATTCAGGTCTGCATTTTGGTTATACCATGTTTTTTAGGTTTTACTCATTCCAGGTCCACAGTCACCCATCTGCTGGCACACCATGCTCCCATTCAAGCCACGTTCTCCCATCAGTTTCTACGTCACGGTTGTTTTATTCGATTGTCACACTGAGGCAGCTGGTGGCTCCGGTGCCACTCTCCTGTCAAACATGACGGGCATCAATGGTCATTTCTTTTACATCTGGTTTTTCTGCGCGTATACATGAAGTGGGTCTTTTCTCTAGTTGCAAGCAAAAAAAAAAAAAAAAAAATCTTTTATCTGCTCTTTTACTTCTGGTTTGTATTCGCTGAGATTGCTCCCACTGCCCCAGTTCAATAAACAGCCTCTCGCTGGGGCCAGTGGGTCATTAGGGTTTGAGCTTCCTACTCACTACTGTTTCTTACAAGTTTTTTAGTTGTTTGTCGCGACAAGGGACTTGACTTGCAAATCGCAATGCCTCAGGTTTTGGTTGTTCTCTCTTCTCCGTTTCATATTCCACGTTTGCATTTTTAAGTTTTATGGCTGGTTTTGGTTTTTATGCTTATGTCCGTTGTTCGGATTACTATTGTCCATACCTGTCAGCAATCACGTTCCTTTCCAGGCCACTTTTAGACGTCCCAATCATCCTAGTTGTTGCTTTTTCCATCATGTTGGGCTCACTCTTATTTATCTTAACCCATCACGTACATCTAGGACGGCCTCATGGCCCCGGGGGCCCCTTAATTGCTTGGGCCGCAAAGCCGCGGCGGCCCCTTGATTGCTTTGGCCTCATAGCCGCAGAGGCCCCATGACTGCTTTGGCCTCAGGGAGCAAGGATTCCATGACTGGGGACCCCATGACTGCTTGGCCTCATGGCTTAGGGGCTCGCTGACTGCTTCGGCCACATGGCTTTGAGGGCTCGCTGACTGCTTCGGCCCCATGGCTTTGAGGGCTCGCTGACTGCTTCGGCCCCATAGCTTTGAGGGCTCGCTGACTGCTTCGGCCCCATGGCTTTGAGGGCTCGCTGACTGCTTCGGCTCCATGGCTTCGGGGGCTTGAAGGCTGCTTCGCCCCATGGCTTGAGGGCTTGATGACTGCTTCGCCCCTATGGCTGGGGGCTCAGTGACTGCTCCGGCCCCATGGCTTCGGGGGCAAGATGACCACTTCGGGCCCCATGGCTTCGGGGGCGCGATGACCGCTTCGGCCCCATGGCTTCGGGGGGCGCGATGACCGCTTCGGCCCCATGGCTTCGGGGGCGCGATGACCGCTCGGCCCCATGGCTCGGGCGCGATGACCGCCGGCCCCATGGCTTCGGGGGGCGCGATGACCGCTTCGGCCCCATGGCTTCGGGGGCGCGATGACCGCTTCGGGCCCATGGCTTCGGGGGCACGATGACCGCTTCGGCCCCATGGCTTCGGGGGGCACGATGACCGCTTCGGCCCCATGGCTTCGGGGGCGCGATGACCGCTTTGGCCCCATGGCTTCGGAGGAACGATGACAATTTTTCGTCCTGCCTGGTGATCTACCTGGTGGGTTGAACTTCTGTGCATCCAGGTTGATTTTTCAGTAACATTAGCCTGTCCGGTATGACAGGCTAATGACTATTATTGTCATAGTTATAACTTCCTGTGGTCTGCCAGTTAGGTATCGTATGTACATATGCATTCGTTCTGCATACCACAGGCGGTATCGCTGTGCGGCCCCACCCACCAGGCAGTCCTTTGCATTGCGCTCTCCTTTTCTTCTAGTCCCCTCGGCAAACATAATTTATTATTCACCATTTTGTACTGCTCCCTCGGCTGGAGTATCTTTTACTGCACGGCTACCTTCACCGGATAGTCGGATATGCTTACTCTCCGGGTTTAGTCTTTACTACACTGTCCCTCTTCTGGACATGCTTCTTTACAACACGGCTTCTTCTGGCGGACTTTGGGTGCCGCATGGATTCTTTCCGTTTGCTCCTCATTTCTGCATTGCTTCTTTTGCTGGTTACTCCTTGTTACCAATCCGTTCTCTCTGCAGACAATTTAGTGCTTGGTAGAGATTATGGTAGGGCATTTGCTATGCTCGGCTGACAGGAAGATGATTCCAGAAACATACTAATAGACTTAATCGTGGTACATATAGGATGGGCGGTGGCGCCACTGCCGCCACATACAACGTATCGTTATTGTCATTGGAGCGTGGGCCAACCCCGGGTGTCATAGCTCTTGTTCATTTTGTTAGGCCCTTGTTCTCTAACTCAACGTCCTTAGCCCATTACATTCCAGTCATCCACATTCAATTATTTATGTCACACTTAGGCTTCTGCCTGGTCGACAGATCACCTGTCTGGCTATGCTCCCCCCCCCCAGGACCAGACTTCAATTTCCGGAGTTCAAGTCATTGGTGTCATCGGCCACCTACCTTCAGGTTCTCGTACCAAATGACACTCGTCATTAGGTGTCACCGGCCACGTTGGTCTGGTGTCGTGTTCACGATATTCGCCTGTCAGGTTTTTTCAGGAAATGTAGTTATTTTAAGTATCTCATATCACATCGGTCAGGCCCATGGTGTAATCCTGCCCGTACTTTCTTCAGACCACTTTTTAGTTATTTTCTTGTTTACTCCTCATATTTGTCATTTGTATTACCATGCCGGTTAGCTTTTCAATCAGTCAGGTCTGTGAACTAAATCGCCAGCAGCTTACTGCAATCGCACTCCTTCACTCGCGTGAGGGCATCGACAGGATTCCATATACTACGTTCTTAGCTTATTGCTTTACATCCTCTCCTGGCCTACATGGTATTCTTCGGGCCCTTCTTTGCATAGTCTAGACAGTTAGGCTCTCAGTTCTTCGGTCTTATAAGGCTAGGGGGAATTTGTCAGTGCTCGCACCACAACCAAGTCTTCAGGTTTAGTTAGTATCGTCCACGCTTCCTTCTGGAGCGTTTTCCAGTTCCTCCCTCGTGCATTGGGGCAGAATCTGCGACATTCAGCATTCTGTCCTGGCTCTATCCGCAGGATGGATGCAGGCATCGTTATGGTTGACTTATGTACCCGAACTCTCGTGGGAGATATGGTTTCGCATTTTGGATCAGGGGTTTCTTTGTACAGGCCATTCAAGTCTCTTTTCACCCTACATGTCTGGTTTTTGCCCCTTTTATAGGCCTACCCACGGACATGGCTACAGGCATACCACTAGCCATTTAGTTAGGTAAGATGCGTATTGCAGTTACGGTGGGTCTCTGTGTTTATCCCACTAGGGCTCTTCGGCTTTCGTGTCCGTAGCCCTGACCACAAGTATGGCAGTCTGATTAGGCTGCATTTGTGGGAGGGGCGGAGGCTCTACATAAACCAGGCACAGCCCCACCTAGGGGCGGGTGTTTTCTCAGTTGCCCCACCCTCCCTCCCTTTCTATTTTCACTTCTACAGGGTATGCCCCCCTTTTATAGGCCTACCCACGGACATGGCTACAGGCACACCACTAGCCATTTAGTTAGGTAAGATGCGTATTGCAGTTACGGTGGGTCTCGGTGTTTATCCCACTAGGGCTCTTCGGCTTTCGTGTCCGTAGCCCTGACCACAAATGTCATTTACTTTTATGAATTCATCTAATCCTTTTTTTAAACTGCCCACTGTTCCTGCTGTGACCATGTCCTGAGGAAGTCAATTCCACAGAATCACAGTTCTTACAGTAAAGATGTTTTGATACTTCTGGAGACTGAAATTTTTCTTCTCCAGTCGGAGGCAGCGCCCCCTTGTCTTTTGAGGGCATTTTACATGGAACAGTTTTTCGCCATATTATTTATATGGCCCATTTATATATTTGTATAGGTTAATCATGACCTCCCTTAGAATCTCTTCTCAAAACTAAATAAATTTAATTAATTTAATATTTCTTCATAATTAAGACCCTCCATGCCTCTTATTAGTTTAGTCGCTCTCCTCTGTACTTTTTCCAGCTCCAGGGCGTTCTTTCTATGGACTGGTGCCCAGAACTAAACTTCATATTCCAGATGAGGCCTCACCAACGCTTTGTAAAGTTGCAATATTACATCCCTGCCCCGCGAGTCCATGCCTCGTTTAATGCATGACAATATCCTGGTGGCCTTAGAAGCAGCTGATTGATATTGTGCTGCAATTTAATCTACCATCCAAAATGACACCCAAATCCTTCTCTATAAGTGACTATCCCAGTGTTACATCACCTAGGACATATGAAGCACAGCTGGGGCATTGCTATGGTCGAAAAAGATCCGGGGCACAAGCCCCAATAAATACGGCCCGATTCTCTAAGTCCACCCCCCCCCCCACATACACACACTGCATTTTGCTGTACTTGGTATACAGCAGCACATAACTGTCACAGTGCCTCCCAGGTGACGTCTCCTCCGATGTAGATCTTCTCTGTCATCATCTTCTCCATTTGGTCCGGACAACTTCTCGTCTCTGCAGAGTGTGACATAGACATCTTAGCTTCCTCACTTTTCTGTCATCAGCCCCTGACCTGGAGTCCCCACAGTGTTCTCCTGCTGCTCGCTGTGCCCCCCCGATACCCCCCCCCCCGAATACTATCCTGAAGAAAAATAACTGCCATACAATAGTGTGGCCTAGTAATAGCCTAGTAATAGTGCTCCTTATAGTCCCACCAATAGTAATTCCCTTCTAGAATACCCTCATCAATAATACTGCCCCCACACTGTCCCCATTAAGTAATTTTCCCCCAAACTGTCCCCCATGAAGTAATGTGCCCCCCATGAAGTAATGTGCCCCCACACTGCACCGCATTAAGTAATTTGTCCCCACACTGCCTCCATTAAGTAATTTGCCCCCACACTGCCCCACATTAAGTAATTTGCCCACAAACTGCCCCCATGAAGTAATGTGCCCCCAAACTGCCCCCATGAAGTAATGTGCCCCCACACTTCACCCCATTAAGTAATTTCCCCCCACACTATACCCCATTAAGTAATTTGCACCCACACAGCCCCCATTAAGTAATTGGCCCCTACACTGCCCCACAGTAAGTAATGTTCCCCCACACTGCCCCACATTAAGTAATTTTCCCCCCACACTGCCCCACATTAAGTAATTTGCCCCTACACTGCCACCGTGAAGTAATGTGCCCCCATGTAATCATTTTCCCTCCACTGTCCCTGCAGTGATATACTCCTCAAAGCGCACACACACACATAAATACTTACCTATGTCCGGCGGGCGCGTACAGCAAAGCCCTGCTCCCTGGCACAGGCACATAATGTTATGGAGCTTGATGACATCACCATGCACACCTGCGTCGGGCATTTACTACCACATAGGCCTCAGGCCTACTAGGCCTGAAGCCTATGGTGGTGACAGGAGGCGGGGCAGGGACCTATGTGCTCCGATGCCCTGCCCCCACTGAGCGGAACAGGGGCACCACAATTGCTGCTGGTCCCGAGGTTCGGGGCAGTGGCAGTTTGATTCGGGGCCCATGCCCTGGATAAAAAGGTTTAGCGATGCCCCTGAAGCACAGAGATTATTACTACCAAGATGCAAAACTTTACATTTATCCACATTGAGCCTTATTTGCCAAGTTGATGCCCAATCACTCAGAATGTTCAAGTCAGCTTGTAGTATATGGATGTCTTCTATAGATTGTACAGTACTACATAGCTTAGTGTCATCTGCAAAAATCAAAATGGTGCTATTAATCCCGTCCTCGATATTATTAATAAATATATTAAATAATAGAGGACCCAGCACTGCATCTTAGGGTCACCATATATAACCCAGGACTATTCTGATTAGGAATCATTGACTACAACTCTCAGGACAAGATCCACTCTCTGTATACACTATCTACCGCTTTATTAGTATGACCTCCCCCACCCTCCCTCCAGATCCTAGTTTAAAAGCTCCAGACGTCTAACCATTTCTTCCCCTAGAGCAGTTGCACCCTCCCCATTAAGGTGCAGTCTGCTGTTCTTACTGTAGAGCCTGTAGCCAATAGAGAAGTCGGCCCAGTTCTCCATGAACCCAAACCCTTCCTTCCTGTACCAGTTTCTGAGCTACTTATTTAACCTCTAAGCTCCCGTTGTCTCTCTGGTAACGCTCATGGCACTGGTAGTATTTCTGAAAGCACTACCTTGGAGGTCCTGGACTTGAGCTTCTCTCCTAGTTCCCTCAAATAATTTTTAAGGGCCTTCCATCTCCCCCTGACTTTGTCATTGGTGCCAATGTGCACCATGACCCCGGGAAGCTGATTATGTAGAATTCAATCCGAATTTCCAGAAAAATTTGATTCTCACCGAATGTGAATTTCCTTGCGCTTCGTGGTAACGAATCGCATATTTTTCTAGAATGGCGGCTACACGTGTGCGGACATGGGGCATGGAACTCTGGGAAGGCGGTATCACCCATACTGACATGCATGCAGCCAATCAGCAGCCAGCCCTGTGATGTCACAGCCCTATAAATAGCCTCAGCCATCTTAGATTCTGCTAAAAAACTATTTACAAGTTCAAGGAAGGATTATTCAAGGTGTAGGGAAAGGACAGGTAGGAATCATTCCACAGCATTTATGTAGAACAGGGTTCAGTAGGGGAGGTTACAGCAACAATCCTATTACACCTTGCTGCACTGACTGGGGATCCTAATAGCCATTATACAGCTCTGTAATTCCAGCAAACCATTCTTGTTCTTCCTTTGAGGACCATAAGATTACCCTTATCAATATAAAAATAATTATATTTTCTCCCTGCAAGAATGTATTTGAACAATAAATAAAACCATTTCCACAGTTGTGTCATTTTTGGGGGAGGAGTTATGACATGGGACAAATGTGTCCCTATGGTCCCCAAGGGAGACAAGGTTGCAAGCATTGGCTGTTTCTGGGACTTTAAATTTATTTTACAATTAATTCTAAAGATAATCATAATACATTGAGTCAAATTCTGCTACTCTTAAACTATTTTGACATTTATTCAGATACTTGCTGAAAACAATTTCAACAATAACATATATTCATGAACAGTCTTGGCCAAAAGTTTTGAGAATTACATAAATATTGGAAATTGGAAAAGTTGCTGCTTAAGTTTTTAAAATAGCAATTTGCATATACTCCAGAATGTTATGAAGAGTGATCAGATGAATTGCATAGTCCTTCTTTGCCATGAAAATTAACTTAATCCCCAAAAAAACCTTTCCACTGCATTTCATTGCTGTCATTAAAGGACCTGCTGAGATCGTTTCAGTAATCGTCTTGTTAATTTAGGTGAGAATGTTGACGAGCACAAGGCTGGAGATCATTATGTCAGGCTGATTGGGTTAAAATGGCAGACTTGACATGTTAAAAGGAGGGTGATGCTTGAAATCATTGTTCTTCCATTGTTAACCATGGTGACCGGCAAAGAAACGCCTGCAGCCATCATTGTGTTGCATAAAAATGGCTTCACAGGCAAGGATATTGTGGCTACTAAGAATGCACCTCAATCAACAATTTATAGTATCATCAAGAACTTCAAGGAAAGAGGTTCAATTATTGTTAAGAAGGCTTCAGGGCGTCCAAGAAAGTCCAGCAAGCGCCAGGATCGTCTCCTAAAGAGGATTCAGCTGCGGGATCGGAGTGCCACAAGTGCAGAGCTTGCTCAGGAATGGCAGCAGGCAGGTGTGAGCGCATCTGCACGCACAGTGAGGCGAAGACTTTTGGAAGATGGCCTGGTGTCAAAAAGGGCAGCAAAGAAGCCACTTCTTTTCAAGGTATAGGGAAAGGATAAGAGAAATCATTCCGCAGCATTTATGTAGAACAGGGTTCAGTAGGGGAGGTTACAGCCTGGGGAATAGGAACAATCCTATTACACCTTGCTGCACTGACTGCAGATCCAAATTGCCATTATACAGCTCTGTATTTCCAGCAAACCATTCTTGTTATCCCTTTGAGGACCATAAGATTACCGTCATCAATATAAAAATAATTATATTTTCTCCCTGCAAGAATGTATTTGAACAATAAATAAAACCATATCACCATGGTGATGGACCATGTGATTGGACCATGTGATGAGTGCAGTGACATCATCACAGGTCCTTTGGCCGACAGCTAATGATTGAAGAAGAGATCACAACTACGCGATCAAGTGGATAAGGTAAGTTAATTATTTTTTTTTTAACCCCTCAATCCACATTTTACTAAGCATTCTGTATGAGAATGCTATTATTTCCCCTTATAACCATGTTATAAGGGGAAATAATAAAATCTACAGAATACTCAACCCAAACCCGAAGTTCGGGTATGGATACCAAACATGCCGATTTTTTCCACGCGCATGCAAAATGCATTAAAACACTTTGCACTCGCGTGGAAAAATTGCGCATTTTCCCGCAATGCACCCGCATCTTATCCGGGCATCAAACTTGACGCCCCCGTGTGAAAGAGGCCTTAGGGTGCAAGTGCTGTGTGATACCGCCATTAACAGGGGTTATTACAAAGAAATATTTCTATGTCTTATTTGCCCTTGTGCGGTGCAGATATATGTTCTAAAGCATTTTTTTGGCTTGTATTACCCAGAAAAAAGGGCTTATTAGCCGCTGTGTGGTGAAGTGCGAAAATTACAGCCCTTTTTGCGTGTATTAGTGGGAAAAGTAAAATATATTAGCCTCTCAGCGGTGCAGTTATATTTTCTAAAGCCTTTTTTTGCCATGTATTACTAGCCATTACTTTGCCATGTATTACTAGTGAAGTACAAATATATTCCCCTTTAATTGTGGCACTTATCTGTTGAAAAGCCTGAGGAAGCAAAACGCGCGTCGGAGTCTGAATCATACTCTGTGGTATAATTTATTTTATGATATACTCCCTCATGGTTTTGGTATTAGTCGTTATGCACTAGGCACTTTATATTTACAGTATGTCTTATGTGGAAGTCTGTTCTATTCCCATTAGTTGTTTGCATCTCCAATGAAGCTCATCATTACATATTAAGTTTTTTTTCCTGATATACTACAATTGGATGCTTCTTACAATGTGGTGACTCTACTCTAATGCTGGGATATTCCTGGGAGTTTGTACTCTTGTTGTATAATGTACCAGTGAGATTCTTTTCTTTCTTGTATATGTATACCGCCATTTTAATATACCATATTTATTTTATTCATGTTGTGATTAATAAAATATACATTTTATATCCGTTATTGCTGTGTACAGTTTTGGTGTGTTAGAGTTTTAGGAGACATGCACTGCACTCACTAATTCAATATAGGAGCCATTGCTGTTGAAAAACCTTTGGTGTAAAAATTGAAAAACATTTGGGCCTAATTGCCGTTCAGCGGGCAGTTATATGTGGTGAAGCACTTTTCGCAGGATGAACAGAATTACGTAGTGGTGAAATTTTTTAGTGAAACAGGCTTTTTTGGGGAAAATTGATGGGTGATAGTAGGCTTTCTTCTGAATGAACCAAATTCCATTATCCTTTCATCTGTGAATATTTTTATTTCAACCATGTTTTCTTTGGGAAAATTGTTGGGTGATCGTGCACCTCCTTTTGCTGTATGGACTGAAGCACTTAAGGGTGAAATTCTTTATGTGACACTGGCTTTTTTTTCGAAAATGTATGGGTGAATGTAGACTTCAATATCCTTTAATTGGTACATTTTTTTATTTCAACCATGTTTTCTTCGGGAAAATCGATGGGTGTTTGTAGACCATCCTTTGCGGTATGGACCGAATTACATCATTGTGGGTCCTGCAGTAAACGTAATGAAGACGTTGATGACAACATACCAGCAGACTTTGCCTTTACCGTCTCTGCACAATTAAATCAAGCAGCTTCAGTAAGTTGAAAACATTCGTTCGTTTTTATCTGCTCCATCTGCATTCGATCTCCACAGCACACAAGACATGACAGGAGAGCCTCTGCTTTGGAGTCCAAGTCCAGTTTCTTAAGTTCCATCAGAATTGTGCGTAACATTCTTGCTCCCTGTGCAAAGCCATAACAAAAGGACTCCATACGCATACACATCAGAGAAAGCTGAAGCCACATGTTGCTTATGGTGGTACATGTTTATCGCCCTGAAGGAAGCTGGGAAGGTTCAGCCCGAACTTCCGGCTGGGAGACAGGGCCAAAGCAAAGACCTTCTGGGGTCTAACATAGGCAACAGGAAGGGAGGTTAGTGGTCTGGTGTTCTTGCCATCTCTCAGGTGGAGTAGGCAACCCTGGGATGAGGGGCTCCGGCTCTGGCGGAGATCGTTCACAGAAGCGGAGCACATCGTCTGCCGACTCTTGCAGACAGCGCACTTTTCTTATTGCAGCTGGGTCATCCAGCCTTACCTCCGGTGCTGACAACGGGACTACAGGTTTCTAGAGGCAGATTGACACTACAGCAAATGGACCCTGAAGAGACTCCATTGGGGTGTATTGTACGGTGTCCTCCTTATATAGGCTGTGGCGGGCCTGAGGAAGGTAATGCCGCTTCACCGAGCGCCTGTTAACATACAGCTTCTGCCCGGTCTTGTCATCCTGGATGAAGCCAGACCTCTTCTCAACCGAGAACCACACCACACTCCCGGTCATCCTCTTAAAAATTGGGCCCTAGGCTGGGGTCGATCCCATACCCTGAAAGCATCTTTACCTTTCAGGGGCCGCTGCACTTGAGAGACGTGTATCTCTTCTGGTGCTGCCTGCATCTCAGGCACTTCATCACCCCAACACATGCCGCCCCAGTTTGGCTGACGAGGACTCGCCATCTTGTTTCTTCTCTGGCTAGCACACACTGAAGGAGGTGATGAAGGAGGGGCTATAAGGGAGAAGCATCTACTTCCTTTTCTTGCCCCATAATATCGTTCACTTATATATCCCAATTGTAACTTGAGGAGATTTCCTTATTTCTATATATTTCTAGACTTTGTCCACGCTCTAGCACTCAGGCACACGGCAGGCAAAATCCTCTGCTCCATTATTTGTAAAGATGCCTTAATTTACTCTGATCCACAATGTCCATCATAGAGGCATGGGGTAAAGGATAATTAATCATCGGGCTGTGTCCAGGTACTTTTAGGTTCCTCCTGGTTAGAGTTGAGCGAACCTGAACTGTAAAGTTCGGATTCGTACCGAACTTTATGATTTTTAGTACCCAGACCCGAACCCGAATATTTTACTGAATGTTCGGGTTCGAGTTCAGTGTTCAGCCGTTTTATGGCGCTTGTTGAACAGCTGCAGGGCAGCAAATCAACAAGCGTTTAATTAGTCTGCCCTTAGAAGCCATCAAACTAATGGCATGGCTGTGATTGGTCAAGTGAAGCATGTGATCTAGCTTCTATATACGCTATAGTCACAAAGTGCCGCATGTAACTCTGCTCTGACTAGTGTAGGGAAAGGCTGCTGCTGCCGCTGTGAGGGACAGATTAGGCAAGAATTCAGGTGTTCTGGTGTACTGCGTTCTTCAAACAACAGCAATTATAGAGGGTGCTATGCTACATTTTTGTACCCAGCCCTGAGCCCATTGGCACTCCAAAAAAACTTTTAATCCATCTGTTAGTTAGGTGGGCGTCGGCGGCCATTTTTGAAAGTGCAGTGCCCTTGCAACTGTATGTGAGCTGCATGTGTGCCAGGGACATTAATTTAATTCTGTTCTGATCGCTCAGTGGAGGACAAATTTCCTTTTTTCAAGTACCACTGCGCTCTGCACTGAATACCTGGCCGTAAATATTTTTCTATTACATTAGTCTGTCACATATTTTTGTGACCTAAAGCGATTTTATCTGTGTGCCACAGGCACTGCATATCTGACAGTCCAATAAAACTGTTAAGTACTGCAGTTACCTTGCTGATGTAAAAAAGTACACTTGTTGTGCTAGATAGTAAATTTACGGGCTATGCTGCATTTCAGATATTCCAATTAACCAGTGAAATGCTGCATTTTTATAGTTGGTTGCAAAAAACACAGGTTTTGTGATAGATTGCACATTTGCGGCCTAGTCTGCATTTCTGATATTCCAATTAACCAGTGAAATGCTGCATTTGTATAGTTAGCTGCAAAAAACACTGTTATAGTGCCACATAGCACATTTGCGGCCTAGTCTGCATTTCAGATATCCCAATTAACCAGTGAAATACTGCATTTGTATAGTTAGCTGCAAAAAACACTGTTATAGTGCCACATAGCACATTAGTGGCCTAGTCTGCATTTCATATATTCCAATTAACCAGTGAAATACAGCTTTTTTATAGTTGTTTGCAAAAAACACTGGTTTTGTGGTAGATTGCACATTTGCGGCCTAGTCTGCATTTCAGATATTCCAATTAACCAGTGAAATACTGCATTTTTATAGTTCGTTGCAAAAAACACTGTTATAGTGCCACATAGCACATTAGTGTTCTACGCTGCATTTCAGATGCTACCCGACCAAGTTGAAACACCTTCCTCAGGTGCGAGTAGGCGACAGAACCCTCAGCGTTATTTGATAGGTCCTAATGCCACTCTACTAATGGTGAGGCCAGAACACGTACAGGCACTAGTAGATTGGGTGGCTGACAGTGCCTCCAGTTCCTTCACGTTGTCTCCCAACCTGTCCCCTGCTAAAAGCGCAGAGTTAGTACCTGCTGCCCATGGGCATCTATCTTGCACCTCACCTCCTTGCAGATCAGCCAAGCAGTCTGAGCCCCAAGTCATGCAGCAGTCTCTTATGCTTTTTGATGACTCTGCTGGCAGGGTTTCCCAGGGCCATAACCATAGCCTGCCCCAGAAGTGGAAGAGATTGAGTGCACCAAAGACCAACCACTTATGTTTCAGAACGAGGACATGGGAAGACCACCGCAGCACGTCTCTGATGATGAAGAAACACAGATGCCAACTGCTGTGGCTTTCTGCGGTGTGCAGACCGACAAACAGGTCAGGGGTGGAAGATGATGTGGAGAACGATGAGGTCCTACACCCCAAAATATACTCCTTAAATCCATGTTTTTCATTGGTGGTGAAAAAAATCATATTTTTTTAGGCCCAGAATTTCCTTTGCGGCCTGCACTGCATTTGTGCCCTGGGTAATAATATAGTTAATCCGTCTGAGAGTTCAGGTGTGGACACATTCCCAATTTTTGCTGTCAAGTAACCCTGCACTGCATAGGTGACAAGAACCTTAATTTCTAAAATTCATCTTTTCAATTGTTGGGTGACATGTTACCATATTTGCTGTGTACAAACCCCTGCTCTGCATAGGTGACAGTGACCGAAATTTCTAAAATTCTTCTTTTCAATTGTTGGGTGAAATGTTACCATTTTTGCCGGGTACAAACCCCTGCTCTGCAAAGATGGTAGGGTCAGAAAATTCTAATAATCTTCTTTTCAATGATTGGGTGACATGTTACCATTTTTACCAGGTAAAAAACCCCTGCTCTGCCTGGGTGCCAGGGGCCTAAATTCCTAATAATCGTCTGTTCCTTTGGTGGGTGACATGAACCCAGTTTTGCTGTGAATAAACCCCTGCTCTGCCTGGGTGTAAGGGGCCTAAATTTCTAATAATCGTCTGTTCCATTGGTGGGTGACATGAACCCAGTTTTGCCGTGAATAAAACCCTGCTCTGCCTGGGTGCCAGGGGCCTAAATTTCTAATAATCATCTGTTCCATTGGAGGGTGACATGTACCCCGTTTTGCCATCAATAAACCCCTGCTCTGCCTGGGTGACAGGGACCCAAATTTCTAAAAATCGTCTGTTCCATTGGTGGGTGACATGAACCCAGTTTTGCCAGTGAAAAACCCCTGCTCTGCATTGCTGACAGAGAACTAAATTTAGTAAAAACGTTGGTTACTGATCGAAAGATGCGTGACTACAAACGCACGCTGGTTGACGTGCTGCTAATGGCATTCCTACCTGACAGTGGCGGTTGAGTGAAAGCGCAAGGCCCAGGCAGAGGAGGAGGAAGAGGTCGCCAACGCAGCTGGGGCACTCCCCACACCTCAGAAGGCAGGGTTAGCATGGCCGAAATGTGGAAAAGCTTTCTCAGCACGCCACTACAACCAGCACCACCAGCTGATATGGAACCTCTTAGAGGAGGCAGCATTTCAGCAACATGGTGACCAGTATGTGTGCATACGCCTACACTTACTGACGGATGGTTCTGCCCCATTCAACTTCTGGGTCTCCAAATTGGCCTGAGCTTGCCCTTTATGCCTTGGAGGTGCTGGCCTGCCCTGCACACTATGTCACCTTGCCATTCTGTGGCCCCCTGATGCTGTCTCCAACTACACACTGTCATTGTGCCACTTTGTGGCCTCCTGATGCTGCTGCTGCTGCCGCCAACTCCACACTCTGTCATTTTGCCACTCTGTGGCCTCCTTATGCTGCCGCCACCTCCAGACTCTGTCATTGTCCCACTCTGTAGTCTCCTCATGCTGCTGCTACCTCCACACTATTCACCTTGCCATTCTGTGGCCTCCTCATGCTGCTGCCACCTACACACTATGTCACCTTGCCACTCTGTGGCCTCCTGATGCTGCCTCCACCTCCACACTGTCATTGAGCCACTCTGTGGCCTCCTTATGCTGCTTTCACCTCAACACTATGTCATAGGGCCACTCTGTGGACTTATCATGCTGTTCCCACCCTCCCCACTCCATAACTGGGCCACTATTTTGCCTTTCGGCCTGGCTGACATCATATATTTGACCTTTTTTCTGATCTGTCAGAAGGAAGAAAAAATGAGACGCACAACGGATCCTGTCCGTGTAGCGGCTGTAAGGCCTGTATGTCACGAGTTGGAGATCCCGCGAAAGACCTCCGCGTCATCAAGCAATAAACATACGGAAAACAGGTACAGACACATAAGAGTTTATTGCACAAACAAAATCTAAGGAAGGAAGCACAGGGAACGCATGAGCTCTACGTACCGCCAGCACAGTGGGCGAAAACCCCCGCTGCGCCACTGTCTAGTAATACTCCAGAGGGGCGTGACTAAGCAACTCCTGGTATTCACTATGGCCCCAGATGGTAGGGTTAGGCTTTGCAGCAGGAAGTTGCCAGGGTCCACTCCAGAGCGTGAACTAGACAGTGACAACAGGTACCAGAAGGAACCGACGGTACATAGGCAAACATAACATAGATAGGCAAATACAAACAATGCAACTAATAAAACAAGCAGGAGTTCTATGCAAGTAAACAGGAGTGGCAATGAGCAGAGAAGGACTTGCTCCACCAGTACTATACTGCATGGCCTTGCCCATAGCACTCTGCAGCAAAGAAAGCTGCAGCAAGGGCTTGCTGAACAGAGTATCCCCTAAAGCAGAGACAGAGTCCTCCATACGGAGGAATGAATACGAAATAGTGGAAGACAGACACAAAACAAGACAGGCAAGACTAATCAGGGCAGAGGCATAAAGACATTAAAATGAACACAAAGTGACTCAAACATAACTGGCAGAACTAATAGCAGAAACACAGGAATAAGGATGACAATGAGCAAGTAGGCGAACCCACAGAACACAGACAGACACGGATCCCATGGGTCAGCAACATGGGAGACAGAGTACGAACCAGGAGCAGGACAGGACAAACACCAGGAGAGCTGACCCAGAACTGAGAGAACATTAGGCTTATATACAGGTTCCATGAGTGCAGCAGAGAAACACACAGTAACGGAACTGCAGCGAGGAGCTTCAGTACGAGCATAAACAGAAGGTCACAGCCAGAGGTAGCGACTGTGACCCTGTATGGTTCCATCAGAATTGGCTTATGATTTGGTAGCCAAAAGCAGGAGTGGGTACAAAACACAGAAGACATGCAAATATTCCATTCACATGTCATCTCTGTTTTGGATCCACTCCAGTTTTATTTGGCATTAGCAATACTGATGGATTACTGACCAAATGCTCACCGAGTGAAGGCAGATGCTCCATAGACAGGATTCGTTTTTTGTGGGATTTTGTTCTTACGGTGTAAAGGAAGGGCAACATTATTAGTGACGTCAACACAAACTTACTGCTGACACCCTCTCCACTCTGTCGGGGGCTCTACTTGTATAAGCGTTTAATAGAACAGGTTCTGTAGACATCTATGTGAAATCAGCTGAAGAGGGTGTAAAAGGAGTGCGCTTCTTGGCCCTAATATTGAACTGTGTCGTCATCGTCTGAGTTCACACTTGAGTTATTTGGTCAGTTTTGGCCCCGTGACTGCCAAAATAAGTGAAGTGTGCAGTGATTCTAAGAGTGACGCCTGTCATCTGTATGTCATATGAACTCACAGTATTGTTTCACTACCAAAGCAGACTCCCTATGCATGTTACTGCAACACCACTCTACACCACTATAATGGCTCTCTGCAGCCAGTAAATAGCCGTTTTTTAACATAAGTCACCTCAAATGTTTTCGGATCCAACTAAATTTTTCCCCAAAAATTCGGCGAACCAGTGAATCTAATTTTTGAAAAATTCGCTCATTTCTAATTATAGATAAGAGCAAATCTGTTTGTTTCGGTGCATGTTTGCAGAATTTTTTAATTACATTTTTCTTTTCCCTCCCTCCACCTCAAGCTCTGGAAAGCAATGACAGCAATAGTAAATGATATCTGAGTGACACTGGCATACATAGCTGTGGGGAACGCACATTTGATGGTGTCTAAAAACACACAGTGCGGTACATTTGTTTTGCTCTTCAAATCTATCAAAAAATTGTCCCTAATCGGGGGCATATGGTGTTTGAGGATAAACACCATGTGCACCACAGTGTTGCGTGATAAAAAAATAAAAAACAGTGGCTTGTTGGGGAACCAAGCCTCCAAAAATTATGCCTTGACAGGTTCATAATGCCTGACCATACAGTACAACACGTATTAATTGTCAGAATAAAATGTGGCTTTTTAACAAGCCTAGGAAATGTCTCCCTTTTAATTGGGAGCATCAACAGTGCAGTGTGGATATGGACAGGGTAGGGAAATAAGAGGCATGTGGCCGAAATAGTAGAGGCAGCAGAAGCAGCACAGCATGGAGCATACAAGGCAGTAGGTCGGCTGTCTATGGCTGGTAGTAGTAGAATTAGTAGTGGTAGTAGCAGTAGTAATAGTGGAAGATGTGTGGTGACAGTAGGGGATTAGCAGTGAGAAGCTGCAGCTGAGGCAGGGGCCACAACAGCAGCCTTATTGTACATGTTGGCAGGAAGGCAGCAGCAGCCATACAGAACATGTTGTAGGCAAGCAGCAGCAGTGGCATGATGGAGGCAGTCATAACATCAGCCATACGGAACATGTTCATAATCATACGGCAGCAGTGGCATGATGGCAGCAGTGGCATGATGGAGGCAGTCATAACATCAGCCATACGGAACATGTTCATAAGCAGACAGCAGCAGTGGCATAATGGAAGCAGCCGTATAGAACATGTTGATAGTCAGGCAGCAGCAATGGCATGATCGAGGCCACAGCAACTGCATGGAACATGATGCTTGGCAGGCAGTAGCAGACTTATGGAACATGATAGTAGGCAGGCATAGCAGTGGTATGGTTGCAGCAGTGGCATGATGGAGACAGCAACATCTGTACGAAACATGATGGTAGATAGGCTGCAGCAGTGGCATGAAGGAGGCAGTGGCATGATGAAGGAAGCAGAAGGAGCTGTATGGAACAAGATGGTAGGCAAGGCGCAGCAGTGGCATGATGGTGGCAGCAGTATGATTGAGGTAGCAGCAGTAGCCGTACAAAACATGTTAGTAGGAAGGACGGCAGGCTGGCAGACAGCAACACTGGAAAGGTGGGGCACCGTAAGAAAGACCAGATCTATTCATCAGCCTCAGTCAAAAGAGTGTGAAAATCCTCCTGAATCCAGGCTTGGTTCATTTTGATAAAAGTGATGTTTTGGACACTGGTGGAGAACAACTTGGTCCGTTTTAGTGTTGATCACGAATTTTCGAATTGCGAATTTTAATCGCGAATATCAGCACTTCGAGAATTCGCGAATATTTAGAATATCGCAAAATATATTCGCAATTGCGAATATTCGCTTTATGCGAATTTTTTATATGAAAATTTTCGCATGCAAGAAAATAATGTCATTATTTTCTTGTTTGCGAAAATTCGCATAAAAAATTCACATGAATTAGCATAAAAATTTGCATAAATTCGCAAAAAAAATTGCATAAGCGTGTATTTAAAAGGTATAAGGTATCTTTTAAATGCCAGTTTATGCGAATTTTTATGCTAATTTATGCGAATTTGTATGCTAATTTATGCGCATTTTTATGTGAATTTTCGCAAACAAGAAAATATTGTCTGGAGATTACGAATTTGCAAATTTTCGAATATATGGCGAATATTCGCCCAAATATTCGCGAAATATCACAAATTCGAATATTGCCCCTGCCGCTCATCACTAGTCCGTTTAAGTGTCACCATGCCCCTTGCGGTACTGGAAGCATGAGATGACACTGGAGACTAGGCAAGAAAGAGAGCATGCTGTGCTAGTTTGGGCCACTACTCCAGTCTGCCTGCTGCGACTGCTGCGGCTTGTAACGGCAGGAGGTGGGTGACTCTGTGGTGGGCGGAGAGGGCCTCTCTTTGAGACACACTGAAAGTGGAAAGCTGCGTACACAGTGTTTCCTGGTAATAACATAATTTGGCCTCCCTGTCAGACGGAGGAAAACATTCCCACATTTTGTTTTGATAGTGAGGGTCTAAAAGAATGGCTATCCAGTAACCATCAGACTGTTTGATGTCAATAATTTGCCTGTCACTGCGTGAGCAAGTGAGCATACAGCTTGCCATTCTGGTCAGCGTGGCTTCCAGGTCCTGTCCAACACACAATCGTCATAGGAGTCCTTACCCACCCTGCCACCTTTATCAGCCTGAGAGATATCATGGGGGGGGGCTCTTTGGCCCTCTCCCCTGCTCTGTATTTACCCTGACTGCCCCCACTGTCAATTTCATGGCTACAGGTGCCACTATTACCACCACCAACACACCTTTGAATGGAGTCTGCAGCCGCCTCCTGAACCTCCTCCTCAGGGCAGTGCAAACACTGACTGCTCTCACAAAAGTCATCAACAGGGAGACTCTCTTGACTATTTGCTGTAGGGCGTAGTTGGGTTCTCTTACCACTTCTTAGCAAAAAAGGAAGGGGTCCCACTAGGAAGGGGCAGTGAAGACAGGGAGGACTCAACTGAAAGTCTTCTCTGGGTTTGCAAGAAGGAAGACCAGGACAAATGCTGCGATCCTTGGCTCCACGCCAGTGTCAGACTCAGAAGTCATCTCAACGTCATCCTGCTGCAACTTAGGGCCTTTTAAGAAATCAGGATTCAAAACATGCATGGCAAATCTATCAAAGCAGTACAAAATAAGACCTGTAGAGATAAACACCAGCCACACCAGTTCTGCGGTTACGGTTCTCTTATGGTTTATTTCATGTTTTACAGATAAATAACTATATGAAGAAAGTTCATTACATAGACCATAATGGAGAAGACATTTCCTTCAATGAGCAAGGAGAGCTGCCTTCCACGTGGCAGGTAGCAAATTGGTGGATTCATAAAAATGGAAAAAACTATGATTTTGTAGTAAAGCCTCTGGCATCCTTTGATGAAACAGGAAAAGAGAAGTTGCCGGATATTGATGAGAGAGAAATCAAGTGGAAAAATTGCACTGTAAGAATTTATGATAAAGATAAATTATAATAATCTGTATTTATATAGTGAAATGGGGGGGCATGTAAAAGAAATGAAGGGTTTATTAGATAAATGAGGGCATGTAAGTGAAATGAGGGGTGTATAACACAAGTGAGGGATTTATAAGTAAAGTTGAGCATATAAGTAAAATGAGGGGTGGGTTGTTGTCCTCCTTGTGGGGATCTGCACTGTGCTACTTAACCAGCCAGCTCTCTCAGGCAGGCAGTGGACTGGGTCCGCTTGCCCTCCTCTCCTAGCCAGTGGTGGTCCCAGCCGCCATCTGGTCTGTCTTCTGCAGGCTGTGGCCTGCATTCCCTGTGTAGTTCTATGGTCTTTGGCCTGTCCTATAGGGCAGGCATGAACTAATGCCTGGCCTCTTAAAGAGACAGCATGTGCACATCCAAGTCCTGGTGCATATAAGTAACATGAGGGACACACAGTATAAGAGAAATGAAGCACGTATAAGTGAAAATGCAGTGTGCTGGGTTAAAAATATGACAGGCTGCAAAAGGGTTGATTGGCCTTGGAGACAGTTGCTAGGTGGGGCTGCTCCATCTCCCTATAGGGAAGAGTTATTATTGCTAAGTCAATGTAGTGTGAGAAAGCTGTCATGAGAGATAGGGAAAAATGCAGCCATATACTCCTTCCAATACAACTGTCCCTACATGCGGCCCAAAACTTGGTGAAGATCCTTGACTTGACTAAGTGCAGAGGCCTAAACCTAATGGGGTAAGAGTGAAGTCAGACAGAAAGAGCTCAAAACCAGACAGGGAAAAACAGGACTGGATCAGAGTCCAAAAGCTAAGTCAAATACACAACAGAGTGAAACCAGACAATACCATCACAGACAAGGTCAGCAGGCAAAGGCAAGGTCACAAACTATCAGAGTATAATACCTAAACAAGCAAGGTCAAATAACAAGCAGTCAAATATCTGGAGGTCACATCAGAGGCTAAATCAGTATAAGTCAGAGAAACAGGAAAATGGTCAGCGATCCAGAAAAAAGAAATATAACTAGCCAGTAGGGCAGGAATACTAATCACAACATTGGCATTCAGCTGTCCCTTTAAATAGCCTGCCCTCAGGAAGCATGTAATGCCAGCACCAAGCTGGATTGGTTGACCAGCCCCACTAACATCGGGACTGGTTGCTGTAGTGATAGAGTGGCTGCGCTCGCCACGGAAGAGCAGAAGGGTAAGTATGTGACAACAACAGTGAGAGAGTAAGCAAGCTAGAAGCAGCCAATGAAAATATCAGCCAGCAGAACAGAAAAAAGGAGCCTTAAACGAGTCTCTGAGGAAGCTACTCGGGACTATTTGGAGTCTACCCACTTTTATGAGAAAGTACATGCCAAACAGACTGTGGAGATAATAAGTAGAGATGAGCAAATCGAAGTTGACGGAGTGGAATTCGATCCGGATTTCAGGAAAAATTAGATTCCCACCGAATCCAAATTTCCTCACGCTTTGTGGTAACGAATCACTTTTTTTTCCTAAAATAGAGCCAGGAACTCTGGGAACGTGGGGTCACCCATAATGCAATGCATGCAGCCAATCAGCAGCCAGCCAGCCCTGTGATGTCACAGCCCTAATAACAGCCTCAGCCATCCTGGATTCTGCCATTTTCCAGTGTACTTAGTGCAGAGAGAGACGTCAGCAGGCGCTAGGGACAGTGCTAGGAAAGAGTTCATTGTGCTAAAAAAAACTATTTACAAGTTCAGGAAAGATTATTCAAGGTGTAGGGAAAGGATAGGGAGGAATCATTCCACAGCATTTATGTAGAACAGGGTTCAGTAGGGGAGGTTACAGCCTGGGGAATAGGAACAATCCTATTACACCTTGCTGGGTGTAATGGGACCCAAATGGGACCCAAATAGCCATTATACAGCTCTGTAATTCCAGCAAACCATTCTTGTTATTGGGGTGCAAGAGCTGTATGATACAGGCATTAACAGGGTTTATTACAAGGAAATATTTCTATATCCTTTTTGCCCTTGTGCGGTGCAGTTATACGTTCTAAAGCATTATTTGGCTTGTATTAGTGGGAAAAAAAAGGCTCATTAGCCGTTGTGCGAAAATTGCAGTTTTTTTGTCATATATTAGTGGCACACAAAAAAAATTTATTTGCCGTTCAGCGGTGCAGTTATATGTTCTAAAGGCTTTTTTGTCGTTTATTTGTGGCGAAAGAAAAAAATATTTGCCGTTCAGCGGTGCAGTTACATATTCTAAATCCTTTTGTCTCATGTATACGTGGAAAAAAATAAGGACCTATTTGCCGTTCAGCGGTGCAATTATATGTTCTAAAGCCCTTTTTGTCGTTTTAGTGCAAAAAATATCTATATTTGCCGTTCAGCGGTACAGTTATATGTTCTAAAGCCTTTTGTATCTTGCATAAGCGGAAAAAAATAAGGGCCTATTTGCCATTCAGAGGTGCAGTTATATGTTCTAAAGCCTTTTGTGTCGTGTATAAGTGGAAAAAAAATATGGGCCTATTTGCCGTTCAGTAGTGCAGTTATATGTTCTGAAGCCCTTTTTGTTGTGTATAGTGGCAAAAGAAAAATATATTTGCCTTTCAGTGGTGCAGTTTTATGTTCTAAAACCTTTTATGGAGGGTATAAGTGGAAAAAGAAAAATATATTTGTCGTTCAGTGATGCAGCTATATGTTCTAAAGCCTTTTTTTGTGTGAATTTGCCGTTGTGTGGTGAAGTGAGAAAATTACAGACTTTTTTGGGGTGTTTAAATTTCCTTATTATTTATTTTTATTTTATCTAACAGTATGTCAGACAGAGAAGTGCCTGGCCCGGCACAGGAGTGGCAGAGGCCTAACTGTTTCTAGCGCAGGCACAGGTCACAGCAGAGTAAGGGTGCGTGGCAGCAGGAGTCGCAGCGAGAGGTCTGAGCTCCTGGTGTCATCTAGCAGTCTTGTCTTGACCAGCAACCCAGCGGTTCTTGAATGGTTGACTCCCCCCATCAAACATCCACAGCCAAGAGTCGGTCAGTTCGTCAGACACAACCCTTAGTTGCCATGGTCCGGGAGAAGGCCCTTTGCCCTCACCTGTCCTCAGCCTGCCTCTGTCCTCTTCTGTTCCCTCAGCCAGAGAAGTATTATATGCTGTGGGCTCAGCCCCACTATACAGCAAGGACGAGCTACTAGAGGACAGTCAGCAGCTATTTGCAAGCCAAGATATGTAGGAGACATCCCACGCTTCCTACGCTAGACGGGCAAGTAGTAATGAGGAGAGTGGCGTGGGAGCTGGTGTTGCGAGCAGTAAGGCACCTGACTCAAAGACCGTTGAGGAGGACATCAGTGACAGGCACACAGTACTCGATGATGATGATGTAGCTGATCGCACTTGGAAGCCGGGTGAATTAGGGACTTTATCATCATCAGGAGAAGAGGGTAGCAGCTTGCCTGTGAGGCAGCAGCAGAGCCAGCAAGTCGCTAGCGTGGCTGGGAGTCAGCAGGGTGGCAGCAGTGGGAGGCCGGTAGCCAAACATGCCCGGAGTAGACCACCAGCTTCGCAGGAGCCTACCTGCCCGGAAAGTAGTGGTGCACGGATTCACGGAAGCAAGGACCATAGCAGTCAGTCAGTGCATAGTGTTGGGGGTAAAATCACCTACTCGGCAGTGTGGCATTTTTTTGTTAAGCCACCGGAAGATGTGAACATGGCCATATGTAGAATCTGCGGGCAAAAATTGAAGAATGGCCAGGGTGCCAATGTTCCCTCCAGCATACCTCATGTGCAGGGCACGGTGCTGTCACGCTGTTTTGCATCTCGTTTGCCTGGGCAAACGGAGTCACACAGGGGAGGAACTGCTCCGTATCCTTCATCAAGAAATCAAACCCTGGCTTTCTCCGCAACAACTCAAAATCGGAACCATGGTGACCGACAATGGGAAGAACATGGTGTCGGCGCTACGTCAAGGAAGGCTGAGACATGCGCCCTGCATTGCACATGTGTTCAATCTGGTTGTCAAGCTGTTCATAAAGTCTTCCAACCATCTGCAAGACATCCTAAAAATGGATAGGAAACTTTGCATGCACTGCAGCCACTTGTACACCACAAATCACTTCCTCCTTGAGCTGCAGCGACAGAACGGCATCCCCCATCATAGGCTGATATGCGATGTTTCCACCCGTTGCAATTCCACCCTTCATATGTTCGACCTACTATATGAACAGAGAAAGGCCATCAACGATTTCTTGATCATCCAGGCGGACAGTAGTACTCCTATGTGTAACTTCGATATCAACCAGTGGCAGCTCATGCGTGACACCTGCCGTTTGCCCCGGTCCCCTTGAGGAGGCCACGTTATTTGTCAGTCACCAGGACTGGACGTGGCAGCTAGATCTCATAGCCACATGAGCCCTGTGGGGGCTGAACTGGAGTAGGAAGAGGAGGAGGACATTGGAGCACAAGCAATGTGTAGCAAAATGGGTGATTTTTGCACACAGGTGACAGGAGAGGAGGAGTAGGATCAGCCAGAGGAGTGAAAGGGAGAGGAGGAAGATGAGGCAGAGGACCCAGACACACCGTGGCAGTATTCAGTGGAGATGGAGGCAGGGAGTCCCTCCGAGTCACTTGCACAAATGGCCCGATGCATGCTCACTTGCTTGCCTAGTGACAGCCAAATTGTCAGCATATGGCAGAGGGATGACTTCTAGCTCTCCACCTTGTTGGATCCTCGCTACCAATCCAACATGGGGGCCTTTTTTACACCCGCTGAGAGGGAGGACAAACTGAACTACTATAGAGACATCCTATGTAGTCAGTTGGCCACTGCCTATCTGCGCCATCGTCCATCCTCTCGCAGGTCTGACTGGGGGGGGACCTCTGGGCTCATGGCTGCTGTGGCAGGGTGGGGGGATAGGAGCAGTTCTAGCTCCATCAGCAGCAACTAGAGTTGCTGATGATCAACTTTCTTCACCCATCTATTGAAGAAATTACTCACCAGCAGCAGCAGCTAGACCTAGAGCAGGACCAGAACCAGCAGGTGGTGGCATACTTGGACAGTACCCTGCCACCCCACATTGAAGATCCGCTGGACTATTCGGCAGTCAAACTGGATTTGTGGCCGCAACTAGCAGAGTTTATCTTGGTAAAGATGTCCTGCCCGGCCAGTAGTGTGGCATCAGAGCAGGTGTTTAGTGCCACGAAGAACTCACCTGTCCATCCAAAATGTGGAGAGACTGACCTTTGTCAAGATGAATCAGGCATGGATCAGCCAGGATTTCCACCCACCAATGCCTGATGCATCAGACTAGATCATCCATGGTGCCACACCAACACTTTGACAAAAGAGACCGATTTCTTCTGGCTACCTGGCTCAGCTACTATTCTGATGCTTCCACCCACCTAATGCCACACATCTGATGCCAAGTGCTCCTTCTTTCACCCACCATCTTCAGCTGGTACTCGTATTGCCACCCACCTCCCCACTCTGTCACCGGGTCACTTTGTGGTCTCCTGATTCTGCTGCTGCCATCTCCACACAATGTGCTGCTCCTGATGCTGCTGCCACCTCCACACTATGTCACCTTGCCACTCTGTGGTCTCCTGATGCTGCTGCCACCTCCCCACTCTTTCACCGGGTCACTCTGTGGTCTCCTGAAGCTGCTGCTGCCATATCCACACTCTGTCATTGTGCCACTCTGTGGCTTCCTGATGCTGCCGCCAACTCCACACTATGTCATTGTGCCGCTCTGTGGCCTCCTGATGCTGTCGCCACCTCCACACTGTCATTGTGCCGCTCTGCGGCCTCCTCCTGATGCCGCCGCCACCTCTAGACTCTGTCATTGGACCACTCTGTGGTCTCCTCATGCTGTTTCCACCTTACCACTATGTCATAGGGCCACTCTGTGGACTTCTCATGGTGTTCCCACATTCCCCACTTCATGACTAGACCACTATTTTGCCTTTCAGCCTGGCTGACATCATCATTTATATGACCCTTCTTCCAAAATGTCAGAAGGAAGGAAAAATTAGATGCACAACGGATCATGTCTGTGTAGCAGCTGTAAGGCCTGTATGGTCCCATCAGAATTGGCTTGTGATTTGTAGCCAAAAGCAGGAGTGGGTACAAAACAGAGAAGACGTTCAAATATTCCATTTTGTCAGGGGGCTGGGGACTTTACTTGCATAAGTGTTTACCAGAACAGGTTCTGTAGACCTCTATGTGGAATTGGCTGACAACGGTGTAAAAGGAGTGCGCTTCTTCTTGACACTAACATTGACCTAGTTGAGACTTCGGTTTTTTTGTCAGTTTTGGCCCCGTGACTGCCCAAATAAGTGAAGTGTTAAGTGATTCTAAGAGCGACACCTGTCATCTGCATGTCATACGGACTCACAGTATTATTTTACTACCACAGCAGACTCCCAATACGTGTTACTGCAAGGCACAGTGTTCTACACCACTATAAAGGCTTTCTGCAGCCAGGAAATAGCCGTTTAAAAAAAAAAAAATTGCCGCGAATAGATTTGGATCAAACCAACTTTTTCTAAAAATTAGGTGAAATGGCTGAATCGAATTGTTTAAAAATTCGCTTATCTCTAATAATAAGCATTTAGCTTTTGGACTCCATAGACTTTTTACCTGGGAAAATTGGAAAAATTTTGGAGACAGACTCGACATCTAGGCTTGTATACTGTGTTTGCAACCTTCAGAACTGTAAGAACTGTGGAAATTGCAACCTGTGTAAAAATCTGCTAGAGAGGATGGTAGTGGTAGTGGCCCTGATGAGATGCTGCTTCATAAGATACTCCATCAGTAAGTTGTTCCCTGGCTTTTGGTGCAGTGAAAATGTGGTTTGAAAGGATCAGGCAGAAGTAGAAGAGCAACAAAGTATGAATTACAGTACATCCAGTTGTTTGTAAAAGGTGTAATGTGTCTATCCCCAGAGGAATGTTGGTAAGATGGCAGACAACAGTCCATCTCTCTCTCTCCTGATTTCTCTTCACTATGGCTATGAACTGGCACTTGCAGTTATAAGTGTCCACTTGAATAAATACAGGCTTTTGGGTTTGCCTGAGCCACTGTGATGGGTGTCTTAATGTGTTCACACTCACCTGCAGCAGGATCTGTGAAGCTATAGTTGCTGGTCATCCCGTTGACTTTAGCACTATAGCTCTGAAGAATATCCACAGTCTTGGACCTTCAGTCTCCCTGGAGAAGGGGTTCCTCACAGTAGATCTGATTCTGTGGTCCGTAAAAACCCTTGGAACGGGAGCAGATTTTCATTCTTCCTCACTTGCTCACTCTAGAACTCCCGTTCCTGGCAGGAAGTAGGACCATCTTACTCCTATCAAGAGGGGAGGAATGGGATAGTAAATTCAATTCCTAATGCCAACCATACCTTGTCATGATGTACATGCTGATGTTCGTAATATTACAATATAAAATACAAATAACATTACACCATAAAGAACAATTGCAGAGACCCTTAAGTCTGGAGTACTGTGCTCATGTGTTTATAATTTGTGACTGAACCTTTATTTCCAGGTTGTCCACCATGTTACACTTGCTAATACACTTAGCCCCGCTCTCTTCTGTCACATGATCTTCAGGCCATGGCTGGAGGGGCGGGTCTGAATGTACTGCTTGATATCCAATGTCAGTCATCTGGAAGGTCTGCATTATAAGAGGAGGATCTGTAGGAGCAGCACATTTCTACAGCACGCTCCCTTTACCCATCTTGTATATCCACAGTTGCCCATGGTTATGGCCACTGCCGCAGTCCAGCAGCGGTGGCCGCGCTTGCGCTGCTCTGACTAGACATATAATGCATAAACAAAATGTCGATCATAGGATAGAAAGGTCCAGAATATCAAAAAGCAAATTAGTAAGGACCCTAAAACATCACTTTTATTAATTCTGGTTAAAAGGAGATCTAATAATCATCTCCAAAGATGAATAGATAACCACCCTAGGTGCAAAAATGTGCCTGTCAACCCGACGCGTTTCCCCCAAACTTCATCGGGTTCATCAGGGGGCCCAAAAAATACAGGTTTGAAAACCTCCAAATGGGATATACATGGGAGGGAAAAATGACTGTGATACCTGCCCTAATGTTGGTTCACACAGTCTCGAACCGATAAACATAATATTATAGCGGTACCGGTCAAGATGATGATTCATATAGTCATAGACCGATATAAAACACCGTTCCCAACCGTCCACACGAGGTCACGAGGTTGGATTTGATTATTAGATCTCCTTTTAACCAGAATTAATAGAAGTGATGTTTTAGGGTCCTTACTTATTTGCGTTTTTGATATCTGACTAGACATTTGACAGAGAGGACGTCCGGGTTCTCATGAGCATGCAGGCTGGAGCATGCACAGTAACTCGCAGCACTAGCGCATGCTCGGTAGAATCTGAGCATCCTATTCTCCTCAAATGTATTAGCCGACACGAGGTATCAGAGCCCTCATCAGGGCTGTCATGGCGGCATGCTTGCTCCAAGCACACTGTTATCTCCGAGTAGGGAATTCCTAGAGTAAAGAAAGCCATGTTTCTTTCCTCACACAGCGGCTACAGCACGGGGGAGGAGGACTTCATATGGACACATCGGCAAAGGTGCGCGCGGAGAGGGACATCTGCCTGGGTGAACGCTGAAACTGCCCACCTTCCTTGCCAAATGAGCCTGTTATAAAGAAGCCCCCCACCCACCCCCAATAATGTATGAGGGGTGTAAATATTGTAAAATGTACCTGCAGCTTCTCAAAGGCCCCGTTCACATGACATTTTTTGAAAGCACTCTGAAATAATCAGAGCAGAATCTACACTGATCTTCTGTACGGTTTTTGCCACGTTTTTTCAGCTTCCTATTCATTTCAATGGGAGAATCAGTGTGAATTCCGCTCCAAGATAGAACGCACTGCTTATTGCGCATTCACACGACTGTATGTATTTTTCTCTCTGCAAAACAGCAAAAAATACAGTTGTCCATGTTGCATCTGCTTTTTTGCGGATCCATTGTAACAATACCTATTCTCGTCTGCAAGACGAACTAGGACATAGGACATGTACTGTCTTTTTTTTGCGGTGCTGCAGAACAGACGTACGGATGTGGACAGCACACAGTGTGCACAGTTTTTGGGGGGAACCATAGAAATGGATGGATCCATGTGCGATCCGCAAAAAATACAGATCGGATGCGCCCTGTCATAACTATGTCTGGAAAGTCCAAGTGTTTTAGACAAAATGTGGCCCTGGGCAAAATCAAAAGTGGGGCCCCAAATCTTAATAATGTACTAAAAACACAGTCCCACTTTCGACACCCGGCACCCCTGCCGATCAGCTGTTTCAGGAGCCAGGGCGTGCTGTTCACTGCTGCTGTTCTATAGACATACAGCAGCAGAAACAGCTGATTGTTGGTTGTGCCGGGTGTTGGACCCCTGCCCATCTGATACTGATGACCCATCCTGAGGATAGGTCATCAATATGAAAAAACCCGGAGAACCTCTTGAAGCCCCTAATGCTGAGTCTGCTGTTCTCCCCCCATGTCCACAAACACTATACTATACTATGTAACGCCCCAGAGTGGCATTAACACCTTTGTTCCTCGCTACTATCTCTAATGGGCTAGTGTCATGTCATCTATGTATTTATTTCCAGGTCCTGTACAATGTGTATTCATAATCTTGTTATGTAACTGTTCACGTGTAATATACCTGGTTCACCAGCAGATGGCAGCATAAATGGCAGAGCTATCTTACATAGAATGGAGTTTTTATTCCATTCTAACCCCCCAGTGGTGTGGTTGGTGTTTCCCACTTGCTGCAGGGAGGGTGGAGTTCTAATTAGAGTAGTTCAGCTTACCCCCTTCTAGGGGAAGATCTACAGTACCCCCTGCTCTGGGAATGAAGCAGGGCCATGTCCCTGTTGGATGAGCCCTGTATGGACCAGCTAGAGCACCTTCAGCTCAGCTAGGCGTGGAGGCAAAAGCTTTAAGCCTCAGAAACCAGGAGTAAAGTGTTTCCTGGATAGATCTAGAGACAGACCAGGTTACCAAGTGAGGTACAGCCTAGAGAAGAAGCTGAGTTCCATCGCCAGCCTGTCAGCACAGCAGAGCCAGAGAGCAATTGAGGTAGCAGAGAGGAATTTGCCTGCCACAGTTAATGCCAAAGCCTGCTGGGAACCAAGACAAAGCCTGTAAACTGTTTGGAGGAACGTTTATTGGAAATAAAGCTGTTATCAACTTCATCACAAGGTCTGGACTCAGTCATTTCTTCAAATCCCTTAATTATTCACCCCTTTTTCTGCTTTCGGAGGGAAACGCCTAGTGTTCCAGCGTATCCAGGTAGGAGCACTGTGACATGTGCACAACACCTTAATGGACATTATAGGCCACCCTACACCACCCTACACCACTCTGGCATTCCTACACCTGGGTACCGTCTAGCATATCACTAAAAGGGGCCCTGTGCCCTTGTTGCTTCACTGCATCTGGCGTCACGACTAACATGTACTTTAAGGGACCCCAAGTAGTGCGCCCAATGACTGCAACCATACACCCAGACTACCCTTATTAGTAATAGTGCCCCCAATAGTGGTAATACTCCCCAATATAGCCCCCATTAGTAGCAACTCCCCCCTTTCCTGGTGCCCCAGCAGTGTGGACATATAGTATTAAAAAAAAAAAACCTGCTCCCCCTCCACCTCTGTCTGCGATGGAAACCACAGTTTTATCTGGCTTGAGTTACTGCGTCCCGATGCATGCCGTCCCAATGACATCACCGCTCTTGCTCTGGGTCACACGTGATAGGCGGGGATTCCAAGGTACCACCTGGAACCGAACCCAAGTTCAGTAAGTCTTGCAAAACTTCGCAAAGTAATAACTCGCTCCATACTGTATTATAACAAAGTTTTATGCGAATCAACATTGGATGAAGCATCCAAAGTCGTTTTGCTCATCCCTAGTGATGAAAGTGGGACTACCCCTTTAAATTCGTAATGACTACAAGATAGCCCCCTTAGCACTACTTACCCAGTCCAAGAACATGAACAGACTTGTGCTTCCAAGTTGAAGCACGTTGGCTCTGATTTAATAATCCTGTAGATGGTGTAAGCTTAGACTGCCTGCCTAGACCTGCACCAGATTGATCACATGGGCCCGGCTGGATGAAGTGGTGCAGGGATAGACACTATAGACACTTTTCTCTGACGCTGTACCAACTATGCGTTGAAATTTCTAATTTTTGTCAAGTATCATTAAATTGTTTACAAGGGTCAAGATAAAGTCTTGCCTGTGATGAGTCTTCTAGCTGCAGAGAGCTTCCTCTTAGCTTCCATGTTCACATCTAACATCTGGTCATCTCTATTTCCCACATGTACAAGAAGCCACAATCTCGCTGTAATGATCAATGTTCTCCAGGATACAGGAAAGCTCCTAATGGAGGATATCACGCCTGCTGCTACGACTGCGTCCCGTGTTCTGAGGGGGAGTTCTCTAATATAACAGGTACAAGTATATTGTACTCTATACAAACCAGTCTCTCTTTTTCTCATGCCCTACCCCTCTTTTTAATTAGTACACCTTATTGTAAGGGCAGCATAACGAAGGAACCGGGAAAGCTCCTGGGGAGCTGGAGTTGAAGAAGGGAGTGGTAGTGGCTCTGATGGTGATGTGTCGCTATGTACTACCTCAGGCCGTCACTTCCTGGGGTCCCCTAGGGCACTTTCTTGAGAAGTGGAATCCCTGCCTGATGGTAGTTCAGGGGTGCCCATGGTGTTAATGTGCCGTAAAAACAAAACCCTTAAAACGATATAAATATTCTGAGATTGTTTTCTCCTGACTAGTATTGGTCAGGTGCTGGGGTGCTCGGGCTGAACACATCTGGAACACAATGGAAGTCAATGGGAGAACCAATGGGAGGATTAAACCAGGCACCCCCTTTTCTAAAGAGCGGAGGGTGTCTAGTTCACAGAAAAAGGACAGAAATTGGAAATCTGGAGGCATCTTTGACTCCAATGTTGCTGCTGGGAATGATGTTGTCCGAGTAGTACGCCACTTTTACAGACTGACAATAATATGCACAAAACTGAAGATAAAATCGCTTTTAGAGGAAAAATTATTAGGAAACATTCTTTCCTGTATATTTACTTGTATATAAAGTGCAAATGCTCCGATAAAACCTGTATATCACATAAAGGTGGGCCTCATTCATATTGTGATACAATTGTTCAGGTAGTGGGACTGCTACACTCATAAAGCCTATGCACTAAGTGAAAGGACTGCCAAATATTACAAGGAACCGGAACTCCAATACACCCTTTATTACACATAAAGGAGGGCATCATACACACCCTTGAAATTATGATTGATGGCTTACTGGTGACCCTCTAAAACAGGCATGCTCAACCTGCGGCCCTCAAGCTGTTGTAAAACTACAACTCCCACAATTCCCTGCAGTAGGCTGATAGCTGTAGGCTGTTTGGGCATGCTGGGAGTTGTAGTTTTGCAACAGCTGGAGGGCCGCAGGTTGAGCATGCCTGCTCTAAAACATGAGGGACGAGGGCCTGCTGCTGATCTGACCATCTAAAACAATAGGGGCAAGAGCCTGCTGCAGAGCTGACCATCTAAAACATTAGGGGTGAGCGCCTGCTGCAGAGCTGACCATCTAAAACATTATGGGTGAGGGCAGCATCACTAAATACACGCTCTGACAAAACACTGGTGGTGGGGCAGGCCAGCACCTCCAAGGCGTAGAGCGCCTGTTCGTGCCACGTGAACAGCTTGGACACCCAATAGTTGAAAGGCACAGAGGGATCCCTGAGGACGCTGACACGGTCTGCTACGTACTCCTTCCCAATCTTCCAAAATTTTCCCTCCTTGTGACACTAGGCCACGCATCAGGTTGAGGGTGCTTGCAGGGTCTCATAAAACTGTCCCACGCCTTAGAGAGTGTTGCCCTGCCTCTGCTAGAACTGCTGTGTGTTCCCCTCATCTGCCCTCGTCGGTTGGCCAAGGAACGACGTAATCTACAGACAATGCTGACAGCTGGAAATTTTTGGAGCAATTTTTCCACAAGGACCTTCTGGTATTGCACCATTTTGCTCATCCTCTCCACCACAGAAATGAGAGATGAGAAGTTCTCTTTGTAGCGGGGGTCAAGAAGGGTGAACAACCAGTAATCGGTGTTGGCCAAAATGTGTACAACGTGAGGGTCACGGGAAAGGCAGCATAACATAAAGTCAGCCATGTGTGCCAGAGTCCCAACAGACAAGACTTTGCTGTCCTCATCAGGAGGAAAACTCTCAATCTCCTCATCCTCTTCCTCCTCTTCTACCCATCCACACTGAACAGATGGAATAAAACTTCCATGGGTACTATTGTCTGTACTCCAGGCAACCATCTCCTCCTCATCATCACCATCCAAATCGCGCTGAGAAGAGGGCGGTCTGGCTATCACCCTGTGTACTGTCTTCCCCCATTTCCACATCTTTCCCATGCAAAGCATCCACCTTAATTGTGAGCAGCGATCGTTTGAGTAGACACAGAATTGGGATGGCTATGCTGATAATAGAGTTATCGTCGCTCCCTATCTGTGTTGATTCCTCAAAGTTGTGTAAAACCTCACAGAGGTCAGACATCAATGCCCACTCATCGCTTGTGAAGAGCAGAAGCTGACTGGAAAGGCGACAACCATGTTGCAGCTGGTATTCCACTACTGCCCTCTGCTGCTCAAAAAGCCTGGACAACATGTGGAACTTCGAGTTCCAGTGCGTGCTCATGTCGCACAACAGTCAGTGAACTGGCAATTGCAAGTGCTGCTGCAGCGTTGCCAGACTGGTGGAACTGTCAATAATTGCAGAAATGGGCACACACGCGGCGCATCTTCCCCAGTGGCTCAGTCAAATTGGGGTAGGTTTTGAGAAACCACTGAACCACTAGGTTACACATGTGGGCTAGGCATGGTATGTGTGTGAGCTTGCCGAGCTCCAAAGCCGCCACCAAGTTACGGCCATTATCAGACACAACCATGCCTGGTTGTAGGTTGAGTGGTGAGAGCCATAGCTCAGTCTGGTCCCTTATCCCCTGGCAAAGCTCTGCGGCAGGGGATAAGGGAGTTTGTCACCTATGCAGATCAGTTTAAGCACAGCCTGTTGCCACTTCCCCACTGCAGTGCTACACTTCTTCCAGCTACTGACTGATGGCTGACTGGTGCTGCAAGAAGATAATTCAGAGGTGGAAGTGGAGGAGGAGGCAGAGGAGGAGAAGGGGGGGTTGCAGCCACTAACGTAGGTGGCGGCGGAAACCCTGATGAAAGTAGGGCCTGCAATCCTGGTCGTGGGTAGCACTCACTCCCGACCTCCACAACATTCACCCAGTGTGCCGTCAGGGAAATATAGCTTCCCTGGCCAAAAGCACTTGTCCATGTGTCAGTCATTAAGTGGACCTTCCCAATAACTGCATTGGTCAGAGCATGGGAGATGTTATGGGACACATGCTGGTGTAAGGCTGGGATTGAAGGGCGTGAAAAATATTGGGGACAGAGTAATACGGGATGGCCACCGCCATCAGGCTGCGGAAAGCCTCAGTGTCCACAAGCCTAAATTGCAACATTTTCAAGGCCAGAAATTTTGAAAGGTGCCCATTTAGTGCTATGGCCTGTGAGTGCCTGGGTATTTGCGCTTGCGTTCAAAGGCCTGGGTTATAGACATCTGTACGCTGCGATGGGACAGAGAAGTGGATGTGCTAGCTGATGGTGCTTGCAAAAGGTCCAGGTGCATGGCGGATGGCATCCGGACCTGTGTCTTGAACAGCGGATTGGCCAGCACATAACAAAAAGTGCCAGACCGTGGAACATCTACCCCTTGGCAAGGGAGATTTCCGCAAGGGGGTTCCCTGGAGAACAGTTGCAGGCCTGTTTTGTGTGGCCCGCCTTCTCCCTTTTGCCACCCCACTGCCTCTTCCAGCCTTTTTGTGGTTTTTGCTGATCCCTCCCACTCTGTACTGCTGTCCTCACATGGCTTGCCACCTTCCCAGGTTGGGTCAGTGACTTCATCGTCCACCACCTCCTCTTCCACTTCCTCACTGGTCATCCTCCTGACTTGTTGATCAAAAAACAACCTCAGTTACTAACAACTGTGTCTTATCCTCATCATCAACCTCTTGTGACACTAATTGTGGTTGACTTATTGGAAACTGTCTCATCATCATCATCCACCTCGTGAAACACTAATTGCCGTTCCCCACCGTCATCTTCTTCTGACTGTGGATGCTCAAGAGTTTGTGAATCAGGGCACAAGATCTGCTCATGTCCTTTTTCAAGCAGGCTTGACGAGAGGCCCAATTTAAAGAATGTAGATGAAAAGAGCTCCTCGGAATATCCGAGTGTGGGATCACTTGTTTGCCAAGACTCACCGTGGTGGGAGGAAGTAGGATCTGGGTGAGGATTCTGTTGACCAGACTCTTGGCTACTGAGACTGGACTTTGAGGAAGACAGGCTGGGGCCTGATGGTGTGCGATAATCGGCAAAATCTCATAGCAGCTCTTGGACTAGCCGGTTTGGCGCACATCCCTTGCCTGGCGCATGTGCTGAATTTGGTGGTAAAGAAATTCCTTCAAAACTACCTATACATGTCAGAGCTGCTGCAGAAAGTGCGGTCTGTCTGTGCGCACTTTCGGCTTTCTCTGCTGCTGCTCACCTGTCTCACTGCCTCATATGCGACATGCCCGCCAGGTGGAACTCCACCTTACACATGCTGGAGAGACTGTGCGAGCAGCAGCAGGCGATAGTGGAGTTTCATCTGCAGCACGCACGGGTCAGTCGCTCTGTGGAACAGCACCACTTCACCACCAATGAGTGGGCCTCAATGCGAGACCTGTGTGCCTTGTTGTGGTGTTTCGAGTACTCAAGCAATATGGCCAGTGCCGATGACGCCGTTCTTAGCGTTACAATGCCACTTCTATTTCTCTTTGAAAAAACACTTAGGGCGATGATGGAAGAGGATGTAGCACAGGAGGAATAAGAGGAAGAAGAGAGGGCATTTCACAGGGTTTTAGGCAGTCATTCAGAAGTGGCTCAGAGGGTGGGTTCCTGCACCAGCAAAGGCCAGGTACACATGTGGCCAACTAGGGCACAGTTATGGAGGATGAGGAGGAGGAGGAGGTAAAGGAGGAGGAACCGGGATCACAGCAGGGTGGCACCCTACGCAGCTCAGGGCCATCACTGGAGCATGGCTGGGGGGATACAGAGGACACAGACGATACACCACCTACAGAGGACAGCTTATCCTTACCTCTGGGCAGCCTGGCACACAAGAACGACCGCAAAGTTGCCCACATTTTAACTTGTGCTGATTACTGGGTTGCCACCCTGCTGGATCCCCATTACAAAGAAAATGTGCCGTCCTTAATTCCCTCACTGGAGCATGATAGGAAGATGCGTGTCTACAAGCGAACGCTGGTAGACAAACTCCTGAGGGCATTTCCAAGGAGGAGGAAGAGGAAGAGGTCGCCAATACAGCTGGGTCACGGCCAGCACCTCAGAAGGCAGGGTTAGCATGGCCGACATGTGGAAAAGCTTTGTCACCACGCCACAGCAACAGGCACCACCAGCTGATATGGAGCGACTTAGCATGAGGCAGCATTTGAACCAGTTATTTCCCTATTCACATTTGTTTGCAGGGCACTTACCCACATGTTTCTGCCTTTTGCAGCCCTCAAGCCCTTTCCAGGACTTTTTTACAGCCATTTCAGTGCCCAAAAGTTTGGGTCCCCATTGACTTCAATGGGGTTCGGGGTAAAGTTCGGGTCAAGTTCCGGTCCCGAACCTGAACTTTTTTGTGAAGTTCGGCCGAACCCGTCGAACCCGAACTTCTAGGTGTCCACTCAACTCTATTTGTGGGGGCGTACATAATAGAAACTACCCATAAATGATTCCATTGTAAAATTGAGATTCTGTTTCAAAATTTCACTTTTTTGGCAGATTTTCCATTTTAAAAACTTTTTTTCTGTACACAGCAAGCGTTAACAGTCAAACAAAACTTAATATCTATTATCCTGATTCTGACGTTTACAGAAACACGCCATATGTGGTCGTAAACTGCTGTAAGGGCACAGGGCAGGGCACAGAAGAAAAGGAGCTCTGCATGGTTTTTGGAAGACAGATTTAGCTGGAATGGTTTTTAGACACCATGTACCATTTGAAGCCCACCTGATGCACCCTTACAGTAGAAACCCCCAAAAAGTGACCCCATTTGGAAACCATAGGATAAGGTGAAAGTTTTATTGATATTATTTGGGGGTACATATGATTTTTAATCGCTCTATATTACACTTTTTGTGAGGCAAGGTAACCAGAAACTTGCTGTTCTTACACAGTTTTTATTTTTTGTTATTTACAATGTTCATCTGGTTAGTCATGTGCTATTTTTATAGAGCAGGTTGTTTCGGGTGTGACAATATCAAATATGTCTACTTTTTTTGTTTGTTTCATTCTTACATAATAAAGCATTTTTCAAAAACATTTTGTGTCTCCATATTCTGAGAGCCAAAGTTTTTTTTTGGGGGGCGATTGTCTTACAGTATGTAGGGACTCATTTTTTGTGGGACGAGGTAACGATTTGATTGGTACTATTTTTGGGTGCATAAGACTTTTTGATCGCTTGGTATTTCACATTTTATGATGTAAGGTGACAAAAAATTGCTTTTTTGGCACAGTTTTTTTTTTTTTCTTTACGATGTTCACCTGAGGAGTTAGGTCATGTGATACTTTTATAGAACTGGTCGTTACGGATGCGGTGATACATAATATGCATCCTTTTTAAATTTATTTCACTTTAACACAACAAAAGCATTTTTGAAACAAAACAATGATGTTTTAGGCCCCTTTCACACGAGTAGATTATGTAATATGTTTATAGCAGCACAGGGACCCATGGAGACCCACTGCAAACAACTTCTATGCCATGGTCAGCGCTGATCTCAGCATAGAAAGGGTATATCTGCAGGCATCGGCTTTTATAGCGATGCTGGCGAATACAGCAATGGCCTGGCTATCAGGGACTGCTGGGCCCCTGCACTGATCAGGCGGTGCCCGTCCGATCAACATGACGTAATAGTACGTCAAAATGCGAGAAGTTACCTCCCGCTATGACGTACTATTATGTCATTGGTCAGGAATAGGTTAAGCTCCTGTGAGATACCAGAGAGGGAATGGTAAATGTGTGTGCACCATTGTGGGTGAGATACAAATTACTTTTTGACATGTTTTATTTCATTTTATTTCATTATGGTGCAGTGAAGTAGGGCAAAAAAGCTATTCAGTCAGTTAAAAAAAAAAAAAAAAAAATATGTGGTTCTCTTTTTGTATACATTAAATAGTAACATAGTTAATAAGGCTGAAAAAAGCCCTCTATCCATCCAGTTCGGCCTGTTATCCTGCAAGTTGTTCCAGAGGAAGGCTAAAAAAAAAAACTTTTAGGTAGAAGCCAATTTTCCCTATTAAGGGGAGTAAAAAATTCCTTCCCGACTCCAATCAGGCATCAGAATAACTCCCTGGATCAGCGACCCCTCTCTTGTAGCTATAACCTGTAATATTATTACACTCCAGAAATACATCCAGGCCCCTCCTGAATTCCTTTATTGTACTCACCATCACCACCTCCTCAGGCAGAGAGCTCCATAGTCTCACTGCTCTTACCGTGAAGAATCCATAGTCTCACTGCTCTTACAGTAAAGAGTCCATAGTCTCACTGATCTTACAGTATAGAGTCCATAGTCTCACTGCTCTGACCATAAAGAGTCCATAGTCTCACTGCTCTTACTGTAAAGAGTCTATAGTCTCACTGCTCTTACAGTAAAGAGTCCATATTCTCACTGCTCTTACAGTACAGAGTCCATAGTCTCACTGCTCTTACAATATAGAGTCCATAGTCTCACTGTTCTTACAGTATAGAGTCCATAGTCTCACTGCTCTTACAGTAAAGAGTCCATAGTCTCATTGCTCTTACAGTATAGAGTCCAGAGTCTCACTGCTCTTACAGTATAGAGTCCATAGTCTCACTGCTCTTACAGTAAAGAATCCATAGTCTCACTGCTCTTACAGTAAAGAGTCCATATTCTCACTGCTCTTACAGTATAGAGTCCATAGTCTCACTGCTCTTACAGTAAAGCGTCTATAGTCTCACTATTCTTACAGTATAGAGTCCATAGTCTCACTGCTCTTACAGTAAAGAGTCCATAGTCTCACTGCTTTTACCGTAAAGAGTCCTTAGTCTCACTGCTCTTACAGTAAAGAGTCCTTAGTCTCACTGCTCTTACAGTAAAGAGTCCATAGTCTCACTGCTCTTACAGTACAGAGTCCATAGTCTCACTGCTCTTACAGTAAAGAGTCCATAGTCTCACTGCTCTTACAGTAACGAGTCCATAGTCTCCCTGCCCTTACAGTAAAGAGTCCATAGTCTCACTGCTCTTACCGTAAAGAGTCCATACTCTCACTGCTCTTACAGTAAAGAGTCCATAGTCTCACTGCTCTTACATTACAGAGTCCATAGTCTCACTGCTCTTACAGTAAAGAGTCCATAGTCTCACTGCTCTTACAGTAACGAGTCCATAGTCTCCCTGCCCTTACAGTAAAGAGTCCATAGTCTCACTGCTCTTACCGTAAAGAGTCCATACTCTCACTGCTCTTACAGTAAAGAGTCCATAGTCTCACTGCTCTTACAGTAAAGAGTCCATACTCTCACTGCTCTTACAGTAAAGAGTCCATAGTCTCACTGCTCTTACAGTAAAGAGTCCATAGTCTCACTGCTCTTATAGTAAAGAGTCCATAGTCTCACTGCTCTTACAGTAAAGAGTCCATAGTCTCACTGCTCTTACAGTAAAGAGTCCATCGTCTCACTGCTCTTACAGTAAAGAGTCTAGAGTCTCACTGCTCTTACAGTAAAGAGTCTATAGTCTCACTGCTCTTACAGTAAAGAGTCCATAGTCTCACTGCTCTTACAGTAAAGAGTCCATCGTCTCACTGCTCTTACAGTAAAGAGTCCATAGTCTCACTGCTCTTACAGTACAGAGTCCATAGTCTCACTGCTCTTACAGTAAAGAGTCCATAGTCTCACTGCTCTTACAGTGAACGAGTCCATAGTCTCACTGCCCTTACAGTAAAGAGTCCATAGTCTCACTGCTCTTACAGTAAAGAGTCCATAGTCTCACTGCTCTTACAGTAAAGAGTCCATAGTCTCACTGCTCTTACAGTAAAGAGTCCATACTCTCACTGCTCTTACAGTAAAGAGTCCATAGTCTCACTGCTCTTACAGTAAAGAGTCCATAGTCTCACTGCTCTTATAGTATAGAGTCCATAGTCTCACTGCTCTTACAGTAAAGAGTCCATAGTCTCACTGCTCTTACAGTAAAGAGTCCATCGTCTCACTGCTCTTACAGTAAAGAGTCTAGAGTCTCACTGCTCTTACAGTAAAGAGTCTATAGTCTCACTGCTCTTACAGTAAAGAGTCCATAGTCTCACTGCTCTTACAGTAAAGAGTCCATCGTCTCACTGCTCTTACAGTAAAGAGTCCATAGTCTCACTGCTCTTACAGTAGAGAGTCCATAGTCTCACTGCTCTTACAGTAAAGAGTCCATAGTCTCACTGCTCTTACAGTGAACAGTCTATAGTCTCACTGCTCTTACAGTAAAGAGTCCATAGTCTCACTGCTCTTACAGTAAAGAGTCCATAGTCTCACTGCTCTTACAGTAAAGAGTCCAGAGTCTCACTGCTCTTACAGTAAAGAGTCCATACTCTCACTGCTCTTACAGTAAAGAGTCCATACTCTCACTGCTCTTACAGTAAAGAGTCTATAGTCTCACTGCTCTTACAGTATAGAGTCCAGAGTCTCACTGCTCTTACAGTAAAGAGTCCATAGTCTCACTGCTGTTACCGTGAAGAATCCTCTTCTATGTTTGTGTACAAACCTTCTTTCCTCCAGACGCAGAGGATGTCCCCTTGTCACAGTCACAGTCCTGGGGATAAATAGATGATGGGAGTGATCTCTGTACTGACCCCTGATATATTTATACATAGTTATTAGATCTCCCCTCAGTCGTCTTTTTTCTAAAGTGAATAACCCTAATTTTGATAACCTTTCAGGGTACTGTAGTTGCCCCATTCCAGTTATTACTTTAGTTGCCCTCCTTTGAAACCAGCCCCAGCTCTGCTATGTAACCCATTATCTTATTGGCCTTGGCAGTAGCTGCCTGACACTGTTTTTTTCAGCTTAGTTTGCTGTTTACTAAAATTCCTAGATCCTTTTCCATGTCAGTGTTACCGAGTGTTTTACCATTTAGTATGTACGGGTGACTTGCATTATTCCCTCCCATATGCATAACCTTACATTTTTCAATGGTGAACCTCATCTGCCACTTCTCTGCCCAAGCCTCCAATCTATCCAGATCCATCTGCAGCCGTAATCTGAGTGTTTGGCGCTAATAATTACCCTCTGTTTTCTGTCACTCAGCCAGTTACTTCTCATTGGCCCACAAGCAAGAAGGGAGGTTACTGATGAAAAAAATGTTAAATATTCGAAAATACGACTATATATCACTATATTCTAAATATTTGTGAATTCTCAAAGTTGCAATATCCGCAATTCGAATATTCGCACCCAACACTAATCAGTTATTTCCATCAATGATTGTATGCCAAAGCCAGGAGTAAAGCCTACAGTAAGATCAGGTGTAACAGAAAGATCTGCACCTGTTCTGTGTTTTTGGCCCGCAACTGGTCTTGGCTCACAATAACTGATGGAAATAACTGACCAAATAACTGAACTCAGCCTTGCCGATGTGTGTGATATACATCAGAGTAGGAGGAGTGATGATGATGTAGAGGGTGACCAGGGAGAGATTGAGGCATGTGAGGTACCTCACATTGTTGAGCAGAGATGATGGGAGAGCTTTACGGTTCAATGAAGGTACTGGGATAGCCACCTGATAGTATTATAAATACACGGTGGAGGGTAACCGTAATTGTAGAGCAGATGGCCTCAGGAGTATGATATTTAATGTAATAAATGATGATATATATAATATGATGGTGTCTATGGACATGAGAGAGAATGGAGGAAGTAAACTGGTCTGGCGGAATGGATCAACTGGATTAACCAAGTGGTGGGCTGTTGCAGAAAATAATAGGTGAGCGAAGGGCAAGAAGCGGAAAAACACATGAGATGAGTATATTGGATTTAGATTACAATTACTATTGTATAAGAACTAATGGCCCCAGGGTGTAATGGTGCCCTAAGGGTGGATGTGATTGGTACTGAGCTCTGAGAGGGATGATATATGATTGACGTTCCGGTGGTCAGAGGGACCTGTATCATTTGGGTTGGGTGTGTGTTAAAAGCACTTGCTTTCCAGCTCTCATTAAGACTGTATGGTTCTAGAGTCTGTATCTTGAATATCCAGAACATTTCTCTCATTTTCAAGGTTGGAAATGAGTCCCGGCAAGATTGTGGGATGCGTTCAATGGGTGTTATGGTCATTTTGGAAGGATTTGTGTCATAGGAGGATAAAAACTGTCTAGAGACACTGTGTTTGGTGAACCTGCACAGGATGTTCCATCAACGCTCTCTGAGTCTTTGGATGGTTTGGCCAATGTACTGAAGTCCGCATTTGCACTCAATTAATAGTGTTGAGCTCGAATATTCGAATAGCACATTTTTTTTTGCGAATATCGCCACTTCGAGAATTCGCAAATATTTAGAATATAGTGCTATATATTCGTAATGACGAATACTCGTTTGGTTTTATAGTTTATATTTTTTACACAGTACACATCAGGTGATCATCCCTCCCTTCTTCTAGCTTGTGGCCCAATGAGAAGGCTTTGTCACAGCTTAGCAACATCCCTAACAACCATTAGCGCACCAATCAGTAAAATCTACTTAGACCGGATAAAATATGAAGTTGTATGTATTGCGAAAATAAATTTGTATCATAAGTGGCGATTTTCGTAATCGCTAAAATTTCATAACATTCTGTCTGCATATAAAGCGATTGCTCTGACATGCATGTGACATGTAATCAAATACACTGCTGTCATGTCTAATTACTTACAGTGATCAGTAGTACTTCCTCACTGTCGTGAAAATTGCTACCCACCATCTTTTCCAATCTTCTCAAACTTCGGGTAGTTTGAATTAGCCACGCCCCCTTTGCGCATACGCATTAAGTAAATTTTACATTGCGATGTTCGCAATTGTGTAGGAAGATAATGAATTCGCGAATTCACAAATATATAGCGAATATTCGCCCCTATATTTGCTAAATATCGCGAAATCGGATATTGCCCCTGCTACTCATCACTATAAATTAAAAAGATACGATATGTTGTTGAGCAGTTTAGGAAGAATTGAATTGGAAATGTTTCTCCTGTGAAGTTACTTCTAAACTCTATTATTCGAGTTCGGATGCTTTTCTTTTACTGTCCAGCAATGCTGGCTCTTGTTGGCTCAGGTTCTCTTTGGCCTCCATATTAGCCCTGGGAGCGGATGAGATAGTTAGGCCTGGGGATTGGGTTCGTGCTCTGCTAATGTCTGGCTTGAGGGCTTAGCCATTCCCTACAATATTATAGCTTACCAGAAATTATAAGATTAGACCCTGCGCTGGTGTCATCCATGAACTGTACAAAATACACAAATCTCAATCCCTGAGGCTCTCTTAGGCTACTTTCACACTAGTGTTATTCTTTTCCGGCATTGAGTTCCGTCATCGGGGCTTGATACCGGAAAAGAACTGATCAGCTTTATCCCCATTCTAAATGGAGAGAAATCCGTTCAGGATGCATCAGGATGTCTTCAGTTCAGTCACTGTCAGTTGCTTTAAACGGAGGAAATACCTTATCTCCGTCCAAAATGCTGGAACATTAAGAAATACCTGAAAGACCGATCAGTCCTTCCGGTATGCGCATGCACAAACCCTTAAAACTGAAAAAATAATGCAAGACGGATTCGTCTATCCACATGACAAGTGGAGAGACAGATCCGTTCTTGCAATGCATTTGTGAGAGGAATCCGGATCCGTCTAGAAATGCTTTCAGTTGTCATGCGGTTAAACGGATCCGGCGGGCAGTTCCGGCGACGGATCTGCCTGCCGGAATCCTCTGCTGCAAGTGTGAAAGTGCCCTTAGTAGAAACATTTTCTTTTTATCCAGTTTTTTTTTCAGTGGTTGAAAATAAATGTTCTGTTTCAGATCTATAAATTGATAAACAAAATACTTGTCTCTTTTCAATAAAAGGTATTATTAAGATGGCAACATTTCTTCAAGAGGGCATATCTGAAGTGCATGACTCTCTTTGCCCCCCTCCCAATTTATATTAGTGGAAGGTTCTCGAAAGCATTTATCTGTCCACCATGAGCTACATGATCTTCCCACATTGGCTCCATGATGCTGAGGTCAAAAGATCGTGCTGGCCGCTCCAGAACCTTCACTTTCTTCTGCTGCAGTCTGAGTTGGGACAACTTGACCTTATGTTTCAAATCATTTAAACGTTGCAAAGTCTAAAGATCCCCTTTATGCAGTGTCCTGGTTGAAGCAAACTGTACTCCAGTATTTTCTGACAAGGATGCTGCATTCATCTTGTAATCAGTTTTGAGTACTTTCAACCTCTTCAGAACTCCCCCTTAATGCTTCACATTAGGAGTAATGGAGTTCTCCTTCCAAAACATCCGTCGATAATATTACTTAGTTGCAGATGCTTTGCGGCTTCTCTCCATGTTGTTTGATGTATTGAAAGCAGACATTTCATGGCGTTGGTGCAGCGATGGCCTTTTTTCTACCATGCACCCAATTCCTTAGTGTACATGAAATATTAGCCTGCCACAGTGTCTCAGAGACGGATTATGGATGTTTTATGGGTTTACCTTTTGTGAACTTTCTGTGGTATAACTGGACAGTTATTTGGTAATAACAGAACTAGAGTTGAGCGAACTTGTAGTTTAAGTTCGGCGTCTAAAGTTCGGGTTGGGGTTATCAAAGCATCCCATTATGGATTCCACTACCACGGACCATAACGGCATTTGGAATCCATAAGGGGATGTTTCAATGAACCCGAACCTTGGACAACACTAAGGACCTGGGGTGACGTCACCGTCATGTGATCAGTGCAGGGGGCGTGGCTCGGTACTGGATCGCCTCTTATCTAATCCAGTGCTGAGCCACGCCCCCTGCACTGATCACATGACGGTGACGTCACCCCAGGTCCTTAGTGTTGTCCAAGGTTCGGGTTCATTGAAACATCCCCTTATGGATTCCAAATGCCGTTATGGTCCGTGGTAGCGGAATCCATAACGGGATGCTTCGATAACTCGAACCCGAACTTTGGACGCCGAAGTGAAAATACAAGTTCGCTCAACTCTAAACAGAACCCATTGTTTTCCACTTGATCAAACTTTAAATCGAACTCATTGACTTTAGATCTGATTTGTAAAGTTGAACTATTCTTTCCTCCATGCAGATTCTTTCACAGTTCTTTTACATTCTCTATGCTTGAGTGACCAACACTATTAGTCCAGCCTAGATGAAATTCACATGGGTTTCTCCAAAACTAAGAAACGAGTCAGATTTACAAGGCTCACTTTCGATACTGTGTCAGTTCTGCATGGGTATATAAACTTCTGAACATAAGCGTAAATCCCCAACTGACCAAAAGTATATCACATGATTACGTCATGATTCCAATTATTTATAGACTTGATTAAAAGTGATGTCTACATGTAACTATGACACTACTGATAGCTGTTTATTTTTTATTTCAGACAGTGAAATCTGCCATAAGTGTCCAGAAGATGAGTGGCCTGATGAGAAGAAAGTGAAATGTGTCCCCAAGGTATATGAGTTCCTGTCCTATGAGACGGATATTCTCGTTCCAATATTTTCAGTCATAACTTTATTAATCTCTACAATTACATTATTCATATTAGGAAGCTTCATTTATTACTGGGACACTCCTCTTGTGAAGGCCAATAACCGGACTGTAAGCATCATCCTCCTGGTTTCCATCTTGCTGAGCTTCCTCTGTGTCTTCTTGTTTCTTGGTCGCCCAGAAGACATCACCTGTTTGTTGAGACAAACACTGTTTGGTGTCTTCTTCTCCATATGTGTGTCTTCTGTTCTTGGGAAGACTATCACAGTCTGCGTTGCCTTCAAAGCCACTAAACCAGGCAGTGTCTGGGTAAAATGGGTCTCATTCAAAGTTTCTAATTATGTAGTTGTGATATGTTCCTTCATACAAGTTCTGCTTTGTGTTACTTGGCTGCTTGTATCACCTCCTTATGTAGAGTTTGACCACCACTCTTATCCTGGGAAGATCATCATTCAGTGTAATGAAGGCTCAGATATCTGGTTCTACTCCATGTTGGGTTATCTGGGGCTCCTGGCAGCTGTAAGCCTTGTTCTGGCTTTCATGGTGAGGACATTACCGGACAGTTTTAATGAGGCCAAGTACATCACCTTCAGCATGCTGGTGTTCTGCAGCGTCTGGATCTCCATGATCCCGGCTTATCTGAGCACCAGAGGAAAGAACATGGTGGCTGTGGAGATATTCGCCATATTGGCCTCATCTGCTGGGATGCTTGGCTGTATATTTGCTCCAAAATTGTACATTATGCTTTTAAGACCTGAACTGAATACCAGGGAAGTCATTCTAAAAAAATAAAACATTGTATGTTGCACCATAGTATAATGGTGTAAACTAAAGGTATGTACCACCTTCCATACGTCACCTTTTATTGCACATTGGCTTCAGTGAATGGTTTGATACCAAAGGTGATGATTGATACCAAGGCTCTGACAGGATAGCCAGGAAGTATGGTTGATAATACTGTTCTGTATTAGGTATCAGCCAATGTTCTGCATTGTTTTGTGAGATCATTTCTCTTACTCCAGTTTTAGTACATAGTGGCTGATGAGACAATTTCAAGTTGTGTGATCATATGTCCATAATATACCTGACTGAACACATTTCAATGGCAACAAGGAAGATGAATAATGTGAATAGAGAGTTACCATTTTTCTTCTCTCTCTGGCCTGAATTGTTTGTGTCATCCATAGACTACTGGTGCAGTGACCCGCTAGTTCACTGCTAAAATGCAGCTAAAATAGTTTCCGAGATGACCTGTGCACTAGGAATATCAAAGGGTTATATATAGGTAGGAAATAGTTAAATGGCAGGCTTCAGTTATAGTTTCTGGCTAGTCCAATGTTCCACTATTTATTTAGTAGAGAGTCTACTACTAAATAGGCAAGAAAAAATACCTGTTGTATATGTGATGCTGCAAAGTAGGCCATGGCAGAGGTTATCCAGGAAAACACCATACCTGAGAGCGAAAACAGAAAAGCAACTTTACTAAGGAATATCCTGAGAGAAAGAAGCACCAAATATTTACATATGATTGAGGACCAAAAAGGTCTTGCTGGACTGAGCACCCCTACAGCTTTAGACTTTACTGAACATGCAAACACACCAATAGCTGATCTACAAAAAATACCGCAGAGCCTCATTTGAGAGTCTCAACACAGCAATCCAAAGTGCAAAGCTCCCTGGGAAACAGTCATATATGCAAAATAAATGTGGAGCCTCAGTTATGGGTCTACAACACAATGAAAGCCAGATATCCCTTAAAGGAAGAAAAACCGAGCAAAGGGGTGTCTTCGTTACAGAGATCACCAAATCCACCATATTAAGTGGCCCCTGTGTCAAGATCCCGCTTTTTTACAAGCTTTAAAGAGGACCTTTCATCACCTTAACAAATCTAAACTAAGTATACATACATGAAGAGCGGCGCCCAGGGATCTCCCTGCACTTACTATTATCCCTGGGCGCCGCTCCGTTCTCCCGGTATGTCCTCCGGTGACTTCAGCTCTGCGTCTCAACTGGGAGGAGCCTGCCCCTGTTCTCCTGGGCGTCTCCTTCTCCCAGGCTGTAGCGCTGACCAACCGCAGCGCTCAGCTCATAGCCTGGGAGGTTTTTCTTCTCCCAGGCTATGAACTGAGCGCTGCGGTTGGCCAGCGCTACAGCCTGGGAGAAGGAGACGCCCAGGAGAACAGGGGCAGGCTCCTCCCAGTTGAGACGCAGAGCTGAAGTCACCGGAGGACATACCGGGAGAACGGAGCGGCGCCCAGGGATAATAGTAAGTGCAGGGAGATCCCTGGGCGCCGCTCTTCATGTATGTATACTTAGTTTAGATTTGTTAGGGTGATGAAAGGTCCTCTTTAAGGATGTGACGGGAAAACCTAAACCAGTTATCCTTCCAAAGACAGCTGTTTCGGGGTGTTGCCCCTCATCAGTAGGATTCTGGCATACCGGGAGCAATGCCTCGGAGACTTATTTAGTAGAGAGTCTACTGCTAAATAGGCAAGAAAAAATACCTGTTGTATATGTGATGCTGCAAAGTAGGCCATGGCAGAGGTTATCCAGGAAAACACCATACCTGAGAGCGAAAACAGAAAAGCAACTTTACTAAGGAATATCCTGAGAGAAAGAAGCACCAAATATTTACATAAGATTGAGGACCCCTACAGCTTTAGACTTTACTGAACATGGTAAGGGTTAATTGCTATTAGTGTCGGCCACACTTCTGTGACAGACCGGTCATCCAATCTAGGACTGCAGCCAGCAGTTGAGCATTGCAGATAAAGTTTGAGATTGAGGGCACCTATAGAGAGAGACAGAGAGGACTATTATTAACTGCACCTCATGTACACAGCCGTTGGGAACAGCCTACATTGTGAAATATTTGAGAACTGTGCCTATTGCTTTTATTTTTACAGCAACCCCAATCGTCTATTCAGTAAAGAGAGACTTTATTTATTCCAACCAAGCAGATCTGGTCATTTCCTCTAACATCTTCATAATCTATGCACCTGCCCTCCTGCTTTACACCGTCCACCTAACATCAAGGGAATCCCAGTCACCAGTAGCCAGGAGCCCCCAAAAGTCCAGGGTGTTCCCCAAGGCAGGATGTACCATGCGTCTGCTATGGGGCCCAGGGCAAGAGGGGGCCCAGTCTTATTGACATTATCTCCTCTACTACTGGAGGTCAGGACTCTACCCTCTAAAGCAGGGGTGCACAACCTTTTTTGGTCTCGGGACCGCATTATTACATTGCTCTATTTCAAGGGGCCACAAAAAAAAAAGTTAATCAGCACTTGTTTGCATCAGCCTATTACACAGGCTTATGCAAAGTGAATGGGGAGGAATGATCACTGCCACAGTCACTGCTCCCTCATTCACTTCTATCGATTATCGGTAGCACATTCCTGATTACACAGTGAGATGTTCTGATAATAATTGTACATCTTTCATCCTGATAAAACATGCAAATCATCCGACAAACGAGTGATCACTTGTTTATCAGCTGATCAGCGGCAGTGGTGTGCCTAGGTTGTTTGGCACCCAGGGCGGGTCTTTTCTCTGGCACTTTGTCCCCCCCCCCCCAATACTTTAAAAAAATTGTACCCCCTCACAGTAGTATTGCACTCATTGTACAACCTTCAGAGTAGTTTTGTACAGATGTGTGGCCCCTAACAGTCGTTATGCCCACATTGTGCCCCCTTAAAGTACTTATCCCTTCATTGTGCCCCTCTCAGTAGTTATGCCCTCTCTGTGCCCCTTTCATAGTAGTAATGCCCTATCTGTGCCCCTTCAAAGTTGTAATGCCCTCTTTATGCCCCCTCACAGTAATAATCCCCATTGTGCCTCCTTCACAGTAATAATGCCCATTGTGCCCCCTTAATAGTAAAAATGCCTATAGTTCCTCCTTAATAGTAATAATGCCCATTGTGCCCCTTCACAGAATTATGCCCTCTGTGCCCCCTTCAGAGTAGTAATGCCCTCTGTGCACTGTGGACCCTCCAGAGTAGAAATGCCCATTGTGTCCCCTCCAGAATAGAAATGCCCATTGTGTCCCCTTCACATTAGCAACGCCTTTTTGTGCCCCCTCAGAGTAGAAATGCCCATTGTGCCCTCTTGACCTTAGCAATGTCCATTGAGCCCCCTTGACATTAGCAATGCTAATTGTGCCCCCTTCACAGTAAAAATGCCCATTGTGCCCCTTCACATTAGCAATGCCCATTGTGTTCCATTCACATTATCAATGCCTTCTTGGACCCCTCTAGAGTAGAATTGTCCATTGTGCCCCCTTAACATTAGCAATGTCCATTGTGCCCCCTACAGTGTAGAAATTCCCATTGTGCCCCCTTCACATTAGCAATGACCATTGTGCCCCATCTGTGTTAAAAAACTAAAAAAACACAGTACCTACTCACCTTGTCCCGTTCCTGAAGCTCACAGTGTGTGGGCGCAGCCTATGCAGATTCCCGGGCTGCAGGCTCCGCCCACACAGGCCGGCAGCGCAATCCGTGCCTGCAGGCTGAATGGTGGAGCGGGGAGAAGTCTTTCTGCTTCATCATTCTGTGTGCCACCGGCCTGAAGGAGGAGAGGAGCGCGGGGAGCTGAGCGGTGAGTGACAGAACCCAGCTCCCTGCGCTCCAGCAATGAGCGCTTTCATCTGTATTGATGGAAGCACTCATTGCGTCTTGCACTCCATGAGAGCCGGCACCCGGCGCGGACCGCCTCCCACTTAGTACACCACTGCTGCAGAGCGGCAGAAGTGCTGATAAACTGCGCCTGCCTTCTCCTCGGCTCCCCTACTCTCACCAATAGCCAGGGACCCGTCCTGCTTCAGACTCCTGCTACAGTACAGGGGCAGGAGCTGTCATCCTTCCCTGTGCAGCGCTCCAGGAAGAAACACAGCTGATCGCACAATCAGCTGTGTTTCTGTCCAGCAGCACGGGAGCCGCAAACCTTGGCTCTGGGGGTCACATGCAGCCCGCAGGTTGTGCACCCCTGATCTAAAGGAACAACTTTTAGCAAATGAGGCAGTGGAAAAATAGCCTAAGAGTCATTAAAAGGGGTTTAGGCAGAAACGCTTTTGTCCTATGTGGGGGCCTGGTTTGATCCTTGCTATGCGGCTCTTAGTTCTCTATGTACGCCATTGCCCCAAGGTGAAGAAGTGTTGTACTCTCCGACCACTACATGTGTGGCCTAGGGGAGTCATGGTAAAGGGATTAGACTATGACTACTATTGTTGCTGCCGCCACCACTCCAATCCAGCTCTTCAACATTACACCACCATGCCTCCTGCAACTGGCGTACTGCAGTATATTGAACAATGAGAGGGGAGGGGGGTTGTCTGTATTGTGCCATTATCCTCTTTGTGCAGTCTGGAAGACCATATGAAGACTTCTAAATGCAGCCTTGTAGAGATTGTTATAATTGTACAGGAGTATTAGGCATCTAAAACTTTTGATGATTACAAAATGTTCCAATTTTTACAAATTAATTAAAAAGCTGAATCTTTTGCACTGCATGTGGCTGAAATGAAAAGGTGATGGGGCGTTGCCCAGTTAGAGTAGAAGGGTCAGTGATGCATCACAATATCACTTAGTATTGTGGGAAAAGACTTCTAGCACAGGCCAATTTAACATTGTAGACATTGCAGAGAGTTGCGACATTAGAGAGCAGCACCATATCATCCAACTACCAATGGCTTTGCTGGCACGTAAAGGTCTTACTTACCCTGGCACAAAAATGTGTTAATCAAAATGCTAATCAATGTCCTTCAGTACGTTTCATGGCTGTTCATTCTATTCTGGATTAGCACCTGTTAGGTCCTATTGATGCTGGATTAAAGGATTTTTATTGTGTTTGTAAAGTATAACACCCCATTATCTTTCCATCTGAACCTTCTGCTTCTCTGTTCTTGCAAGATGGATATTGACCTGGCACTACCTTACTGCTTCCAGTCTGTATCATGGGGGGAGGGAAATCATCGGAACTGTATTTAATTACTGGCAACCACAGATGTTTTGTAGACAGAATGGTGACCGACACGTGACAAACACCAAACCTCAAGACCGTTGAGCTCCAGTGTTTGTAAAATATATTTTTATTGATCATTACACAAAGAAAGTGTACAATAAGTTTACAGTATGTAAAAGAAAAACTGTTCATCAAATTCCAGTATACAAATTCAATAAGATGATCAAGGGATCTGGGGTGAAAACTGGGAGGTGGGCGGTGGGAGGGGGGGGGAGAGTATAAAGGTTACAATTTCTCAAAAATTAAATTCGGCCAGTTTGCCGAACTTTTCAAAAAGATTTGATTCGGTTTGATAGGAATTTATTTGCGGCGAATCGGCTATTTCCTGGCTGCAGAGAGCCTTTATAGTGGTGTTGAACACTGTGCCTTGCACTAACACGCATAGGGAGTCTGCTGTGGAAGTGAAAAAATACTGTGAGTCCGTATGACATGCAGATGACAGATGTCGCTCTTAGAATCACTGCACACTTCACTTATTTGGGCAGTCACAGAGCCAAAACTGACCAAATAACTCAAGTATGACCTCAGCCTTATAGGTCGATGTTATTTTGCCCTTCCTCTGGCTTAGTTTGTAACTCAATCATCTCCCAGGCTGTGGGGAAGGTGTTCTGTGTTCTGTATCATTTGATGTGTACGTGCCAATAAATTCAAACTTGTTTAACCCAGCATTAAGCCTCGGATCATGTGTGGGGGTTATACTAGTCTGCCTCTATGGCTTAATTGCGGTCAGGCTGAAGAAAAGGGGAACCAGTGATGGTGAGAGTTGGTTAGACCATCTCATTTGGTGGCAGCGGTGGGATTGTCCATTTTCCATGGATCCATAATTCCAGACGGGAACCAGAGCAGGAGCAACACTTTGAAAGAAATACTTGGTCGTGGAAACCCCCGCTGTTCGTACAGAGGAAAGCGAAGTGGACAGAGAAATAAGGGAACGGCAAGTGCTGTTCGGGCCAAACCCTTCGTCTGAGATTATCTTTCGCATCATTGATAGTGAAAATTAAAATGCAAACAAAGTGAATTAAAAATCTGTCCAGTGGAGGCACAGAGAACTGCAATGGTTGTACAAAACAGTTCCCGCGTTAATCCCCAACCACTTCGGGTTGAGGCCCCAGCACAACCGACAACACTACCGTCCAGAGCCCAGAGTTGCTCTACAGAAAACCACTAACAAATTCCAGAAACCCAGGTAAGAACCACTTCCCCGACAGCGGGAGTAGAGCCCCTACCCTGGGATACCTCTGAGGATTTTGGGAAAGAGGAAGCGGGAGACCCCACCTTACTAAAGTACCGGGAAAAAGCTGTAACTGATCAAGGGGGTCTGGAGGGGGAGCAGTATGTGTGGGAAGGTAGCAGATTGTAAAGTCTAACCGATTCTAGGACAAATGAATCAAGGCCCAAACAGAAATGTTAGCTAGTAGTTCCTCGAAAGTATAGGCAGGAGCTGTTGAGAATTGGGCACAACATCCCCTTAGCTGGACATTTAGGAATTCGGCGGACGGCATACCGAGTGACCCAAAACTTTTTCTGGCCGAGAATCTCTAATGATGTCCGGCGATATTGTCAAACTTGTGAAGTATGCCAATGGGTGGGTAAGAGGTAACCACCCTAAAGCTAAAATGATTCCCATGCCCATTATTAAAGAACCTTTTAGTCAAGTAGCGGTGGATTTAATAGGGCCACTGGCTCAACCTTATCGCTCAGGTAAACGTTCTATCCTAACCATAGTGGATTATGCCACTAGGTACCCCGAAGCAGTAAGTATCAGTGCCCAATATTGAGGCTGTGACAGTAGCAGATGCCCTGGTCAAGGTATTCTCAAGAGTAGGATTTCCCCGAGAATTTCTATCTCACCAGGGTACCCAATTCATGGCGACCGTAACACATCAGCTATTGAAGGTCTGTGGGATAAAACCCCTGATGAGCTCCCCTATCACCCCTAGACTAACGGTCTCTGTGAGTGATTTAATGGAACTCTGAAGCAAATGCTGAATATGTTCACGGCCGCTTACAGAGACTGGGAGCCTGCCTCACTTCATCTTTGCTTATAGGGAGGTGTTAGAGGAATCGACGGGCTTCTCATCCTTTGAGCTTTTATACGGGAGGCGAGTGAGGAGACCCCTACATCTTATTAAGGAGCACTGGGAGGGGGCCACAGAGTCAGCAGGGACCCAGTGGTACAATGTGTGCTGGAGTTGAGGGACTGTATGGAGGCATTGACTCAGATGGTACTTGAGAGCCTTCAGGTGGCCCAGGGGCGCCAGCGGGTATGGTATGACCGGAAGACCCGACACCGTAGTTTTCAAATTGGACAGAAGGTTAAGGTACTTAAAACGGTCCGGCATGACAAACTACAGGCTGCCTGGCAGGGACCATACCAGATTATTGGGAAGATATGTTACACTACTTAGATTGTAGCCAGTTGTGAGTGCGAGGATGTGAAGCGCACATTTCACATCAACATACTCAAGGAGTACAAGGGGAGAGAGGAAGAAGTGGCAGCCGTATGTGCTTCAGCTTCTGACGATACAGATAACTTACCGTTACCTGATCTGCTAGGGAGTGACCAGACAGAAAAGGCCATAGAGTTGGTGCACTTGAGGGAACGGCTGGGAATGGATGAGCTATACTATACACTATACTAGCAACCCACCGGGTAGAGACTCCAAGCCAGGCTCCGTTAGCAGTCATTGAGCCTTCTGAAAGCCCTTGGGCTTCACCGGTTGTACTAATGCCAAAGCGGGATGGTACGACCCGCTTCTGTGTAGATTATCAGCAACTTAATGATAAAATGGTTACAGACACCTACCCGATGCCCCGTTGGACCGTATTGCTAGAGGGAAGTATCTAAATATTATCGAATTATGCAAGGGCAATGGATGCTGTTCAAAAATCTGCCTTCGTGACCCCGTTCGGCTAGTGCCAATTTAGGGTCATGCCGTTCGGGATGCCGTGTGCATACCTGGACGACATAGCAATCTTCAGCGACTCATGGGAAGCTCACTTAGAACACATAGGGACTGTATTGGACAGGATCAGAGCAGCTGGTTTGACCTTGAAACCCGAGAAGTGTCACATTGGTATGGCGGACGTTCAGAAAGTAGGAGAGGAGAATGAGGCAGCTCTTTACCTCAGTGTTGTGAAGTAACTTGTCCTCCTGTGTGATTAGGACAAGTTTTGTGTGTATTAATAGGACAGCAGCCATCTTGTTTCTCCTAAATTTTTTCTTCCTATACAAAACGAGCCATTATAACTAATGAAAGGTATTTGGGAATATAATTAAAAATAAAGTAATATTTAAGTATTTTCATTTCATTTTCATAATTCCCGGAAAACCCCTTTAAGAATGCCATTATTTTCTGATATAACCAGTATATATATACTGTATATATACTGTATATGTTATAACGTAAAATAATAAAATGAAGTTTGGGTCCCCGTTGACTTCAATAGGGTTCTGGTTCAAGATCAAGTTCAGTTCCCGAACACGCACCTGGATCTGAAGTTCGGGCAAACCCAAACTTCCACGGACTAGCTCATCCCTAATCCAGAGCTCTCTTGGTGCATTACCTCAAAACTATCTACACAGTCCAGTGCACACCATATATTCCCCAGATAAATAAAACTATTTGTTGAAAGTCGCATAGATTACCCAGATATCATTCAAAGAGTACCATAAAGTGACCCAGTGTCCAGATAGTGCCACACTGACCCAGATAAATTATGTATACAGTGTCTTATAATATTTTTTATAAAGCTTTAACTTTTTTCTAGAGTGTTAATGCCAAGTCTTCCATCTACCATCAATCATCTAAAATATGACTCAAAGGGGGTATCCAGTCCTTTTAGAGGCCTATCCAAAGAATAGGTTTTATTCGGCACACACCGGTGCACTACGAAGGTAGGGGCAGACACGAGAAATCATACATGAGCAGACAAAACAGCAGCAATAGCTATTTCGCGCGACACGCGCTTCTTCAGACTGCACACCGCGTCATCCAGTGATGACGTCAATTTAAAGCGCTAACGTCCCGGGTTACTAAAATACCATGGACGCCACTCGCTAATAAACACTTGCGGGACAACCCGCTTACAGAACATGCGCTCCAACAAAACAAGACAAATACATAAAACATTCGAGTGTTATAAGAAAACTGATAGATCAGCGCGTTCGTTGAGTCCCAAAAGTCCAGTGGCCTGGGTGCGGAGGATCCACCTACTTTCCCGTTGTAGGAGTAGGCGGTGTCTATCCCCTCCACTTACCGGAGGCCGGACTAACTCCAAACCAACAAAGTGCAGCGGTCTCAAATCGCCGGAGTGTACTGTCCGGATGTGCTCTATTACCCGTGGGCAGCCTTTCCCTGAGGAGATAGAGGACACATGTTCTCTAATGCGCTCATTCAGACACCGTTTCGTCTTTCCTATGTAGAAGCAGCCACAATCGCATATCAAAGCGTACACGACGTGAGTGCTTCTACAATTAATAAAATCTTTTATTCTGTGATACTGACCAGCAACTAACACAACCTTCTTCTGCAGGCTATATTTGCACATGTTGCAATTACAACATTTAAAATGGCCTACCGGTTTACTTCTAGACAGCCAATCTTCACTCCGTGACACACTGAACCTGCTGCGTACTACCTTATTCCTGATCGTATGGGTTCGTCTGAACGAAACCAGCGGTTTCTCTGAACTGATCTGGGCTAACATCGGGTCCCTTTTCAGAATGTCCCAATGGTTTAGGATAACAGACCTGATCTTGTCCGCCATGGGGCTGTATTTAAATGTCATGGGGAACCTATTAGGTTTGCTACATCTCCCTCCTGTTCTCTGTTTGCTATGGGTCCCCTGTAGCAACATCCGTTGGGAAAACTGTTCCTCGACCCTCCTCATGTCCTCCACTACATCTTTTTCTGGATAGCCTCTGGAAAGCAACCGCTCTTTCAGCTCACTGGCCTGTTGACGATAACTAGCTGTATCCCTGTTTATCCTCCGCAACCTAATGAACTGTCCAAAGGAAACAGATTTCTTGACACTACCAGGGTGGTAACTGTCGTGGTGGAGCAAGGAGTTGGTCGCCGTGGGCTTACGAAAACCCTCCGTGACCAACTCGTCGCCCATCACCACGACAGCCACATCCAAGAACTCCAATCTTGATCCCCGAAATTAAGGGTGAAAACCATTCCCATGGAATTGTCATTTAAATATCGCACAAATGCGACGCATTCTTCCTCTGTACCAGCCCAGACAATGAATACATCGTCCACAAACCTAACATATGTCTTCACCATTGATGCAAAGGGGTTAAGAGGGAGAACACAAATTTGTCCTCCAACCTTGCCAAATACATATTGGCGAAAGTGCACGACACTGGGGTACCCATGGCCGTCCCCACTCGTTGTCTGAACCACTCATCACCAAATTTGAAGACATTGTTTTTTAAAATGAACGACAAGGAGTCCTCCACAAACTCACAGAATACTTCATCTTTTTTCATGTTACGCAGGACATCAGTGATAGCCTCTACCCCGGCATCATGAGGGATGCGGGTGTAGAGGCTCTCAACATCCAAGGAAACAAGCTTGTAGTCCGATCTCCAGTGGATGCCGTCCAAAGCCACCAAAAATCATTAGTGTCCTTCAGATAAGCCGGGGCACTAGGGAGAATGGGTCTCAACAACCAGTCGATGTACTTTGACAAGGGCTCAGTCACTGACCCAACCCCAGAGACAATAGGTCTCCCGGGGTGGGTCAGTGACTTATGCACCTTTGGCAAGAAATACCAACACGGCTTGGCAGGCGCTTCAGGGATTAACTTTTTGCCATCTTCCCACTCAAGAAACCCACATCCACAAACCTCTGGAGTAGGACTGCTAACTCTTGTTGTATTTCAGGAATAGGATCACCCCTGATCGCCTCATACGTATGGCCATCTTTCAACTGTCTATAAGCTTCGGACATGTAGTAAGTGGTTGTCATAAGGACTACATTGCCGCCCTTGTCGGCCGGTTTAATTATTATTCCTTTCTGTGCTTGTAACCAATCGAGGGCTTTCTTTTCTTCCCACGAGATATTGTACTGTGCTCTCGGATATATTAATGCTCGTATATCCTTGAGTACCTGACAATAAAAATATCAATGCAGCTACCGGCCGGCATAGGGGGCAAAATGTAGAGCGTACACCTCCTGCAAACGGAGGCGCCTGGCCTGCACCAGTCACTACATCGCCCTCATCTACACCCGCTAAGGCCAATAAGCACTCTTTTTCCTCATCACTTAGGACATTGGTAACCCTAAAAGCTGACACATCGGGGCCAAGGGAGTCTCGCCTGGTAAACTATGAGGGATAGGATTCCGGTCCTCATGAAACATTTTCAATAAGTATATCTTCCTAATGGCTTTAAACAAGTCGATCTCAAATGTTGCCGGGTCGAACTGTTCAACCAAGCTGAACCCAAGTCCCCTACTGAGGACTTTGGTGCAGCCTTCGGGCAGTTCGACACCCGTGAGATTAATAACACCAGATTCATCAACCGCTTGATTACGGGAAGTGGCTGTCTCATTCATTTTCTCCAAGACACCTGTTTCCTTGGTCGGTTTGATTTCCTCAAGCCCGTTCCGCCGTGACTTGTTCCTGCCCCTTCTGATACGTCTCCTAAAGGGGCATTCTCGCTTCTGTTTTTGTTTGAATTCTTATCAGCCAGGCCACCCTGGGTCAGGTCATTGGACCCACTGGATTCAGACTCGCTCGTCCAAAAATCACTTTTCTGGCGTTTCCCTATTTTCCGCCTAGCTGATCTTCTTTTTGGGAACTGCCAACCAAAAATGTGTCCTGAGTCATAGTCCATTTTATCACGAATAAACTTGTCCTTTTTCTTTTCTTTCACCTCCGATTGTATTATTAACAATTTCTTATTGATCTTTTTCTCAATCATTTGCAACTGTCCTTCAGTTAACCGAGTTGTGAGTTCTTTACGTGTATTCTCTAAGTCCTCTTTCACGGTATCATATTCCTTTATGTTCCTTTCTAGAACACACTCCAGGATTTTCAACGAACAATCCGCAAATATACTTTGCCAGTTTTTCACAAACTCATCATCATTTTCGAACTGCGCCGGTTCTCTATACACTCTGAGTCCCCGCGGTACATGTTGGCTTTCTTTATATGCTTTTAAAGAGTTCACCGTCCAAAACAGCCGCACCTCTCTTTCAGCCAATTTCATTAGCCGTGTCTCCACCGCTCGGGTGCTCAAATTCTGTAGCAAGTCTTTCTCATTGCACAGTATGAAAAACTCGTCTGCCCCCGTTCTCCCTTCATCAATGGAAGGAGCAGCTTCGTCCGAGGCCATATCAATACCGCACCAGTAACGGTCTAGCCGCCGCAGTCACAGTGAGGTGTTCAGTTGTAATAGTGAAGAGTTCATCAAAGATGCAATAGTCAGGGGCAACAACGGCAACACTCACCAACGCCGGCAGTCATTATTGAAAATGTTTCATGAGGACCGGAATCCTATCCCTCATAGTTTACCAGGCGAGACTCCCTTGGCCCCCGATGTGTCAGCTTTTAGGGGTACCAATGTCCTAAGTGATGAGGAAAAAGAGTGCTTATTGGCCTTAGCGGGTGTAGATGAGGGCGATGTAGTGACTGGTGCAGGCCAGGCGCCTCCGTTTGCAGGAGGTGTACGCTCTACATTTTGCCCCCCTATGCCGGCCGGTAGCTGCATTGATATTTTTTATTGTCAGGTACTCAAGGATATACGAGCAATATTATATCCGAGAGCACAGTACAATATCTCGTGGGAAGAAAAGAAAGCCCTCGATTGGTTACAAGCACAGAAAGGAATAATAATTAAACCGGCCGACAAGGGCGGCAATGTAGTCCTTATGACAACCACTTACTACATGTCCGAAGCTTATAGACAGTTGAAAGATGGCCATACGTATGAGGCGATCAGGGGTGATCCTATTCCTGAAATACAACAAGAGTTAGCAGTCCTACTCCAGAGGTTTGTGGATGTGGGTTTCTTGAGTGGGAAGATGGCAAAAAGTTAATCCCTGAAGCGCCTGCCAAGCCGTGTTGGTATTTCTTGCCAGCAGTGCATAAGTCACTGACCCACTCCCGGGAGACCTATTGTCTCTGGGGTTGGGTCAGTGACTGAGCCCTTGTCAAAGTACATCGACTGGTTGTTGAGACCCATTCTCCCTAGTGCCCCGGCTTATCTGAAGGACACTAATGATTTTTTGGTGGCTTTGGACGGCATCCACTGGAGATCGGACTACAAGCTTGTTTCCTTGGATGTTGAGAGCCTCTACACCCGCATCCCTCATGATGCCGGGGTAGAGGCTATCACTGATGTCCTGCGTAACATGAAAAAAAGATGAAGTATTCTGTGAGTTTGTGGAGGACTCCTTGTCGTTCATTTTAAAAAACAATGTCTTCAAATTTGGTGATGAGTGGTTCAGACAACGAGTGGGGACGGCCATGGGTACCCCAGTGTCGTGCACTTTCGCCAATATGTATTTGGCAAGGTTGGAGGACAAATTTGTGTTCTCCCTCTTAACCCCTTTGCATCAATGGTGAAGACATATGTTAGGTTTGTGGACGATGTATTCATTGTCTGGGCTGGTACAGAGGAAGAATGCGTCGCATTTGTGCGATATTTAAATGACAATTCCATGGGAATGGTTTTCACCCTTAATTTCGGGGATCAAGATTGGAGTTCTTGGATGTGGCTGTCGTGGTGATGGGCGACGAGTTGGTCACGGAGGGTTTTCGTAAGCCCACGGCGACCAACTCCTTGCTCCACCACGACAGTTACCACCCTGGTAGTGTCAAGAAATCTGTTTCCTTTGGACAGTTCATTAGGTTGCGGAGGATAAACAGGGATACAGCTAGTTATCGTCAACAGGCCAGTGAGCTGAAAGAGCGGTTGCTTTCCAGAGGCTATCCAGAAAAAGATGTAGTGGAGGACATGAGGAGGGTCGAGGAACAGTTTTCCCTAACGGATGTTGCTACAGGGGACCCGTAGCAAACAGAGAACAGGAGGGAGATGTAGCAAACCTAATAGGTTCCCCATGACATTTAAATACAGCCCCATGGCGGACAAGATCAGGTCTGTTATCCTAAACCATTGGGACATTCTGAAAAGGGACCCGATGTTAGCCCAGATCAGTTCAGAGAAACCGCTGGTTTCGTCTCAGACGAACCCATACGATCAGGAATAAGGTAGTACGCAGCAGGTTCAGTGTGTCACGGAGTGAAGATTGGCTGTCTAGAAGTAAACCGGTAGGCCATTTTAAATGTGGTAATTGCAACATGTGCAAATATAGCCTGCAGAAGAAGGTTGTGTTAGTTGCTGGTCAGTATCACAGAATAAAAGATTTTATTAATTGTAGAAGCACTCACGTCGTGTACGCTTTGATATGCGATTGTGGCTGCTTCTACATAGGAAAGACGAAACGGTGTCTGAATGAGCGCATTAGAGAACATGTGTCCTCTATCTCCTCAGGGAAAGGCTGCCCACGGGTAATAGAGCACATCCGGACAGTACACTCCGGCGATTTGAGACCGCTGCACTTTGTTGGTTTGGAGTTAGTCCGGCCTCCGGTAAGTGGAGGGGATAGACACCGCCTACTCCTACAACGGGAAAGTAGGTGGATCCTCCGCACCCAGGCCACTGGACTTTTGGGACTCAACGAACGCGCTGATCTATCAGTTTTCTTATAACACTCGAATGTTTTATGTATTTGTCTTGTTTTGTTGGAGCGCATGTTCTGTAAGCGGGTTGTCCCGCAAGTGTTTATTAGCGAGTGGCGTCCATGGTATTTTAGTAACCCGGGACGTTAGCGCTTTAAATTGACGTCATCACTGGATGACGCGGTGTGCAGTCTGAAGAAGCGCGTGTCGCGCGAAATAGCTATTGCTGCTGTTTTGTCTGCTCATGTATGATTTCTCGTGTCTGCCCCTACCTTCGTAGTGCACCGGTGTGTGCCGAATAAAAGCTTGAACATTATCCACCGTGGGTGAGTGCCTCCGTTTCATTCTACTTCAGCTTACACGTAGATTTTCACTACTTTCCGGATTGAGCACCACTGGAGCGGTGGTACGTGGAGGATCAAGCTGAGGCCCCGCATGGTTGTTTGACTGCCGGCGTTGGTGAGTGTTGCCGTTGTTGCCCCTGACTATTGCATCTATCCAAAGAATAGGCCATGAATATCTGATCGGTAGTGATCCAACACCGAAAATTCCTGACAATCAGCTGTTTGCTCCGGCATCAGGACTATTCAGCTCAATCCATTGTGTAGTGGAAGGAGCTTATAACTGCATTGCTGCTCCTATTTACTTTAACGGCATTCTGAGCCAGAGCTACTCCAGAACAGCTAATCAATACCGATCAGATATTAATGGCGTATCCACAGGATAGGTCATCAATATGAAAGGATTGGTCAACCCCTTTAAGTGCAATTGTTCTTAACAAGATGTCTACTGCATGCGGATCTTACAGCAGATACCCAGAAATCACAGGGCCCGGGTAGTCTGATGATGGAGCCCGATCATTATTATGGACAGGGCTATTTAGTGGCCTCTATTGCACTCATTGATCAGTTTTATAGGAAATCTTATCAGTGAGATTATTCTGCTCCTATAACAGGTTCCTGTTGAGAGTTATTCTAAACAAACATTTATAAAACCAAGAGATAAATTTATGGCGTTGAATATAGAGGTTACTGTGAGGTTATTATTACAGATCCTCTCCTGCTGCTTCCATATCAGTCCCCGGTAAGACTTATAAGCTGCGTCTGGCTCTCATCCCCCCCTGTGCTGAGGTTCTGCAGAGCTGTCAGTGACCATACTGCTGGAGAAGACCTGCTCTGGATCATGGATTGGTCTCCTGTCCACTCAGCCTCTTACCTCCTTCTGGTCTTGCTATCTGTCACATCCCATGGTGGTGTAGTGCAGAATCTATCTCCACATTGTAAACTCTCTGCAGGGAAGTCATTGTTTGAATATGAATATTATCAGGAGGGAGACATCTTCATCGGAGGTCTGGTTTCTGCTCATGAAAAAAATGTGGAACACAAACTTGCTGCTGGTATATTGTACTCTATCTGCAGATTGTAAGTATGACTGGTCTGGGGGATATTGTGTATCAATGTCTTACATGTGCCATGGAATATTTTCCTTTTGTGAATAATATAATGAATCTGTAGTCGTAGATGGATGCCCCTGTAGGTGAAGGACCTTCTGCTATCCATCATTTGTCATACACATTCATGTTATGACCTCTGAGTTGATTTTTGACATTCCAAGTATGTTACCTGAGCTTCCCGATTAATGCAGGGTATTCCAATGTAGCGAGTGAGAACATAGGCGTGAAAATAATGGCTCCTGTACTGTCCTTGATGCATATAGGTGGAGACCTGTCAATGAAGTCATGAGACATGCAGAAGACGAATTCGTCCCCATTGACTTACATCGTGTGTCAGGACGGATACGTTTGGCTCAGTTTTGTCAGACGGACACCAAAACATTGCAAGCAGAGTTTTGGTGTCCTCCTTCAAAGCGGAATGGAGGCAGAACGGATCCGTTTTGAACCACTTGTGAAATCCCTGAACGGATCTCACAAACGGAGACCAAAACGCCAGTGTGAAAGTAGCCTCAAAGACTGCAGCATTCCAACTAAAGCACAGTTTTTGAAGTGAGGGATTCTGTGGTAAGGGCAGCATGAATCTAATGACAGATTAATTTGAATGAAAGACAGATGGGTACAGGAGTAGAGGAGACCCTATCCTTGACAGTTTAGAATATACAAGGAAAGGAGAAGACAAGGGGTGAAGGAGTTCTTCATATGTTAGCGTATTGGTAGGATTATTGTAGGCCTTCCTGAGGAAGGGGGAATGGGGGTCAAGTTGGAAGAATCGAATGTGTTGGAGACGTAAGTTCCCCTTTTACAGGGGATGAGTGAGAGAAACCTTGGACCTAATGAAGTGAGGAGAGCGTAGAAGAAGGTCTTGGTAGGTTAGGTTAGAGATGTATGGAGGGGACAGGTTGTAAATGGACTTGTTAATTTTTTGGACTGAATTTGCTGGGCAATAAGTGGTCAGTTAAGGGGCTGGCAGAGTTGGAAATAAGGTTTAGGTAGAGAGTTTTTCCTCCAAACTGAAATTCTTTCACTGAGACACAATAGAAATTTGAAAGTAGCAGTACACACACTGCATAGCCTTACTCAAACTTCATTTCACTACAGAGTGGGGAACATGGGGCTCCAGGCCCCATTCTAGTGATTGGCGGTAACCCAACTGACCCAGCAATCAGACATTTATCACCTATCCAACTGCATGCAAGCTCTGGGTTGGAGAGCTTGTAAAGTGCTGCCTAGAAGATGAGGTTGAAGATGTATGGACAGGACAGTTGTAGTAGTCCAGGGATTTTGATTCATGACTCATGGATGACAAGAGCAGATTTGAGAAATGTTTTAAAGTGGAGGCAGGAAGGGGAAAATTGAGGTTGAGTTTTATAATCAAGGGGATAAGAAGAAGGATGTAACATCTGGGCCATTAGAGCAGTATTTCTCAGCATTTCTAATCCAAATGGCTTCTATATGTGATCATAAGTTGTGCTGCCTATAAGAAGCATGGCATAGGGACAGAGAGATCCTCCTAGAGCAGGGGTAGGCAACCTCAGGCACTTCAGCTGTATTGAAGCACAATTCCCAGCATACATACTTGCTGTTTCCTTCTCGGAACTCTTATAGCAATGAATAGAGCATGCTAGGAATTGTAGTTTCACAACAGGTGGAGTACTGAAGGTTGCTGACCCCTGTCCTAGAGTCATAGCAGATACCCACTACCTACAGTGAGTGCTAGAGGATGGTAGTGGACTTATCCCCAAATAAAATAAATATTTTTGGTTCTTTTGACAAGAATGGAGCCAATGGTAGTTTCATCATTGAGTCCTCTAATATAATGTGGCATGCCCAATCACCATGACTGGTATGAAGGTTTACAGCCTCACATTGGCATTCTTTGTGTTTATTTTACAGCATTGATATTGAGGACTATCGAGCCATCCTGGCCTTCATCTTTGCTGTTGATGAGATTAACCAAGACCCCAACCTTCTGCCCAATATTACTTTGGGTTATCACATATTTGATACATGCTCAGATCCCAAGAAAACCATATACTTTATTCTCCGAATACTGTCAGGGAGACACAAGGAGGCCCCTAATTATTCCTGTATGACTCGGGGTGAAGTGGCCGCTTTCGTGGGTGACTCTGGTTTACTTACAAGTCATGCCATGGCTCAGTTCCTCAATATCTATAAATACACACAGGTAAGAGGTTCTACACAGGATTGGTCCTCATATCATAGATTCCAAAGCATCTAGATAAGTATCTACAAACCTGCTGATGAAGTTTAAATAGTTTTAGCAAGAGCTATGTCAAAGGCAGAGAAGTAAAGATCTTGTAGGACAGTGGTTAAATTCTCAGGAGAACTCTGAGGAATCTTATACTTGAAACCTATTAAGATGTCAATAGACAAGTAAAAAAAAAACTAAGGAGGCCTTTATGGTATTAATCCCTTCTACCCCGGGCCAGTTTTCACCTTCCTGACCAGGCCATTTTTTGCTAATCCGACATGTGTCACTTTATGTGGTGATAACTTTAAAACAATTTTACTTATTCAGGCCATTCTGAGATAGTTTTTTCGTCACATATTGATACTTCATGACAGTGTTAAAATTGAGTCAACAAATTTCATTTTTATTTATAAAATACCAAATTTACCAAAAATTTAGTAAAATTTGCAAATTTCCAAATTTCTATTTCTCTACTTTTATATTATACAGTAATAACTCCAAAAATAGTTATTACTTTACATTGCCCATATGTCTACTTCATGTTTGGATCATTTTGGGAATTACATTTTTTTTTGGGGACGTTACAAGGTTTAGAAGTTTAGAAGCAAATCTTAAATTTTTTCAGAAAATTTCCAAAACCGACTTTTTAAGGACAAGTTCAGGTCTGAAGTCACTTTGTGAGGCTTACATATTAGAATCCACCCAAAAATGACCCCATTTTAGAAACGACACCCCTCAAGGTATTCAAAACTGATTTTACAAACTTTGTTAACCCTTTAGGTGTTCCACAAGAATTAATGAAAAATAGAGAGGACATTTCAGAATTTCACTTTTTTGGCAGACTTTCCATTTTAATCAATTTAACAGCCAAACAAAACTCAATATTTATAACCCTGATTTTGTAGTTTACAGAAACACCCCCATATGTGGTCGTAAACTGCTGTACGGGCACACGGTAGGGTGCAGAAAGGAAGGAGCGCCATATGGTTTTTGGAGGGCAGATTTCACTGGGATAAAGTTGCCATGTCCCATTTGAAGACCCCCTGATGCACCCCTAGTGTAGAAACTCTAAAAAAGTGACCCCATTTTGAAAACTACGGGATAAGGTGGCAGTTTTGTTGGTACTATTTTAGGGTTAATGCGACGGCATCATTGTTTTCACCGATGCCGGCGCATGCAAAAGGGGTTCGGCTATCAGTGACTGCCGGGCCCCGCCACTGATCGGCCGTACTATTACGATGCTGGTCAGGAAGGGGTTAATGATCTTGTTTGGTCCATTAATCAGGTCACGTGACTGCGTGTTTAGGTCACAGCTCTGCTGCTCTTGTTTCGCTGCAGCTTTAGATTGCTAGACATCCAGCACCCAAAGATGAAATCAAGCCTTATACCCACATTAAGTGGAAATGATCCTACTCCAGCCTTTCAAGGTGTTTGAGGTTTATTCCTGTCCCGCTCCCGTTTCCTGTGCTACTGTTCCTGATTTCACTCCTGTTTCTCCCCCATCCTGACCTCTGTCTTGTTCTTAGATACTGCAACTGCCTCACCCTTTGAAAAATATCATCTGAAACCAGTTGTTCCACTTGTGACCTTTTGACTATGACAATTAGAGATGAGGAAAAATTTGCACAGAAGCCAAATTTTCCTCACTCTTTGTGGTAACGAATCACTTTTTTTCCTAAAATGGCTGCTGCACGTGTGAGGACATGGAGCAAGGAACTCTCGGAAGGCGGGATCACCTATAATGCCATGCATGCAGCCAAACAGCAGCCAACCCTGTGATGTCACAGCCCTATTGTCACGAAATTGTGTTAAGGTCGCGGCTTCATCTTGTTGCCAGCGGCAACATTTGATGGTTTCTGCATGTGTGGCTTATGTATGTTTGCCACACATGCGGTTGCCGTTGGCAACAGGTGTCTCGGCTGGTTGTTTTGGCCGAGACACGGTTGTTGCGCATGTGGTTGCCTGGGGCAACATGATCACATGTGCGTGTCTTTCCTTTTAAATGGTGTTTTCCCTGTTTTAGTTTGCACGGGGTTAAAGATGTTGGTGGGTGTTGGGTGTGGCCTGAGGTCTCTTTACATTCTGGTGTGTTGGCGCCTGAGGTCAGTTTGCTTGTTGTCAGCTTGGTGTGGAGTCCTGCTCCTGGGCTGTTTGTGTTTCTTCTGTGTGAGCCACCCTTAGTTGTCATTGTTGTTTTCTATGTCCTTTGCTTACCCGTCTGTGTCTGTTCCCTGGACCGTTCCTCTCCGGTATTGTTGTCTGGTGTGGGTTATGTTGGGGATTTGTTTTATGTCAAGTGTGGTGTGCCATGTCTGGCATTTGTGGTGTTGTGACCAGTAGTGATGAGCGGCAGGGGCAATATTCGAATTTGCGATATTTTGTGAATATTTGGGCGACTATTTGCCATATATTCGCAAATTCCTGATCTCCAGGCATTATTTTCTTGATTTGGAAAATTTGCATAAACAATTAGCATAAAATTTGCATACAAATTCGCATAGACTGGTATTTTTAAAAAAAAAGAATATTCGCAATTACGAATATATTTTGAGATATTCTAAATATTCGCAAATTCTTGAAGTGCTGATATTCGCGATTAAAATTCGCCATTCGAATATTCGTGATCAACACTAGTGACCAGCATGGCTGCTTGACGTTTACCTTATGGTGTGTGTATGTTGCTCCGGAAGGGGCTGGCTTTCCCGGAGGGGTTTAAGCAAAAGCAAGACTGTGTGCTTCCCAGCCTGGAGCCTCCATGCATCTTGTAGCCGCAGGGAGGTCCGGGTTGTCGTTTGTGCCTTCCTTCCATCTTGGCTGTGGCAGGTAAGTGTTGATAGCATTTGTCATGTTGCTGTGTTACTTACCTGCTGTACTGTTTCTCCTATAGTCTTGCACCCTGCCAGCTAATGGGCCTCTGGAGATGCCTGTCATCCGTGTCGTGGATGAACAGGTGTTCTCTGCCCTGTCACCATCTGTAGGGCAATGCAGATGGTGACAAGACTTCTAGGCACATGGGTATGAGTCCCCTTACCTTTGAAGGGGGTCATACAGCTAGGAGACTAGGGCTTGTTGAGGGAAGCTTCAGGAGGTGACCAGCTCTCTTTTCCCTGCATTGCGGCCCGGTAGACTAGGACATTGCACGATGGGGGGTTTCCCCCACTCCCCATCGTGACACCTATAAATAGCCTCAGCCATCTTGGATTCTGCCATTTTCCTGTGTACTCAGTGCAGGGAGAGACATCAGCAGGCGCTAGGGACAGTGCTAAGAAAGACTTAATTGTGCTAAAAAAAAATTGCAAGTTCAGGGAAAGATTATTCAATGTGTAGGAAAAGGATAAGAGAAATCATTCCACAGCATTTATGTAGAACAGGGTTCAGTAGAGGAGGTTACAGCCTGGGGAATAGGAACAATCCTATTACACCTTGCTGCACTGACTGCGGATCCTAATTGCCATCATACAGCTCTGTAATTCCAGCAAACCGTTCTTGTTATTGGGGTGCCAGTGCTGTGTGATACCGCCATTAACAGGGTTTATTACAAGGAGATATTTGCCCTTGTGCAGTGCAGTTATATGATTTAAAGCATTCTTTGGCTTGTATTAGTGAGAAAAAAAGGACTTATTATATTAGCTGTTGTGTGGTGAAGTGCGAAAATTGCTGCCCTTTTTATTCGTATATTAGTGGCAAAAGTAAAATATATTTGCTGTTCAGCGGTGCAGTTATATGGTCTAAAGCCTTTTTGGAGTGTATTAGTGGCAAAAGAAAAATATACCATATTTTTCGCCCCATAAGACCCCCCCCCCAAATGCTAGTGCGTCTTATGGGGTGAATACAGGGCAAAGAAATATAAAATGTGTGGCGCAATGCTTATTCTCGACACATCGCAGGCTGCGCTGCATAGGAACAGCAGCCTGTGATGTACCAAGCATCTGAGTTACCTGTAAAGAGGAGAGCCCGCAGCGCGTACTTGCTAATGGGGACCAGCCGCGCACTGGGTGGTAAGGTCAGGTCTGCTGTAGCTGGTAATACAGATATAAGACCAATGTTGGCCCTCATCCCCAAACTACAATGAATACGTGCAACACATATTGCGGCAGAATAAAAGGGCCAACAAATTGAAAACATAAAGGAGTAGCAGCTACCATAACAAACAAATACCTACAAAAACTGAAGCCCAAAGGTACAAATGCGAAAAATGTATATTTTATTAAGTGACATAGATACATACATAAAGGACGTTATATTTAAAAAGGTAGCAGCAAGAAATACCACCATCCCAGTGGTACACTAAGCTATAATTAATAATAAGGTAATCAACACTTATAAGAGTCTATATAGATATGGCCGAGTCTCATATATTACACAGAGTAGGTGTCTCTATGCAGGACGGTCAGGTCACTACCAAAGATCGCAGCAGCAGTCGCGACTGTGAACATCACAGAAACATGTAGGGCCCAAACAGGGACATAACATCTTACCGACCGCTGACCATAAAGAAATAATGATGACCATATACAGACGAGACTCGCCAAGAAAGCTTGTGTATCCAAACCGGGATGGAGTTACCCCAATGCGCGTTTTGGCGTGCCTTCGTCACGGGGTAGCGCCATCACCGTGGAACATGTGATTATAAAAGTCTGCCCTCCAATCAGGTTGCATTCCCAATATCTTCTATCATTTTAGAATTTTGATCACCTGGTTGTTCGGCAGCAAAAACACGATGGATGCGATTCAGCACATGATCCTCCCCCATCCGGCGTCACCTCATACCGCCCATGACACGTGACGTCAAACATCATGTGGCCGGCCGATGTCAAGACGCCAGGAGGGAGGTGCCATGCACCATCTCGTACATCATGTGCACACATCACAGGGAAGAAAATTAGAGCAAACAAGCGCCTTCTACTGATTTAATTCTGCATATCTCTCGTGTTAGCCCTCTTAACATATTCTATCCGCTGTCCTGGACATCACCTATAAATAATAACTCTGTATATATTAACAAAGTCAAGTATTACAGAATATATAAATGTTCATTGTGCACACCAGTTAATACTAAAAAGTGCACATCAATTTTAAATATATACAATAAATATACTGTGCAAAATCTCATAATACATGATTACAAAAAATAATTAAAAACATAGTGCACATAAAACTGTATTTCATAATAGAACCCAAAAAGTATAGTTATTGATGTAAAAAGACATGGCTAATTGGTTCTTCATTCTTCAATAAATAATTAAATTTATATATTAGTCCATGTTCGCGTATATATACAACACAAAGTTAAACAAAGTGGAGAGTAAGGAACTTGTGTGTTAAATAAGAAATAAAATGAATTACAGGAATGAATTACTTGAAAAATAAATTATTAATAAAATATGTCTATTAGTGATATGTATGAAATAAAAAATGCTGCAAAAAAGGTGAATAAATTCTGTGTGTAATATATATATTATATATATATATATAATATATTTATTTATCCAACTTGAAATTAATAGTGAAAAAAGGTGAAGAAAAAGTGCACGAGGAATGTGAATAAAAAAATAGGTGAATGGTGAAAAAATAATAAAGTAAATGAATGTGAAAGGTGTGATGGGTAGATTTCCCCACAAATATGAGAAACGTGTGTAGGTTAATGTGAGTGAACCATGAGTCAAGAAGCGTGGGGGAAGATGAGTGACTAATTTTCCCTCTCCTCAACGCATTTATAATTAGTCACTGCCTGCTCTGGAAGTTAGTAGTACGTACTACAGCCTGCATTGGAGAGGAATACTGCAGTTTAACATTGCCTATATGATTACTACAGTGAGCAGGACCCGGTATAGTAGAATACAGTGACTGCACTGGGCCCCGCTGCCATTACAAAACAAGATGGCTACCCCCACCCCCTGTACCAGGGATCATTCACACAGGGACACTGTTACGGGGGAGATTTGTGGATGACCCATAGCAGTGTCATACCATCCCCCAGATGCCCCCATAGCAGTGCCATCCCCAGATGCCCCTATAACAGTGCCATCCCCAGATCCCCATAACAGTGCCATCTACAGATCCCCCATAATAGTGTTATCCACAGATCCCCCATAACAGTGTGTCATCAACAGATCCCCCATAACAGTGTCATCCACAGATCCCCCATAACAGTGTCATCCACAGATCCCCCATAACAGTGTCATCCACAAATCCTCCCCCATAATAGTGTCATCCACAGATCCCGCATAACAGTGTCATCCACAGATCCCCCATAACAGTGTTATCCACAGAACCCCCATAACAGTGTGTCCTCCACAGATCCCCCATAACAGTGTCATCCACAGATCCCCATAACAGTGTCATCAACAGATCCCCCATAACAGTGTCATCCACAGAGCTCCCCATAACAGTGTCATCCACAGATCCCCCATAACAGTGTGTCATCCACAGATCCCCCATAACAGTGTCATCCACAGATCCCCCATAACAGTGTGTCATCAACAGATCCCTCATAACAGTGTCATCCACAGATCCCCCATAACAGTGTTATCCACAGATCCCCCATAACAGTGTGTCATCAACAGATCCCTCATAACAGTGTCATCCACAGAGCTCCCCATAACAGTGTTATCCACAGATCCCCCATAACAGTGTCATCCACAGATCCCCCATAACAGTGTGTCATCCACAGATCCCCCATAACAGTGTCATCCACATAGCTCCCCATAACAGTGTCATCCACAGATCCCCCATAACAGTGTGTCATCCACAGATCCCCCATAACAGTGTGTCATCAACAGATCCCCCATAACAGTGTCATCCACATAGCTCCCCATAACAGTGTCATCCACAGATCCTCCATAACAGTGTGTCATCCACAGATCCCCCATAACAGTGTGTTATCCAGAGATCCCCCATAACAGTGTGTTATCCAGAGATCCCCCATAACAGTGTCATCCACAGATCCCCCATAACAGTGTGTCATCCACAGATCCCCCATAACAGTGCGTCATCCACAGATCCCCCATAACAGTGTGTCATCCACAGATCCCCCATAACAGTGTGTTATCCAGAGATCCCCATAACAGTGTCATCCACAGATCCCCCATAACAGTGTTATCCACAGATCCCCCATAACAGTGTGTCATCAACAGATCCCCCATAACAGTGTCATCCACAGAGCTCCCCATAACAGTGTCATCCACAGATCCCCCATAACAGTGTCATCCACAGATCCCCCATAACAGTGTCATCCACAGATCCCCCATAACAGTGTGTCATCAACAGATCCCCCATAACAGTGTCATCCACAGAGCTCCCCATAACAGTGTCATCCACAGATCCCCCATAACAGTGTCATCCACAGATCCCCCATAACAGTGTCATCCACAGATCCCCCATAACAGTGTCATCCACAGATCCCCCATAACAGTGTGTCATCCACAGATGCCCCATAACAGTGTCATCCACAGATCCTCCATAACAGTGTCATCCACAGATCCCCCATAACAGTGTCATCCACAGAGCCCCCATAACAGTGTCATCCACAGATCACACATAACAGTGTCATCCACAGATCCCCCATAACAGTGTGTCATCCACAGATCCCCCATAACAGTGTGTCATTCACAGATCCCCCATAACAGTGTGTCATCCACAGATCCCCCATAACAGTGTCATCCACAGATCCTCCATAACAGTGTCATCCACAAATCCTCCCCCATAATAGTGTCATCCATAGATCCCCCATAACGATGCATCATCCACAGATTCCCCATAATAGTGTCATCCACAGATCCCCCATGAGTTCAAAACCCACCAAAAGCACACCTTTTGGTTAAAAAAAAGTTTTCTTATTTTCTCCTTAAAAACCTAGTTGCGTCTTATAGGGCGAAAAATACGGTACTTACAAAAATAGTTTACGAAGTCTTAATCTATTGTCCATGTGTGAATATGAAAATCCATAAAGTATCATTGTTGAAGGTTAGGCACCTCCTTCTCAGGCTCCTTGTGTGTCTTCCATCTTCTTCAGCAGCAACCCCCAACACAGTGAGAGTAAAAAGCCCTTGTCTGTCTCGGTCACTCTTTTATACCATAGGTACAGGCTTGTCCTAATATATGTGCTTCTACATTGTCATAAATGAAAACTTCTTGACTTTCCATACAGACCTCACATCGTCCATGTGTATTACTATAGATGGTGTAAGTGTGTAGTCTAATAAATCCTTTATATTATGTACACTTGTAGGGATCACAGCACTCAGCAGATAATTGGCAGTTATGTAGGGTGCTCGTTTCTTGTTGGCCCTGACTCCACTTCCAGGGGCCTGAGTATTATAGACAATATATTTGAAACGGCACACCAAAAGTTATTGATTGCAATTATACTTTTTATTCAGCCAGACATTTATGCTTTGTGCAACGTTTCGGGCTTACATAGATAGCCCTTCATCAGGCTTATAGATCCATTTGCAGGGAATGGCGCTGGCTTTATATTAAATACCAATTAATATTACATCACGTATTATTTAACAGATTTGCCGGCAAATAAATTTGGATCGAACAGAATTTTTAAAAAAAAATTCTGCGAACCAGCCGGATCGAATTTTTGAAAAATTCGCTCATCTATACTCACCTTTCCTGGTTCCGGAATACCATACTGGTTGGGTTGACCCAGCTCCTGTCTTTGTCCCCCAGACGGTAATGTCAGGTCTGACAGTCAATTTAAAGGGGAGTTATCCTGATTTCGGATTCATTCATGTCCTGGCACTTGCTCTCCGTGCTACTGAATCAGATTTTACTTTGTTTTAACAGTATTCTTACTCCTGGATACTGCATATACCACTTGATACTTTAGAAACTTTGTCTGGTGCCTGTTGTTCTGCTTTTAGCTCTGACCCTTGTCAATCATTTATACCATAGATACAGGCGTGTCCTAATATACGGGCTTCTACATTGTCATATATGGAGACTCTTGACGTTCCCATACAGACCTCCACTCGTCCATGTGTATCACTATAGATGGTGTCAGTGTGTAGTGTAATACATCCTTTATATTAAATACCAAGATATATATGTTCAAACTCACATCAAATTTTACGATTATCTTGGACTCTTCATTCTTCTTTCTTCTTTATATTAATTTTCCATCAATTATTTATTTGACAACAAAATAATAATATTTGCTGAACATATGGTAAACTGTGATTGAATACTAATGAAATAGATTTAAGATCTAATCTCATATCTTAGTAGGCATCTTCTTTCCATCATCTTCCTCTGGTCTCGTCATGGTCTTGATACTGTAGTTTCACTTATTAATCTTAAATTTGACTCACATAAAGTCTATGATAGGACTGATAGAACTGTATGTAGATGATGTGCACTCCTTAAATTGAACTCCTTAATATTATCCCAATGATGTTCATTAGTGTTGAGCGCGAATATTCGAAAAGCGAATTTTTTTAGCGAATATCGGCACTTCGCTAATTCGCGAATATTTCGAATATAGCGCTATAAATTCGCTATTTCGAATATTCGTTTTTTTGTTTTTTTAGTTATATTTTTCTTTCCTACTTCCCAAAAGTAGTTCTTACCTGTCCTGAGGATTCCTGGCTTCCTGGCTGCTCTAGTCAGTGCCCGTTGCCGCTTCTGCCGACTTCCGTGCTCATGTGGAGCGTCCCCATCCATGGGAGAATCTCCATATACTAAAATGTACTGTCGGATTTGAGGAATTACGTTGAAATCGCAATGCGATTAATTCAAGTTATATTAATCGCATTGCGATTACAACTTAGCACTGCTATCTTACATAGGCTAGAATTAACGAATATGGAGTATAGCTATGCACTAGCAGTGCTAAGTTGAAATCGCAATGCGAATACTTTAAGTTAAATTAATCGCATTGCGATTTCAACTTAGCACTGCTGCTATATTCCATATTCGTTAAATTCGTTAATTCTAGCAAGCTGACCCATTATAAACCCAGCTCTAAGTTGAAATCGCAATGCGATTGATATAACTTGAATTAATCGCATTGCGATTTCAACGTAATTCCTCAAATCCGACAGTACATTTTAGTATATGGAGACGTTCCCATGGTGATGGGGACGCTCCATGAGCACAGAAGTTATGGTTGGCTTGGTAGAATTAGCGAATAGCGAATATGACGAATGTATTCGTCATATTCCTCAAAACGAAGATAACGAAGTATTCTACATCTTCGTTTTAGCAACCTATTCGTCTCGTCATCGTCAACTTCGCTATTCGCTAATTCTAGCAATCAAATAGGAAGGTTGACTGACTATAGAGACAGCTGTGTTAAATTCGCTATGCGATTTTTTTTTTTTAATACAATAATTATATTACTTGATAAAATTATTATAAGTATTCTATTTATTAAAAAAAAAATAAAAAAATCGCATAGCGAATTTAACACAGCTGTCTCTATAGTCAACCTTCCTATTTGATTGCTAGAATTAGCGAAGTTGACGAATAGGTAGCTAAAACGAAGATGTAGAATACTTCGTTATCTTCGTTTTGAGGAATAGACGAATACATTCGTCATATTCGTCATCCTCGCTAATTCTAGATATGAAACCAATAGGAAAGTAGCCTTAAGTACAAATCGCAATATGCGATTATTTAAATCGCATGTTAATCGCGATAACTAGAAAAAATGACGAATATTCGATTTCGACGAATATGAAATGAATATTCATTCGAATATTCGCGAATTTCGTCGAAATCGAATATGGCACCTGCCGCTCATCACTAATGTTCATGTACAAGATCTATCACTCTTTACTATTTGTGGTGACGCAGCTTTTCTGGGCACAGATTTTGACTTGTATGCCAGGAATTCCTTGGTCTTCTTAAGAAGTGTCATGTAACTCACTCTGGACAGCTGTCATTCCCTTCTTTCTAACCAGTTAGAGTTTGGTAGAACTTTTTAAAGAATTTGGAGTAACTGTCCATTCCGCCTCATGAATAATGTCACGCTCTCAGCATGATTGTTGACAATTAAGTAAAATGAATGAAGTCCTTTAACAAAGCATTTAGTTTTATTATCAAAAGTAGGAGATTCCTGAACTTCACAGAGGTGTTTATGCCAATCCAATGGAATAGCTTTTTCAGGAAAAAACAAACAACCTAGGCCGTTCATAGGTGCTACATATCTCGCTTCTTGAACCCTAGCTATTCAAACTCTATATTACTTACTGAAGCTCTTTAGCCCTCGCTCTCCTCGAGCTCAGTTTTCCATTTTGGATGCCAATCCTTCTGTCATAGACCTGCTTTCTGTGTGGACAGAACTTTCTTGCTATGAACTTTACCTCCGGAGCTGTCTATGGACAGGTGTGCCTCAGGTACTCTTCACCCTTGTCTTGGGTCATTCTCCAGTGTCCTTTATCTTCACACCTTTTCCAGAATACAGATCACACAGATTTCTTTACCTCCAATTCTTTTCCTGGGACTCTGTGCACATCAGTCTTTTTTTTTATAGACTTCATGAATATCACAGTCTCTAGAAAATATTATACTTTAGTCTTGATTGAAGATATCTTCTTCTTTCCTATTGCTACACCAAAGTTGGTGATTATAGCTAACCTATAGTATCACAGAGTGCCATATTATTTATTTATTATCTTATTATATTTCAACATAATATAAAAGTTTATATATTATTGAAAATATTATCCTAATACAAAATCCTTTATGTAAGTGTAACATTTTTATCTTTATTCCTTCAGTCATGTATCTTTGTGTATGTTTGTGGAATTTTTATTAATAAAAAATATATTGAGTAATTGAATTGATCACACAAAATATAGCTTTCCACATTAAAACCAAATCTTTAAATTTTTAATAAAGTAATTTTCTGAGTGAGATATGATATATTACTCTATTAAGTATAATTGCATTCTTCTTCTTTAAAATATAACACAGTTAGAAATATAAACCTTTGTTTAGGAAAGCAACAAATATGTATTAACATAATCCCCATAGCTGGATATGCCTCCAATACAGTTGACCTTTAGATTTACCCTGGGTTCACACCTGAGCGTTTTACAGCGCGTTCAAACGCGCTGTAAAACGCTCAACAGATTAAAACCAATGCATCCCTATGGGAGTGGTTCACACTTGAGCGTTTTACAGCGCGTTTGAACGCGCTGTAAAACGCCCAACGCATAAACAAGTACTTGAGCTTCTTTTGGGGCGTTTGACGCGCGTTTTGTGATTGACACCACAGTAGTCAATCACAAGAACGCGCGTACGAACGCGCGTTTCCTATTTGCAAAAACGCGCAAAAAAACGCGCGTCAAAAACGCGCGTAAAACGCGCCTTTTTGGAACGCTCAGGTCTGAACCCAGGGTTAATGCCCATTAATGAGTTTCAATTCCTATCAGTGATTCAGAATTAACTCCTTCTATAAGTGGAAACTCTCTGGAATACAATATCCCAAATAACAGTTCATGTATGTCATACTCACATATCCTGATTGGATGATTGATTCATATAATTGTGCAATAGATAACTATATAATATCCCATTATGCCCTTGAATTTGCATACTTTCTTCCATATACCAATAATATTGACACTGAAGTTAACTAACTTTGACTATTATTTTTAGACTTTAACACTTGGCAGACATGAGAATGCCTTGACCCCCTGTGGACATCAATCCTGTATAAACAAAACATGAGTGCCTTACCATAAAGTGACCTAAGAACCTTGAAAACCTTACAAATGTTCAGTTGAAGGATATATATATATATATATATATATATATATATATAAATATTCATTCATATTATGACCAATATATTACTATCATAAAAAATACATAATATTTTCCTGTATATGAAGATATAGTTGTGTATATGTGTGTGTAGTATCAATAATAAATCAATACTATAAATACATTAAACCAATTTTGAAAACCAAAATAAAACAATCTAATATAAAGTAAATCCCATAAAATATTACCATGAAACATTTGAAAATTAAATTGAAACATTTACCTTTTACTTTTATTATTCTATGTACTGGATCATCAAATATTCAACTTAATTTAACTTATAATATTATAGAACCTTTAACTTTGAACACTAGAAACAAGTGTCTTCTTATACTTATGTGGCACATTACTATAATAAGACTTCAATATTATCCTCATTCTTAACACAATTTAGACAAATTTCCTTTATCTCCTTTCCAGAAGTGTTGAGCGAACAGTTCGAGAATAGTTCGGGATCGTACCGAATTTTGGGGTGTTTGGGACACGGACCCGAACCCGAACATTTTAAAAAAAGTTCGGATTCGGGTTCATTGTTCGGCGATTACTTCCCGCTTTCTGAAGGTCTGCACAGCAGCCAATCAGCTAGCGTTTTACTTCTTGCCCTAAGAGCCCATCAAAGCCATGCCTACTAATGGCATGGCTGTGATTGGCCAAATGACACATGTGACCCAGCCTCTATTTAAGCTGGAGTCACGTAGCGCCGCATGTCACACTGCTCTGATTAGTGTAGGAAGAGAACGCAGCTGCTGTGAGGGCGAGATTAGGCAGGAAAAAGTCAGCAAAAGCACCTAATAAAGTGATCGATCTACAGCTGTGAATGATTGAACTTCTGCTAGTTACTTGCTCACTGTTTTTTAGGCTGCACAAAGCGTTTTTCTGTCACTTATTTTCTGGGGTGATCGGCAGCCATTTTGTGACTTGTGGTGCTCCAGAACAAGCTGCCACCAAGTCCATCAATCCATCAATACTAGTTTTTTTTTTTTTGCTATATCCTACATCAGGAGCTTGGCTATGCTAATTGTCACCCCTAGAAACTCAGGATAGCAATTTCTACATTTTATTAAGGGGTTAAATACAATTGCCCAAATACCAATCCCCTAAATCTGGTGTTCCAGCTTTGGCTAGCCAAGTATAATACTGTCTGCTGTCTGGCAAAGGTTTCAGCTGTGGCTGGCCAAGTTTCATAGTGTCCGTAAAAACATATATTTTGTTCTGGAGTGAAATTCAATTGCCAAAATAGCAATACCCTGAATCTGGTGTCCCAGCTGTTGCAGGCAACGTGTAAATCTGTACATAAAAGGATACCTTTCATCCAGGGCCTAAATACTAGCCCTAAAAGAGATATTCCCCTAAATCAGTGGTTACTGCTGTGCCTGGATTAGTGTAATACGCTACATAAATAAATAGGCAGATAGTGTTAGGTGCCTGTAAAAAAAGGCCTGAATTTGAAATCAATACATTGGGCCAAATATCTGTTTTCTTATTGTGGTACTTGGTGAACGGTAACAATGAGGAAAACATCTAGTAAGGGACACGGACGCGGTCGTGGTGGTGTTAGTGTACCCTCTTGTGCTGGGAGAGGACGTGGCCATTCTGCCACAGCAGCCACACGTCCTAGTGAACCAACTACCTCAGGTTCCAGTACCCGCCAGAATTTACAGTGATATTTGGTGGGGCCCAATGCCGTTCTAAGGATGGTAAGGCCTGAGCAGGTACAGGTGCTAGTCAATTGGGTGGCCGACAGTGGATCCAGCATGTTCACAACATTATCTCCCACCAAGTCTTCTGCAGAAAGCGCACAGGTGGCGCCTGAAAACCAAGCCCATCAGTCTGTAACATCACCCCCATGCATATCAGGGAAACTGTCTGAGCCTCACGTTATGCAGCAGTCTCTTATGCTGTTTGAAGACTCTGCTGGCAAGGTTTCCCAAAGGAATCCACCTAGCCCTTCCCCAGCGGTGGAAGACATAGAATGCACTGATGCACAACCACTGATGTTTCCTGATGATGAGGACATGGGAATACCACCTCATCGGAGTCCGCACGTCTCTGATGATGACGAAACACAGGTGCCAACTGCTGCATCTTTCTGCAGTGTGCAGACCGAACAGGAGGTCAGGGAGGAAGACTGTGTGGAAGACGATGCAGGGACGATGAGGTCCTAGACGCCACATGGAATGAAGGTCGTGCCACTGACTTTCATAGTTCAGAGGAAGAGGCAGTGGTGAGACCGAGCCAACAGCGTAGCAAACAGAGAGAGCAGGGGCAAAAGCAGACCAGCCGCCACCAAGAGAGTTCGCCTGCTACTGGCCACCGCCACCAGGGACCGAGCACCCCAAAGGCAGCTTCAAGGAGTTCCCTGGCATGGCACTTCTTTAAACAATGTGCTGACGACAAGACCCGAGTGGTTTGCACGCTGTGCCATCAGATCCTGAAGCGAGGCATTAACGTTCTGAACCTTAGCACAACCTGCATGACCAGGCATCTACATGCAAAGCATGAACTGCAGTGGAGTAAACACCTTAAAAGCAAGGAACTCACTCTGGCTCCCCTGCTCCCTCTTCTGCTGCTGCCTCGGCCTCTTCCTCCGCCTCGGGAGGAACGTTGGCACCTGCTGCCCACCAAACAGAGGATGTGCCACCGACACCACCACCTGCGTCACCAAGCATCTCATGTCACACGGCAGCAATCAGCTCTCCATCTCACAAACCTTGGAGAGAAAGCGTAAATTCCCACCTAGCCACCCTCGAGCCCTGGGCCTGAATGCCAGCATTTCTAAACTACTGGCCTTTGAAATACTGTCATTCAGGCTGGTGGACACAGACAGCTTCAAACAGCTGATGTCCATGGCTGTCCCACAGTATGTTGTTCCCAGCCGCCACTACTTCTCCAAGACAGCTGTGCCTTCCCTGCACAACCAAGTATCCGATAAAATCAAGTGTGCACTGCGCAAGGCCATTTGTGGCAAGGTCCACCTAACCACAGATACGTGGACCAGTAAGCACGGCCAGGGACGCTATATCTCCCTAACTGCTCACTGGGTAAATGTAGTGGCGGCTGAGCCCCAGGCGGAGAGTTCTTTGGCGCACGTCCTTCCGCCGCCAAGGATCGCAGGGCATCATTCTTTGCCTCCTGCAGCCTCCTCCTCCTACTCGGCTTCCTCCTCCTCTGCTTCCACCAGCTCATCTAGTCAGCCACACACCTTCACCACCAACTTTAGCACAGCCCAGGGCAAACGTCAGCAGGCCATTCTGAAACTCATATGTTTGGGGGACAGGCCCCAAACCGCACAGGAGTTGTGGCGGGGTATTGAACAACAGACCGACGAGTGGTTTCTGCCGGTGGGCCTCAAGCCCGGCCTGGTGGTGTGCGATAATGGGCGAAATCTCGTTGCAGCTCTGGGACTAGCCGGTTTGACACACATCCCTTGCTTGGCGCATGTGCTGAATTTGGCGGTGCAGAAGCATAAAGTGCGGGCCGTCTGTGCGCGCTTCTGGCGTTCACATCCTGCCGCTGCTCGCCTGTCTGCGCTACAGCGTAACTTCGGCCTTCCCGTTCACCGCCTAATATGCGACGTGCCCACCCGGTGGAACTCCACCTTGCACATGCTGGAGAGACTGCGCGAGCATAGACGGCCCGCATTTTATGCAGCAGCTCTGACATGTCAGGGTAGTTGTAAAGGAACTTTTGCACCACCAGATTCAGCACATGCGACAAGCAAGGGATGTGCGTCAAACCGGCTAGTCCCAGAGCTGCGACGAGATTTCGCCCATTATCGCACACCACCAGGCCGGGCTTGAGGCCCACCGGCAGCAACCACTCGTCGTTCTGTTGTTCAATAACCCGCCACAACTCCTGCGCTGTGTGGGGCTGTCCCCCAAACATATGAGTTTCAGAATGGCCTGCTGACGTTTACCCCGGTGCTGAAGTTGGTAGTGAAGGTGTGTGGCTGACTGGATGAGCAGGTGGAAGCAGAGGAGGAGGAAGCCGAGTAGGAGGAGGAGGCTACAGGAGGCAAAGAATGATGCCCTGCGATCTTTAGCAGCGGAAGGACGTGCGCCAAGGAACTCTCCGCCTGGGGCCCAGCCGCCACTACATTTACCCAGTGTGCAGTTAGGGAGATATAGCGTCCCTGGCCGTGCTTACTGGTCCACGTATCTGTGGTTAGGTGGACCTTGCCACAGATGGCGCTGCGCAGTGCACACTTGATTTTATCGGATACTTGGTTGTGCAGGGAAGGCACGGCTGTCTTGGAGAAGTAGTGGCGGCTGGGAACAACATACTGTGGGACAGCCATGGACATCAGCTGTTTGAAGCTGTCTGTGTCCACCAGCCTGAATGACAGCATTTCAAAGGCCAGTAGTTTAGAAATGCTGGCATTCAGGCCCAGGGCCTCGAGGGTGGCTAGGTGGGAATTTACGCTTTCTCTCCAAGGTTTGTGAGATGGAGAGCTGAACGCTGCCGTGTGACATGGTGGAGATGCTTGGTGACGCAGGTGGTGTTGTCGGTGGCACATCCTCTGTTTGGTGGGCGGCAGGTGCCAACATTCCTCCCGAGGCGGAGGAAGAGGCCGAGGCAGCAGCAGAAGAGGGAGCAGGGGGAGCCAGAGTGAGTTCCTTGCTTTTAAGGTGTTTACTCCACTGCAGTTCATGCTTTGCATGTAGATGCCTGGTCATGCAGGTTGTGCTAAGGTTCAGAACGCTAATGCCTCGCTTCAGGCTCTGATGGCACAGCGTGCAAACCACTCGGGTCTTGTCGCCAGCACATTGTTTAAAGAAGTGCCATGCCAGGGAACTCCTTGAAGCTGCCTTTGGGGTGCTCGGTCCCTGGTGGCGGTGGCCAGTAGCAGGCGAACTCTCTTGGCGGCGGCTGTTCTGCTTTTGCCCCTGCTCTCTCTTTGCTACGCTGTTGGCTCGGTCTCACCACTGCCTCTTCCTCTGAACTATGAAAGTCAGTGGCACGACCTTCATTCCATGTGGGGTCTAGGACCTCATCGTCCCCTGCATCGTCTTCCACACAGTCTTCCTCCCTGACCTCCTGTTCGGTCTGCACACTGCAGAAAGACGCAGCAGTTGGCACCTGTGTTTCGTCATCATCAGAGACGTATGGACTCCGATGAGGTGGTATTCCCATGTCCTCATCATCAGGAAACATCAGTGGTTGTGCATCAGTGCATTCTATGTCTTCCACCACTGGGGAAGGGCTAGGTGGATTCCCTTGGGAAACCCTGCCAGCAGAGTCTTCAAACAGCATAAGAGACTGCTGCATAACTTGAGGCTCAGACAGTTTCCCTGATATGCATGGGGGTGATGTGACAGACTGATGGGCTTGGTTTTCAGGCGCCACTTGTGCGCTTTCTGCAGAAGACTGGGTGGGAGATAATGTTGTGAACATGCTGGATCCACTGTCAGCCACCCAATTGACTAGCGCCTGTACCTGCTCAGGCCTTACCATCCTTAGAACGGCATTGGGCCCCACCAAATATCGCTGTAAATTCTGGCGGGTACTGGAACCTGAAGTAGTTGGTTCACTAGGACGTGTGGCTGTGACAGAACGGCCACATCCTCTCCCAGCACCAGAGGGTCCACTAAAAACACCACGACGATGTCCGCGTTACTTACTAGATGTTTTCCTCATTGTTACCGTTCACCCACAATAAGAAAACAATTATTTGGCCCAATGTATTGAATTCAAATTTAGGCCTTTTTTTACAGGCACCCAACACTATCTGGCTATCTATTTATGTAGCGTATTACACTAATCCAGGCACAGCAGTAACCACAGATTTAGGGGAATATCCATTGTAGGCCTAGTATTTAGGCCCTGGATGAAAAGTATCCTTTTATGGACAGATTTACACTTGGAGATGCACAGTAGCGTGAGAAAAAATATGTAGGATTATGCCTTCAGCAATTGTATTTTAACACTTTGTGTAATATACCCTTTAACGGACAGAAATACACTTGGAGATGCACGGTAGTGTGTGAAGTTAATGAGGATGACCCTCTCAGCACTTGTATATACACGTTGAGTGTAATATACCTTTTCACGGACAGATTTACACTTGGAACACCAGATTTACGGTATTGCTATTTTGGCAATTGAATTTCACCCCAGAACAAAATATATCCTTTGCCGACAGCAGACAGTAATGAAACTTGGCCAGCCACAGCTTAGAACCACTGATTTATGGTATTGCTATTTTGGCAACTGAATTTCACCCCAGAACAAAATATATCTTTTGCCGGACACTGATAGTAATAGTCTTGGCCAGCCAGAGCTGGGACCACTAGATTTAGGGTATTGCTATTTTGACAATTGAATTTCACCACAGAAAATAATCTATCCTTTGCCAGACAGCAGTCAGTATTATACTTGGCTAGCCACGCTGGAACACCAGATTTGGGGATTGCTATTTTGGCAATTGAATTTAACCCCTCAATAAAATATAGAAATTTCTATCCTGAGTTTCTAGGGTGACAATTAGCACAGCCAAGCCCCTGATGTAGGATATAGCAAAAAAACAACAACCTAGTATTGATGGACTGATGGATTTGGTGGCAGCTTGTGCTGGTGCACCACAAGACACAAAATGGCTGCCGATCACCACAGAAAAAAGTGACAGAAAAACGCTCTGTGCAGCCTAAAAACCAGTGAGCAATTAACTAGCAGAAGTTGAATCATTCACAGCTGTAGATCTATCACTTCATTAGGTGCTGTTGCTGACTTTACCCTGCCTAATCTCGCCCTCACAGAAGCTGCGTCCTCTCCCTACACTAATCAGAGCAGTGTGACGTGCGGCGCTACGTGACTCCAGCATAAATAGAGGCTGGGTCACATGCTGCACTTGGCCAATCACAGCCATGCCATTAGTAGGCATGGCTGTGATGGGCTCTTAGGGCAAGAAGTAAAACGCTAGCTGATTGGCTGCTGTGCAGCCCTTCAGAAAGCGGGAAGAAATCTCCGAACAACGAACCCGAACTTTTTTGAATATGTTCGGATCCGGGTGCGTGTCCCCAACACCCCAAAATTTGGTACGAACCCGAATTCTACAGTTCGGGTTCGCTCATCCCTACTCCTAATGTTTTAGATGGTCAGATCAGCTGCAGGCCCTCGCCCCTAATGTTTCAGAGGGTCACCAGAAGGCCCTTGCTCCTAATATTTTTGAGGGTCACCAGCAGGTCATCAATCATAATTTTTCAAGGGTGTGTATGATGCCCTCCTTTATGTGTAATAAAGGGTGTATTGTAGTGCCGGTTCCTTGCAATTTTTTAGTGCATATTCTTTATGAGTATAGGAGTCCCACTACCTGAACAATTGTATCACAATTGTAATGTTTGGCAGCACTTGCACTTTATATACAAGTAAATATACAGGAAATAATGTTTCTGTTTTATGCGTATTACTGTCAGTCGGTAAAAGTGGCGTACTACTCGGACAACATCGTCCCAGCAGCAACCTGGGAGTCCAAGATGCATCCAGACATCCTCTCCATGCTGTTCCCGAACCATTTCAGTGGTGTTTCCATCAATTCCTGATCCTGACCTTTTCCTGTGAATCAGACACCCTCCCCTCTTCAGAGCAGGGGGTGCCTGGTTTAATGCTTGAGCACCCGAGCACTTTGGTGGTCTATCAACACTAGTCAGAACTTTTATGTAGCTAACCCTAATGGGAAAATGGCCAAATCATTACCAATATGGGGGCCTACTAAAAGGAATGACAGAATGGAATGCCCATAGACTTTAACAGGAAAGTGGAATGCCCATAGAGAATAAGGCCTCTTGCACACGGGCGTCATGTTTGACGCCCGGATAAGATGCGGGTGCGTTGCGGGAATCGCCGCGATTTTTCCGCGCGTGTGCTAACGTTTGTAGTGCGTTGAGCACGCGCGTGAAAAAATCCGCATGCTTGGTACCCAGACCGAAGTCAGACTTCATCACTGAAGTCTGGTTTGGGATGAGTATTCTGTATGTGTAATTATTTTCCTTTATAACATAGTTATAAGGGAAAATAATCGCATTCTAATTACAGAATGCAATGTTCCCGGGCTTTAAAGGGTTAAAAATAATAAAGAGTTAACTACCTTCTCCCATTGTGCGCGCAGAGCCCCAGAACGTCGTCTCTCTTGATAGTTTGGCTGCTTGAGGACCTGTGGTGACGTCACAGGGTCACATGGTCCAATCATAGAAGCATTTGAGTGGACCATGTGACCCATGTGATCCTGTGACATCACGGCAGGTCCTTCATCCGAACAACAGATGTTCGATGAAGGACCTGCCGTGATGTCACAGGATCACATGGGTCACATGGTCCACTCAAATGCTTCTATGATTGGACCATGTGACCCTGTGACGTCACCACAGGTCCTCAAGCAGCCAAACTATCAAAGAGACGACGTTCTGAGGCTCTGCGCACAATGGGAGAAGGTGAGTTAACTCTTTATTATTTATAACCCTTTCAAGCCGGGAACATTGCATTCTGTAATTAGAATGCGATTATTTTCCCTTATAACTATGTTATAAAGGAAAATAATAACGATCGAGTCCCCATCCCGATCGTATCCTAGCAACCATGCGGGAAAATCGCAACGCATCCGCACATGATTGCGGATGCTTGCGATTTTCCCGCATCCCCATTCACTTCTATGGGGCCTGCGTTGCGTGAAAATCGCAGAATATAGAACATGCTGCGATTTTCACGCAACGCAAAAGTGATGCGTGAAAATCACCGCTCATGTGCACAGCCCCATAGAACTGAATGGGTCAGGATTCAGTGCGGGTGCAATGCGTCCTCCTCACGCATTGCACCCGCGCGGAAAACTCGCCCGTGTGAAAGGGGCCTAATGGAAATGTAATATCTGAATTAGAGAAAAAAACATTTGACATATGTAATAATTATTTAGCAGGATTACTCTCCAAATTCAGTGGAATTATTTAATGTTCAGAATAAGTGGAAATATCACTGTTTTCTTGGATTATACCCGTTTTTTATAGAATGCAAAGGTGAGTGACATAATGGACGCCCATAGACTATAATGGGAAGTAAAACGTGAATGGTGCCTGAACCATTCAACATATCAAATACATCTGTAGCAGGCTTACTCTTCAAATTTAGTGGGATTATTTAAAATTGAGATTAAGTGGTATTATCACTGGTTTCTATAAAATGCCTAGGGGAATGACACAATGGAATGGACATAGACTATAATGGGAAGTAAACCCTGAGCTCATTTGCAGGTAAATCTGTGTTATGTACACATAAACATGATAATCCCACTTAATCTCAATTTTAAATAATCCCACTGAACTTGAAGAGTAAGCCTACTACTTGCGGTAAAGGTTAATGTCCAACATAACACAGATTTACCTGGAAATGAGCTCATAGTTTATTTCCCATTATAGTCTATGGGCATTCCATGGTGTCATTCCCCTTGGCATTTCATAGAAACCAGTGATAATACCACTTAGTCTCAATTTTAAATAATCCCACTAAACTTGAAGAGTAAGCCTGCTACAGATGTATTTGATATGTTGAATGGTTCAGGCACCATTCACGTTTTACTTCCCATTATAGTCTATGGGCGTCCATTATGTCACTCACCTTTGCATTCTATAGAAAACAGGTATAATCCAAGAAAACAGTGATATTTCCACTTATTCTGAACATTAAATAATCCCACTGAATTTGGAGAGTAATCCTGCTAAATAATTATTACATATGTCAAATGGTTTTGTCTCTAATTCAAACATTACATTTCCATTATTCTCTATGGGCATTCCATTCTGTCATTCCTTTTAGTAGGCCCCCCAATATGCCTGTCCTTAATAGACTTATTTCTAGCCAGTACTTAACCCTCCTCTTATAACTTCTCTGTTGATGAGATCCCGGAATATCCTGCTCAATGTAACTGATTTAGAAATGTCAAAATCTCTTAATTCATTTAAGAAATCCAGTGACTGCATTTTCTTTAATTTTTCATCAAAAATGACAGGATAGTCACATTTAGAACTCACCTGGTTCTGAATATCTTTACCCTTGGTCTGTAAACTTATATCTACCTCGGAAATCAGACCTTGTTCCCTCTGTAGATCAAGCTCTGGAGTCAGTCTATTTGTAGATGGCTGACAATGAGTTATGTTCAATGACAATTGGTGTCTGTGGATTTGTGTGTGTGACTGATTTTATGTGATACGGTCTAAATATTACATGTAATTTTCTACTTTGTTCCTCACAAAGAGTATGTTTGATCCTTTTATATGTATCTGATATTTTAGTCTTTTTAGGCCGGATTTTATCAATTTTTACATCTACCGGTGTTCTATCTACACTTCTGATATGTGATGGAGACATGTTCTGCTTCATTTGCTTCCTCATAATGTCCAAATACTTTGTAGCCTAAAATAATGATGGTTTCCCTGATGCCAACACTAATACAGAAGGCCTAAAAATTTTACTTTCTGACAAACATGTAGACGATATGTGAAGGTTGGGCATTCTCAATAACCGCTTTGTATGTCCATTCAAACACGGACATAAATCGAAATGTGGATTCCTTTCTGCCAATATTTAATTCCTTTAGAATTTCATATGTGGGCATGCTGTTACTTCTAGTGCACCAAATCAGCTCTTTTAATCTTTGAACATCATTAATCCACACGTTTGAATCCTTATTATCAACCTGCCTTATTGCTAGATTACTAGAGAAATTCACCGGAAGCCACAATCTAAATAATCAATTCATTTGTTAATTTGATAATTCAAATCTGTCTGCATGGCTCTCAGAATTCCTGCACACATTGAGGTTTGCATCATATGTGGGGATTTCTTTGCACATTTTCATTAATTGCTTCTGCAATTTTAATTGTAAGCTGGCCTCTTTAATATGCAATGTCTGCTGGTGTATAGACCTTTCATTGTCTACTGACACAAAGTCACCTTCAGCAGAGATCTGCAATGTCTTCCCAAGTTGTATGGACCTTTCCTCATCTATAATGTTATGGCCACTTTCGGTAGAGATCATACATATATGTTTCATCTCATCCTGTTGAGTTCTCAAATCCTCATTATTCTTATTTTCCTCTACTTTATTGCCATTTCCACCCTCAGTTGATGCATCTTCACAGACAACAGCTTCTGCACTGGTACATTTATACACGGATCTATCTGACACTAGTCTGTGAAAGACCTTCACCATATGGACAATATTCCCTATTTTCTCTTTCTCTTTACTGACTTAATACACTTACAGTCTATCTTCTTGTTTTCCTGTTCACATTCTGCATATAATTCAAACCATATCTTCTGCTGATCTAACTGTTCAATAGGCATAAACGTAAATTGCAAGTTACTCTTATCAGCAATAGAATTTATTATTTCCATACTCACAACCTCAGTATATTCAAGGCTGGGCTTGGGTCATCACCACGTCTTGGTACGTCTGGCACTTGTTGTACTCCTTCAGAAGATTAGATTCTCTGACTTATAAAAGCTTGAACATTCTTTTTTCTTCAAGCATTATATGGCGGTATGGTGGCTCGCCAATTGTAATAGATCGCCAAATGTAATCTAAAAATGTATGAAAAACATAAAACTGATTTGATAATTCTCTACAAATCACCGGGATTCAACAAGAGTTATATTAAAACATGAATAAAGCGATTTATTTTCAGTCTTTAGACAGTTGATCACTTGCAAAAATAGTTTACGAAGTCTTAATCTATTGTCCATGTGTGAATATGAAAATCCATAAAGTATCATTGTTGAAGGTTAGGCACCTCCTTCTCAGGCTCCTTGTGTGTCTTCCATCTTCTTTAGCTGCAACCCCCAACACAGTGAGAGTAAAAAGACGACCCTCTTGTCTGTCTCTGTCAATCATTTATACCATAGATACAGGCTTGACCTAATGTACAGGCTTCTAAATTGTCATATATGGAGACTTCAAATATAGGTCTTCATGTTCCCATACAGACCTCCCATCGTCCATGTGTATTACTATAGACGGGCTATGGTTATGGCCCTGGGAAACCCTGCCAGCAGAGTCATCAAAAAGCATAAGAGACTGCTGCATTTAACTGCCAATAGTCAACAATTAGGTTCACTAACAGTAAGGCAGGGCCCGTATCATAAACAGAATAGATTTCTTTAGGTCACACAACAGTGTAACGGAGCAATTCAATACAATTACTTCACTATCACCTAAAATTAGCTTTTTTTTCAACCAACAATTGTAAAAGCAGAAGTTAACAGTTTAATTAGACTGTAAGAAATGCAGCGTACACCGCAAATGTGCTATCTACCACAAAACCGGTGTGTTTGCAACCAACTATGTAACTGCGGAGTTCAGAAAGGTTACTTAAAATGACTGAAACACGGGGTAGGTCTCAGATCTGCTATCTAGCACAAAACCAGGTTTTTTTGCAACAAAGTACAGAAATGCAGTATATCACTGCTGAAATCTAAAATAGGTTTTTGTGCGTTGTATGCCAAACTGCTCTGTGGAACAACAATACGGGTTTATTCCCCACAAAATACACTAATGCAGTATTTCATTGCTGAAATTTAAACATAGGTATTTGTGCAGTTTATTTAAAACTGCTTTGTGGACCAAGAATACGTCCTTTTTTCCCCAAAAACACTAAAGCACTATTTCAGTGCTGAAATTTAAAATAGGTATTTGTACGCTGTATGCACAACTGCTCTGTGAAGCAAGAATACAGCTTTTTTTTCAACAAAGCAGAAAAATGCACTATTTCAGTGCTGAAACATAAAATACATATTTGGGCAGTGTATTTCGAACTGCTTTGTGTCCCAGGAATACCTCTTTTTTTCCCACAAATACACTGATGCACTATTTCACTGCAGAAATGTAAGATAGGTATTTGGGCGGTGTATTTAAAACTACTTTGTGGACCAGGAATACCGCTTTTTAAAAAAAAAAATACACTGATGCACTCATTGAAACTACGTTTTGGTGCATTGTATAAACAAGTGCTCTATAGCACCATAATACAGGTTTTTGACCCAGACTACAGAAATTTACTATGTCACCCCTAAATTATACAAATAGGTAATGTAGGGGACTTGTCCTGCCAGAAAAAAATGATTTTTTTCCTTCACTGAGCTACCAAACAATGGATTCGACTGATGTCCCTGACAGGCTGGCACACAGGCAGGTCACATGCAGTTCCAAGGACACTGCATTAGCTAAAATAGCCGCCGACCCCCACCTCAGTAACAGATGGATTAAAAAAAATAAAAACTTTGCAGTATCACTGGGCTCAGGGCTGGGTACAAAAATGTAGGATTGCAGTAGCACCCTCCCTCAATAATTGCTGTAGCTTGAAGTTTTCACACCACCAGGTTTAACAGATTTCTTTCCTAATCTCTCCCTGAGACCACCGGCAGCAACCTGTCCCTACACTAATCAGCAGCAGAGTGATGGGACTTATAAAGAGGCTAGGTCACATGCTGCACTCAGCCAATCACAGCCATGCCATCAGTAGGCATGGCTGTGATGGCTTCTTAGAGCAAAGTAGTGAAATGCTTGCTGATTGGCTGCCCTGCAGCAGCTGATGTGTGTATTAAGAGGTTCTGCTGCAGCTGATGTATGTATTAGGAGGTTCTGCAGCAGCTGATGTGTGTATTAGGAGGTTCTGCATTACCTTTTGTATAATTTAGGGGTGACATAGTACATTTCTGTAGACTGGGTCAAAAATCTGTATTGTGGTGCTATAGAGCACATGTGCATACAACGCACCAAAATGTATTTTCAATTTCAGCAGTGAAATAGTGCATCAGTGTATTTTTTGGAAAAATAAGCGGTATTGCTGGTCCACAAATCGCCGAACAACGGACCCGAGCCCGAACGTTTATTAAAATGTTTGGGTTCGGGTCAGTGTCCCGAACATTCTAAAATTTGGTATGAACCTGAACTATACAGTTTGGGTTCGCTCAACTCTAGCCCTAATTTTAGGCAGGCAAGTCATTCTGTGTGACAGTGACTGTACACAGAGACAGCAATCAGCTGTATGGTACTTGTGCCCTGCAGTCCACAGATCCAACACTTCCCTCACAGCTCCGATACCCCATGTTAGTATTCAACTGCATTCACAGATACCTGTAGGTAAAATAGGTAAAATGTAGGTAAAATAGATACTGTCAAAAAATGTGGTGTTAAAAAAGCAGGATGCGCTCATACCCATATGCAGTTGTGCATTTCTATAGGGGAGCACATCCTGCACTTGTGGACTACAAGTACCACAATGGACATCCTACATAAGATGAAACCAGAGATAGGTGCACACTGCCGTCACACTAAACCCTCACACTGATGTTAAAATTGAGAGGTTAGTTCGACATATCCTACTAGGAGGACACGTCTTAAGCTCGGGCACCAGCGTCAAGGTCTCTCAAGTAGCCCGAGGCATTAACACTCACCTACCTGCGCCATATGGGCGATATCAGGGGCCAGTGTGCAATTACAGGAGCATTAGGACGACTCACAAACATCTCCTCTGTTACCGTCCTAATGCTCCTGTACTGCCCACTGGCCCCTGATATCGCCCATATGGCGCAGGTAGGTGAGTGTTAGGGCCTCGGGCTACTTGAGAGACCTTGACGCTGGTGCCCGAGACATGTCCTCCTAGTAGGATATGTCGAACTAACCTCTAATTTTTAACATCAGTGTGAGGGTTTAGTGTGACGGCAGTGTGCACCTATCTCTGGTTCTGTGTTTGTTCTGAATTCTTGCCACATCCACATAAATTTCATCTTATGTAGGATGTCCATTGTGGTACTTGTAGTCCGTTGCTGGCATCATCTATTGTATGCATTTTTTGCTGGTGATTGCCATTAGCAACGGACTACAAGTGCAGGATGTGCTCCCCTATAGAAATGCACAACTGCATATGGGTATGAGCGCATCCTGCTTTCTTATCACCACATTTTTTGATGGTTTATATATATGTACGGAGGTGTATAAACTCCAATTTAAATGTGCCTGTTTTTCATCTTCAGGTCACATTTGGGTGCACCTGCTAGGCTCTGGGCTATATCAGTCAGTCTTGGGTAGGGCTCATAGACACCTCCCACCTCCCATTGCAAGCATGGCTACATGCTGGAGGTAACAGAGGAGATGTTTGTGAGTCGTCCTAATGCTCCTGTAATTGCACACTGGCCCCTGATATCGCCCATATGACGCAGGTAGGTGAGTGTTAGTGCCTCGGGCTACTTGAGAGACCTTGACGCTGGTGCCCGAGCTTAAGACATGTCCTCCTAGTAGGATATGTCGAACAAACCTCTCAATTTTAACATCAGTGTGAGGGTTTAGTGTGACGGCAGTGTGCACCTATCTCTGGTTCTGTGTTTGTTCAAAATAGATACTGTACATCATAGTACTACTATATACTACAAGAGTATGCAATAGATAGATAGATAGATAGATAGATAGATAGTAATATGTAACATATTTTATTTCTCTAGGTCAGTTATGAGGTGACCGATCCACTATTTAATGACAGAGAATTATATCCAACTTTTTACCGGGTTGTACCTAATGACCGGGTCCGATACTGCTGCTATTATTCAGTGTCTGAAGTACTTTGGATGGAATTGGATTGGGATCATTACACCGGGTGATGGGAGCGGAGAGATGGAATATAGAGAGCTGAGTGCAATGATGGTCCAGCATGAGATCTGCATTGAGTTTGTCATTAGGCTGCACACTGAGCTGAGCGTTAACATACAGAAGATGGCTGAGATCGACAAGTACTCAGCTCGGGTCCTAGTTGTATGTGGTATATTCTCAGCTTGGTACATTGGATTTTTTGAGAAATCTGAAGCTATTCGAGAAAACTTTACTCTGATTCTTCATGAGTCCTGGTTGAATATTAAATACGTGGATGACGTCTTCTTTCCAATGATGAACGGCAGCTTCATTTTTGTTCTGCCCAAAAGAAACATTCCAGAAATCAATGAAATTATCAATGATGTCAACCCATCCAACCGTCCATGGGACCCTCTGCTGGAGGATCTCTGGATCCAGCTCTTCCACTGTCTTTCCCCAATTAAAATGAAAAATGATGTTATGCAATTCCTATTTAAGTTTTCTGGAGTGAACTGCACCAGGACGTATCGTCTTCCCTCATCATTTCATGGCATACGAGATACAAAGACATATTATACATACACTGTAGTATATATTCTGGCCCATGTCATACACACAATGAACCTAAAGAGTGGCAAAGGAGGAACATACAAGATAGGACAAAAGGTAAGTGCTCGCTAGATAATTCGATAGATTTTAAATAACTGCATACTGAGGAGCAACTGGGGCTCCAATAGTCAAGGTTCTCTCCTGATTCTCAGATACAGTAACCTCAGATAAGTCATCAATAGGGACTTTGGCGAAGTCTAGCAGGAGCTCCGTACAGTATTAGAATGTATTGGCTCCGATGAGTCGAAGTTATTGTTTTGTGAAGTCTCACGAGACCTCGCGTAATAACTTCATAAATTAATTTGTACTGTAAAAAAATTTTCTGAACTCGGGTTCGGTTCCAAGGTACCACCATGTTTCATCCAAAGTCGATTCGCTCATCCCTAGTCATCAATATTAAAAACTCGAGAACCCCTTTAAAATTGATTCAATACATTATGTGCCCCATAAAGTTTACTTTAAGGAAATAAATCTCATCTGGTAAAAAAAAAAAATCCCTCATATAGAAGAAAAAAATAAAAGAAAGTTAAATGGGGGTCATGTTTTATATTGATGTCCTATTAGTGCAGAAAAGCTGGAAAGTTGGTGAAGCAGGACTGTAGACCTGATAGACTTGAATGGAGGACTGGAGTACCAGAGCTGACCACGGTGATCTCCATAGAGAGGACTCGTACTAGCAGACTGGAAGTTGGTATAACAGAGTTAATGTAGCTGTGTTTAATAGCAGAGTGAAATAGGGGTGATGCAGAAGAATGGATGCACAGGGTTGACTTAACGGAGCTGGTAATTGGAATAGTTTGGAGATGTAGCAGAGCTGAGACATCTGCACAGCTCTCACAGCGTGTACTGGAGCTCAAGATATAGCAAAGACGTAGCACCATGTGGAGTTAAAGAAGTACAGTGCCTTCAAAAAGTATTCACACCCTTTGAACTTAATTCCCCATTTTTTCACGTTACACCCACAAACGTAAATGTATTTTATTGGGATTTTATGTGATCGACCAACACAAAGTACAAGTCTGTGTGAAGTGAGAAGAAAATGATACAAGGTTTTTAAACTCTTTAATAAATAAAAATCTGGAATTTGTGTCCTGCATTTCTATTCAGCCGCTGGAGTCAATACTTTGTAGGACCATCTTTCGCTGCAATTACAGCTGCAGGTCTTTTGGGGTATGTCTCTACCAACTTTGTACATCTAGAGGCTTTTTTGCGGAAGAGCTCGCGCTCAGGTTAGATGGCTTCTTCTCTAATTTGAGATCTCCTTGCCTGGCCTGTCATTTAGGTGGACGACCATGTGTTGATAGGTTTTCATTTGTGCCATATTCATTCAATTTCCGGATGATGGATTAAACAGTGCTCCCTGAGATGTTCAGAGCTTTGGATATTTTTATAACCTAACCAGCTTTACACTTCTCCACAGCTTTATTGCTGAGCTGTCTGGTCTTTTACTTGGTTTTAATTATGCTGCGAACAGGGGTGTACATAGAAATCACTAGGCCCCATGAATCTGGCAAGAATCTGAATTGGGCCCCCTTGTGAGTGACCCTTTGCACCCCGTGGGAACGTTTCCATCTGCTGCAGAGGTTACAGCAGAAGCCTCAGTTGCAGATTCTGGCAAAAACAAAGGGCAAAATAATGCTGCATGCGGGATCTTGAATGACCCCATTATTGTGAATGGGATCTGGCAGGTGTCAGCAATGTTTGGCATATGCTGGATCTGGTGATTCTGGTATTCTGCTGGTATGCTGGAACAGATTACCAAAATCTGATCGAAAGCGATTACCTAGCCTTACCCGATGAACTGTGCCCGCTGCTGCTATTTATATAGTGTGTCATGCTCCCCCATGGACTGTGCCCGCTGCTACTTCTTATATAGTGTGTCATGCTCCCCCATGGACTGTGCCCGCTTCTACTTTTTATATAGTGTGTCATGCTCCAACATGGACTGTGCCCGCTGCTGCTACTTATAGAGTGTGTCATGCTCCCTCATGGACTGTGCCTGCTGCTGCTACTTATATAGTGTGTCATGCTCCCCATGGACTGTGCCTGCTGCTGCTTCTTATATAGTGTGTCATGCTACCCCATGGACTGTGCCCGCTGCTACTTCTTATATAGTGTGTCATGCTCCCCCATGGACTGTGCCCGCTGCTTCTTATATAGTGTGTTATGCTCCCCGATGGACTGTGCCCGCTGCTGCTACTTATATAGTGTGTCATGCTCCCCCATGGACTGTGCCTGCTGCTACTTCTTATATAGTGTGTCATGCTCCCCCATGGACTGTGCCCGCTGCTACTTCTTATATAGTGTGTCATGCTTCCCCATGGACTGTGCCCGCTGCTGCTACTTATATAGTGTGTCATGCTCCCCCATGGACTGTGCCTGCTGCTGCTACTTATATAGTGTGTCATGCTCCCCCATGGACTGTGCCCGCTGCTGCTACTTATATAGTGTGTCATGCTCCCCCATGGACTGTGCCCGCTGCTGCTACTTATATAGTGTGTCATGCTCCCCCATGGACTGTGCCCGCTGCTACTTCTTATATAGTGTGTCATGTTCCCCCATGGACTGTGCCTGCTGCTACTTCTTATATAGTGTGTCATGCTCCCCCATGGACTGTGCCCGCTGCTACTTCTTATATAGTGTGTCATGCTCCCCCATGGACTGTGCCCGCTGCTACTTCTTATATAGTGTGTCATGCTTCCCCGTGGACTGTGCCTGCTGCTACTTCTTATATAGTGTGTTATGCTCCCCCATGGACTGTGCCTGCTGCTACTTCTTATATAGTGTGTCATGCTCCCCCATAGACTGTGCCTGCTGCTACTTCTTATATAGTGTGTCATGCTTCCCCATGGACTGTGCCTGCTGCTACTTCTTATATAGTGTGTTATGCTCCCCCATGGACTGTGCCCGCTGCTACTTCTTATGTAGTGTGTCATGCTCCCCCATGGACTGTGCCCGCTGCTGCTACTTATATAGTGTGTCATGCTCCCCCATGGACTGTGCCCGCTGCTGCTACTTATATAGTGTGTCATGTTCCCCCATGGACTATGCCTGCTCCTGCTTCACCTCCTCCCCGATGCGGACTTACTGTTTGTGCTGCTGGCAGAGCGCGGTCAGGGCCGGTGGCCGATCTTCACTGAGCTGGAATGGAGTCTGGACTGGTGACTCTGCTGGATCAGGTCAGGTCCGGACTGGTCAGTCAGGTCAAAGTGCGATGCGTGCTGGCAGATGTACAGGACAGGGACATTTTACAAAGTGCAGACACAGAAAACTAAAGGATTTAATCCAGACACAACTGATATTTCTCTGACTGCTGCAGAACCTCATAATACACCTCAGCTGCTGCAGAACCTCCTAATACACACCTCAGCTGCAGCATAACCTCCTAATACACACCTCAGCTGCTGCAGAACCTTCTAATACACACCTCAGCTGCTGCAGAACCTCCTAATACACACATCAACTGCTGCACAACCTCCTAATACACACCTCAGCTGCTGCAGAACCTCCTAATACACACCTCAGCTGCTGCAGAACCTCCTAATACACACCTCAACTGCTGCATAACCTCATGATACACACCTCAGCTGCTGCAGAAACTCCTAATACACACCTCAGCTGCTGCAGAACCTCCTAATACATACCTCAGCTGCAGCATAACCTCCTAATACACACCTCAGCTGCTGCAGAACCTTCTAATACACACCTCAGCTGCTGCAGAACCTTCTAATACACACCTCAGCTGCTGCAGAACCTCCTAATACACACATCAGCTGCTGCAGAACCTCATAATACTCACATCAGCTGCTGCAGAAACTCCTAATACACAACTCAGCTGCTGCAGAACCTCCTAATACACACCTCAACTGCTGCATAACCTCATGATACACACCTCAGCTGCTGCAGAAACTCCTAATACACACCTCAGCTGCTGCAGAACCTCCTAATACACACCTCAGCTGCTGCAGAACCTCATAATACACACCTCATCTGCTGCAGAACCTCCTAATACACACCTCAGCTGCTGCAGAAACTCCTAATATACACCTCAACTGCTGCATAACCTCATGATACACACCTCAGCTGCTGCGGAAACTCCTAATACACACCTCAGCTGCTGCAGAACCTCCTAATACACACCTCAGCTGCAGCATAACCTCCTAATACACACCTCAGCTGCTGCAGAACCTTCTAATACACACCTCAGCTGCTGCAGAACCTCATAATACTCACATCAGCTGCTGCAGAAACTCCTAATACACAACTCAGCTGCTGCAGAACCTCCTAATACACACCTCAACGGCTGCATAACCTCATGATACACACCTCAGCTGCTGCAGAAACTCCTAATACACACCTCAGCTGCTGCAGAACCTCCTAATACACAACTCAGCTGCTGCAGAACCTCCTAATATACACATCAGCTGCTGCAGAACCTCATAATACACACCTCATCTGCTGCAGAACCTCCTAATACACACCTCAGCTGCTGCAGAAACTCCTAATAAACACCTCAGCTGCTGCAGAACCTCCTAATTCACACCTCAGCTGCTGCAGAACCTCCTAATACACACCTCAGCTGCTGCAAAACATCACAATAGTGACAAGGGAACTACAAGTTTCATCATCATCAGATTGTTATGATTGTAAATTAGGGGGCAATACAGAGAGAGGTAAAAGCAGAGAGAACTACAACTCCCAACATGTCCAGGCTGTTATTATGGGATACAAGTGGATATTACACAGAGAGAGTATACGGCCGGGTTCACATCACCGTTTAGTTTTCCATACGTTTGATCTGTCAGTAGAACAGAAAAAGAAAGAAAGAAACAGATCCTTTATTTTAAGCATCAGTTCTGCACATTTGGCGTCTATTTGAGTCTGAGATTCGTTATTTTAGATGGAAAAAAAATCCTGTATGCAAAACGGAAAACTAAACGGTGATGTGAGCCAACCCGGAAGGAGGCCATTTTAGATTTAGTATTCACAAATGGCAATTTGGTATCTGATATTACTGTAGGGGAAAGCTTAGGATCTAGTGATCATCAGTCAGTGTGGTTTACTATAAGAGGCGAGAACTACAACTCCCAGCATTACCAGACTGTACTAGGGCATAATTTGAAATTAAATGGAGAGGGATATAATAGGACATAACTACGACTCCCAGCTTTTATATTACAGTATATGGGTCATCCCAGGACAACACTAATCTCTCCTCGGAACCACACAGAAGCTCCTCCCCCTCACATTCCACAGGTCTTTCACCAGTCCCCTGCACTGGTCACATGGTTGATGACATCACCAAAGGTCCTTCAGGCTTCTTGGCCTCCTGCACTGGTCACATAGTTGATGACATCACTAAAGGTCCTTCTCCACTTCTTACATTCTCTTTTAACAGGTAGTAGATATAAAAGTGTAATTAATGGGTGGGGCCTATACTCTACTGCGCGCCCCCTTCCCCCAGGGGCCCCATAGCAGCTGTGTGGTGTTCCTCTATTGGAGGTACGTCACTGGCTGTGAAAAAATTTGGAAAAGTTCAAGTGGTATGAATACTTTTTGAAGGCACTGTAGCGGAGTTGTATTTGAGTGTTGGCAAATAGAATTTTCCCCGCAACCTGCTGCAGAAGAGAAAACGAATGTCTGGCCAGAGAGCAGTGCATGGCCCTGGATACAGGACGGGTGAGTTAATGAGAGTTCCCCCTACGAATTCAGCAGACTCAACTACTTGCCCACTCCGATTAGCCAACTGGTTACACAAGAGGAGGTCCTGTATCAGCAATCTTAGGGTTTATTTAATTTTCCACAGATGAATAACTATATGAAGAGAATCCATTACACGGATTATAACGGAGAAGACGTCTTCTTCAATGAGCGAGGAGAGCTGCCGTCTTATTGGCTGCTGGCAAACTGGGCGATATATAAAAATGGAAGTGACTATGACTTTGTAGTAAAACCTCTGGCATCCTTTGAAGAATCAAGAAAAGAGAAATTTCCTGGCATTGATGAAGGAGAAATCAAGTGGAAAAACGGCACAGTAAGAACGTATGATAGATAGATGGATGGATGGACAGACAGACGGATAAATACATAATAGAGATGAGCAAATTGATTCTAAACAAATTCATTTCAAATTTTACAAAAATGTATCTGCCAAACAAATAGGAAGTTTTAGTCATTCATTTGATATGAATTGTGCAAAAACGGGGCCAGCGCCATTTTGACAGGGAAAACTAGGGAGGGAAGAAGATGGACAATCACATGACATTGAGTGGGTTTAGAGGGTGAGGACAGCCTGATCAGCCAATCAGGGGATGGATTCAGGAAGGTCCTTTTGCTGAGAACGCTATTCTGTGTTCAACTTGAGACAGTGTCTGACAAAAAGCTATTACAGACACAATCTAATGTGAGAGGCACAAAGAGAGGAGATTATAGGGAGATTATAGGGAGTTATAACTGGGCATATTTTAGGTTATGATCAGGGAAAGCATATCATGAGTTATGCAGCTTGCTGGCGAATAGTTATGCATTACAAAATCCTATAAAGAAATTCATATTTTTCTGTATGAACAGCCAGCCAGCTTTTTTTAGGTATTTACAGTTTATAGACTTATTGCCAGCACCCCAATAGAATACATTCTGCTGCAAACACTTTATCTAATAAAACTGTTCAAATTTACTGTTTATAACTAAGCATATTGGTGCAATATACCTGTGTTACTGAACACGTTGCATTTTACTGCAAGATGACAGATAGGTACGGCAAAAATTGATACTGCAATAATCCACTTGTTAAATGGGTTATCCAAAGTATAAAACATGCCCCCTAATACCCGGACCCCTGATATACATTACATTTACCTGCTTCCCGACACCTGCGTCACTCCTGATTCCCCACACGGCCACTGCTGCATCTCCCGTGATGCTAGGGAGGCCTGTCCCCGTCACGGCCTGCTATTGGCTACTCCCCAATCACTGGATGTTTTGATCCATGCGACAGGGAGATGCAAAGGCGGCCGTGCAGGGATCAGGAGCGAAACAGGTGTCGGAAAGCGGGGTAAGTATAATGTATATGAGGGTCCCGGACATTGGGGGGCACCTTTTACACTTTGGATAACCCCTTTAAACCTGTGTTATTGAATGCATTTGACTAATGATGATAATAATAATAATCTGTGTGTACCAAACCCATGACTTTTCATTTACATTAGAGATCAGCGAACCAGTCAAGATTTGTTTCGGGTTCAGTTCCCAGAATTTTTGAAGATCTATTTTCTTTATTTTAACAGTAATATCCACACGCTCCAAGTTGTCATATATCCTATTGCTTTTCTGTGTCTCTGATCACGGGAGTGTTTTGTGACTTGTTCTGAGCTGTGTATTTTTTTTTTACTTTACAACAGTACGGATATAGTTGCATGCGGCCGCAATAGTGGCCGCAGCAGGAGCAGCATAGCATTGAACATACAAGAATAGTAGTAGTATTGGTATTGGCGGCAGATGTTTTGCGTTAAAGAGGACCTTTCATCTGAAACTGCGCATTAAAATACATATATCCACTTACATGGCGGCCCCCTGTGGTGCTGTTTCAGCTCTTCATTTTCCAAAATGTGCCCCCGTTTGTCCGCAGTGGCCTCCCTCCGCAACAATCTGCCTGCACAGAAATCCATGGATTCAGGGAACAGGGTATACTCCAGAGACTGCCGAGTACCTGGGCATTGAGGCAGCAGCGACAGCTTGCTGACTGGCCTCACCCTGGCGGAACACATGGAAAAACTTCTCCATCATGTTGCTACTGCTGCTGCAGTTTCTGCTGCTTGTGGCGGTGGGAGGGTGGTGACTCTGCGGGGGGTGGAGAAGGGCCTCCCTTTCTAAGATTCTGTAGGGAGGCGTCTGCACCACGTAAGCTGCGGCAAACTGTGTACACAGTGTTTCCTGGTAATAACGTAATTTGTACTCCCTTTGTATGACACCAATTAACACTCTACAATGCTGGAAACAAAGTAATGTACGATCCAATATTGTAAGAAACTCCAAAAAGAAGACCACACATCATATATAATCTCATCTTTTATTTAAACATAATTAAAAATTACTATAAAAAACATATATATGCAGCATATGAAACAGCATAACAGCTAGATCTCATACCACCCTGGGTCATATAAAGTACATAGTGCAATTTTCATATCTCCGGTGCCAAATGGCATCCAAATATTATATCTAGGGTTGAGCGAACCCGAACTATAAAGTTTGGGTTCATACCGAACTTTAGGGTTTTTGGTACCCAAACCTGAACCCGCACAATTCCGTAAAAGTTCAGGTTCGTGTTCGGCAATATCTTGGCGCTTTTTAAAAGGCTGCAGGGCGGCCAATCAACAAGCGTTTCACTAGTCCGCCCTTAGAAGCCATCACTGCCATGCCTATTAATGGCATGGCTGCGATTTGCCAAGAGCAGCATGTGACCCAGCCTCTATATATATATATACGTCACTCTGCTCTTCTCTGTGTAGGGATAGGATGCTGCTGCTGCTGTGAGGGAGAGATTAGGGGAGAATTCTCTTGAATGTGGTGTGTTCAATGTTCAAACTACAGCGATTATTGAGGGTGCTATGCTACAGTTATGTACCCAGCCCTGAGCCCAGTGACACTGAAAAATAAGTTTTAATCCATCTGCTAGTTCGGTGGGCGTTGGCGGCCATTTTTGCAACTGTATGTTAACTGCATATGTGCCAGGGACATTACTTTACTTCTGTTCTGGTAGCTCAGTGGAGGACAAATTCCCTTTTTTGGCCGGTCAAGTACCCCTGCGGTCTGCAGTGCATACCTGGCAGTGAAAATTATTCAATTACATTAGTCTGTCACTTTTTTTGTGACCTAAAGTGATTTTTTTATCTGCATCGAATAAAACCGCTAAATACTGCAGTTACCCTGCTGATATAAAAAAGCAAATTTTTTTGTGCTAGATAGCAAATTTGCGTTCTACACTGCATTTCTGACAGTCCAATACAACCGTAACATACTGCATTTACATTGGTGCCACACTTTTTGTGCTAGAAAGGTGACAGGGACTGTTCTGACAATTTTGTGAAAGTAAATGTAGGCAATGTACTGTAATGGATTATACTCCTAGGTTATGTTTGCTGCTGCCATCTAGCGATCAGAGTTAGTTATTACTCAAGTGCAGTTTCTAGGTAAAAATTTCTCCCAGGGCGAGGGTCAACGCCCCCCCCCCCCCCTTCCCAACTTGCAACTGTCTCACCCTATATATTTTCTTTTTTACTACATGGGGCCCCACTCACTTCTAATCAGTCTAATCTTGCCTAACCTGTGTATGCAGGCTGCATGAAAGATAATTTTTATTATGCCTACACTCAGGTTAGGCAAGACTAGACTAGGTGAGCGGGGCCCTATGTAGTAGAATTTCTAGGGCCCCGCTCACTTAGTCTAATCTTGATGACTTGCCTAATGTCAACTTACCCCGCCGCTGGGCACAGGCCAGTCCAGAGCAGTGGAGGATCCAGAGCCTGGTCTCGGGAGGGGCACTTCCGGCGATACGCCCCTGCTCCGATCACTACAGAAATACAGCCCCACTTACCTCTTACATCCGGTGACGTCTCCTTTGATGTAAATGTTTTCTTTCCTCATCTTCTCCTTTCAGAACACCAGTTTTTGTCTCTGCAGTTTGACAACAAAAAAAAACTCTGTTTAATACTTTTCCATCATCCTCCCATCTTCTGGGCAATTTATCCTACTACCCCCAATACTGTGCCGCTGTGCTCCCCAATACTATACTGCAGAAACAGATAAACGCCCTGATATTACTAGTACTACACAGTGCCCCCATATAAAATACCCCTTCTTTGTGGCCTCAGTAAATGTCCCCATAGTGCCCCTTAATAATGTGCCAGTGGCCCAGTAACAAGTGCCCCCATTGATGACCCCCATCATGTGCTAGTGAAAAGTGCCTCGCCAATCTCCCCCCCCCCCGATGTGCCAGTAATAAGTGCCAGTCTCCCCCCCCACTCATTTGCCAGCAATAAGTGCCTCTCTCCCCCCCATCATGTGCCAGTCTCCTCTCTGCCCCACCACCATCATGTGCCAGTCTCCTTTCTGTTCCCCCCACCATCATGTGCCAGTCTCCTCTCTGCCCCACCACCATCATGTGCCAGTCTCCTCTCTGCCCCCCCCACCATCATGTGCCAGTCTCTTCTTTGCCCCCCCACCATCATGTGCCAGTCTCCTCTCTGCAATCCCCCCACCATGTGCCAGTCTCCTCTCTGCCCCCCCCCACCATCATGTGCCAGTCTTCTCTCTGCAACCCCCTTCATGTGCCAGTCTCCTCTGTGCCCCCCACCATCAGGTGCCAGTCTCCTCTCTACCCCCACCATCATGTGCCAGTCTCCTCTCTGCAACCCCCTTCATGTGCCAGTCTCCTCTCTGCCCCCTCCACCATCATGTGCCAGTCTCCTCTCTGCAACCCCCCTTCATGTGCCAGTCTCCTCTCTGCCCCCCCACCATCATGTGCCAGTCACATCTCTGCCCCCCCCTCATCATGTGCCAGTCTTCTCTCTGCCCCCCCACCATCATGTTGCAACCCCCCCACCATCATGTGACAGTCTCCTCTCTGCCCCCCACCATCATGTGCCAGTCTCCTTTCTGCAATCCCCCCACCATGTGCCAGTCTCTTCTTTGTCCCCCCACCATCATGTGCGAGTCTCCTCTCTGCAATCCCCCCACCATGTGCCAGTCTCCCCTCTGCCCCCCCCCATCATGTGCCAGTCTCCTCTCTGCAACCCCCTTCATGTGACAGTCTCTTCTGTGCCACCCACCATCAGGTGCCAGTCTCCTCTCTGCCCCCCCACCATCATGTGCCAGTCTCCTCTCTGCAACCCCCCCCCTTCATGTGCCAGTCTCCTCTCTGCCCCCCCACCATCATGTGCCAGTCTCCTCTCTGCAACCCCCCCACCATCATGTGCCAGTCTCCTCTCTGCCACCCATCATCATGTGCCAGTCTCCTCTCTGCCCCCCATCATCATGTGCCAGTCTCCTCTCTGTCCCCACCCCCATCATGTGCCAGTCTCCTCTCTGCCCCCCATCATGTGCCAGTCTTCTCTCTGCCCCCCCCCCATACTTACCTCCTTGAAAGCGATGCGATGCAGACCTCTTCCTGTGTGTCCCGCTCTGTACTGCTCAGGCGGCACCATTTCATCCGGCCACCCAGCCCGCCCGGTCCAAGAAACGGCCCTGCTAGTTACAGGGGTTCTGCAGTAATTTTAAACTGATGATCTATCCTTTGGACACCCGGGGCCCCTTCCAATCAGCTGTTGGAGAAGGCAGCGGAGCCACGGCCTTTTCGCTGTTTCCCGCAGGCCCAGTGATGTGGCAGCGCTACGGCCAGTGCCGCTGCCTTCTTAAACAGCTGATCGGCGGGGTCCCGGGTGTCTGACCGGCCGCATGTCACTCTGCTCTGATTAGTGTAGGGATAGGATGCAGCTGCGGTTAGGGCGAGATTAGGCAGGGATTAACTCAGCAAAAACACTTAATGAAGTGATCGATCTACAGCTCTGAATCATTCAACTTCTGCTAGTTAATTGCTCACTGTTTTCAGGCTGCCCAGGGCATTTTTCTGTCACTTATTTTCTGGGGTGATCGGTGCCCATTTTGTGTCTTGTGGTGCGCCAGCACAAGCTGCCACCAAGTCCATTAATGCATCAATAATAGTTTTTTATTTTTATTTTTTGCTTTATCCTACATCAGGGGCTTGGCTGTGCTTATTGTCAACCCCTAGAAACTCAGAATAAAATTTTCATTATTTTATTGAGAGGTGAAATTCACTTAAAAAAATAGCAGTCCCCTAAATCTGGTGTTCCAGCTGTGGCTAGCCAAGTGTAATACTGTCTGACAAAGAATATATTTTTTTTTTCTGGGGTGAAATTCTATTTCCAAAATAGCAATACCCTAAATCAGTGGTTTCTGCTGTGTCAGGACAAGTTTTATAGTGTCCGTCAAAGGATAGCTTTTGTTCTGGGGTGAAATTCAATTACCAAAATAGCAATACTGTAAATGTGGTGTTTCAGCTGTGACTGGACAAGTTTCATAGTGTCCGTCAAAGGATATATTATTTTCTGGGGTGAAATTCAGTTGCAAAAATAGCAATACCGTAAATCTGGTGTTCCAGCTGTGACTGGACAGGTTTCATAGTGTCCGTCAAAGTATATATTATTTTCTGGGGTGGAATTCAGTTGCAAAAATGGCAATACTGTAAATCTGGTGTTCCAGCTGTGACTGGACAAGTTTCATAATATCTGTCAAAGGATATATTATTTTCTGGGATGAAATTCAGTTGCAAAAATAGCAATAACGTAAATAGGGTGTTCCAGCTGTGACTGGACAAGTTTCATAGTGTCCGTCAAAGGATATATTATTTTCTGGGGTAAAATTCAATTGCCAAAATAGCAATCCCCTAAATCTGGTGTCCCACCAGTGACTGGCCAAGTTTAATAGTGTCCGGCAAAGGATATATTTTATTCTGGGTTGAAATTCAATTGCCAAAATAGCAATACCGTAAATCAGTGGTTTCAGCTGTGGCTGGCCAAATTTAATAGTGTCCGGCAACGGTTATATTTTGTTGTGGGGTGAAATTCAATTGCCAAATAAGCAATACCGTAAATCTGGTGTCCCAGCAGTGAATGGACAAGTTTCATAGTGTCCGTAAAAGGATGTATTATTTTCTGGGGTCAAATTCGGTTGGAAAAATAGAAATACCGTAAATCTGGTGTTCCAGCTGTTACTGGACAAGTTTCATAGTGTCCATCAAAGGATATATTATTTTCTGGGGTAAAATTCAATTGCCAAAATAGCAATACCCAAAATCTGGTGTTCCAGCTGTTGCAGGCCAAGTGTAAATTTGTCCATAAAAGGGTATATTACACTCAGCGTGCATCTCCAAGTGTATTTCTTTCCATTAAAGGGTATATTACAGTGAGTGTTAAAATACAGCATAATCCTCTACATTTGCACACACTGTTTCGCATCTCTAACTGTATTTTTTTCCATGTATTTCTTTATGTTAAAATACAAGTGCTGAAAGCATAATCCTATATTTTTTTTTACACGCTACTGTGCATCTCAAAGTGTAAATCTGTCCGTAATAAGATACCTTTCATCCAGGGCCTAAATACTAGCCCTAAAAGAGATATTCCCCTAAATCAGTGGTTACTGCTGTGCCTGGATTAGTGTAATACGCTAAATAAATAAATAGGCAGATAGTGTTAGGTGCCTGTAAAAAAAGGCCTGAATTTGAATTCAATACATTGGGCCAAATAATTTTTTTCTTATTGTGGTGAAAGGTAACAATGAGGAAAACATCTAGTAAAGGACGCGGACGCGGTCGTGGTGTTGTTAGTGGACCCTCTGGTGCTGGGAGAGGACGTGGCCATTCTGCCACAGCCACAAGTCCTAGTGAACCAACTACCTCAGGTTCCAGTACCCGCCAGAATTTACAGCGATATTTGGTGGGGCCCAATGCCGTTCTAAGGATGGTAAGGCCTGAGCAAGTACAGGCGCTAGTCAATTGGGTGGCCGACAGTGGATCCAGCACGTTCACAACATTATCTCCCACCCAGTCTTCTGCAGAAAGCGCACAGGTGGCGCCTGAAAACCAAGCCCATCAGTCTGTCACATCACCCCCATGCATATCAGGCAAACTGTCAGAGCCTCAAGTTATGCAGCAGTCTCTTATGCTGTTTGAAGACTCTGCTGCAGGGTTTCCCAAGGGAATCCACCTAGCCCTTCCCCAGTGGTGGAAGACATAGAATGCACTGATGCACAACCACTGATGTTTCCTGATGATGAGGACATGGGAATACCACCTCATCGGAGTCCGCACGTCTCTGATGATGACGAAACACGGGTGCCAACTGCTGCGTCTTTCTGCAGTGTGCAGACCGAACAGGAGGTCACGGAGGAAGACTGTGTGGAAGACGATGCAGGGGACGATGAGGTCCTAGACCCCACATGGAATGAAGGTCGTGCCACTGACTTTCATAGTTCAGAGGAAGAAGCAGTGGTGAGACCGAGCCAACAGCGTAGCAAAAGAGGGAGCAGGGGGCAAAAGCAGAACAGCCGCCGCCAAGAGAGTTCTCCTGCTACTGGCTACCGCCACCAGGGAACGAGCACCACAAAGAGCCATGCCTTCCCTGCACAACCAATAAAATCAAGTGTGCACTGCGCAACGCCATCTGTGGCAAGGTCCACCTAACAAGGTCCGCCAGGGACGCTATATCTCCCTAACTGCACACTGCGTACATGTAGTGGCGGCTGGGCCCCAGGCGGAGAGTTCTTTGGCGCACGTCCTTCTGCCGCCAAGGATCGCAGGGCATCATTCTTTGCCTCCTGTAGCCTCCTCCCCCTACTCGGCTTCCTCCTCCTCTGCTTCCACCAGCTCATCCAGTCAGCCACACACCTTCCCCACAAACTTCAACACAGCCCGGGGTAAACGTCAGCAGGCCGTTCTGAAACTCATATGTTTGGGGGACAGTCCCCACACCGTGCAGGAGTTGTGGCGGTTTATTGAACAACAGACCAACGAGTGGTTGCTGCCGGTGGGCCTCAAGCCCGGCCAGGTGGTGTGCGATAATGGGCGAAATCTCGTTGCAGCTCTGGGACTAGCCAGTTTGACGCACATCCCTTGCCTGGCGCATGTGCTGAATTTGGCGGTGCAGAAGTTCATTCACAACTACCCTGACATGTCAGAGCTGCTGCATAAAGTGCGGGCCGTCTGTGCGCGCTTCCCGGGTTCTGTGCTACAGCGTAACTTCGGCCTTCCCGTTCACCGCCTCAAATGCGACGTGCCCACCAGGTGGAACTCTACCTTGCACATGCTGGAGAGACTGTGCGAGCAGCTGCAGCACGCACGGGTCAGTCGCTCTGCGGAACAGCACCACTTCACCACCAATGACTGGGCCTCCATGCAAGACCTTTTTTCCCTGTTGCGCTGTTTCGAGTACTCCACCAACATGGCCAGTGGCGATGACGCTGTTATCAGCGTTACAATACCACTTCTATGTCTCCTTGAGAAAACAATTAGGGCGATGATGGAAGAGGAGGTGGCCCAGGAGGAAGAGGGGTCATTTTTAGGACTTTCAGGCCAGTCTAGAAGTGGCTCAGAGGGAGTTTTTTTGAAAAAGCAGAGGCCAGGTACAAATGTGCCAACAAGGGCCCACTCCTGGAGGACGAGGAGGATGAAGAGGAGGTAGAGGAGGATGAGGATGAAGCATGTTCACAGCAGGATGGCACCCAACGCAGCTCGGGCCCATCACTGGTTTGTGGCTGGGGGGAAACGGAGGACGATGACGATACGCCTCCCACAGAGGGCAATGTGTCCTTACCTCTGGGAAGCCTGGCACACATGAGCGACTACATGCTGCAGTGCCTGCACAACAACAGCAGAGTTGCCCACATTTTAACGTGTGTGGACTACTGGGTTGCCACCCTGCTGGATCTCGATACAAAGACAATGTGCACACCTTACTTCCTGCACTGGAGCATGATAGGAAGATGCGCACGTTGGTAGACACGCTACTGAGAGCATTCCCAAATGTCACAAGGAAACAAGTGGAAGCCCAAGGCAAAGGCAGAGGAGGAGCGAGAGTTCGCCAATGCAGCTGTGTCACGGCCAGCTTCTCTGAGGGCAGAGTTAGCATGGCAGAGATGTGGAAAAGTTTTGTCACCACGCCACAGCTAACTGCACCACCACCTGATACGGAACGCGTTAGCGGGAGGCACCACTAACATCTTGGAACAGTACGTGTGCACAGCCCTCCACATACTGACTGATGGTTCGGCCCCATTTAACTTCTGGGTCTCCAAATTGTCCACATGGCCAGAGCTAGCCTTTTATGCCTTGGAGGTGCTAGCCTGCCAGGCGGCCAGCATTTTGTCTGAACGTGTATTCAGCACGGCAGGGGGCGTCATTACTGACAAACGCAGCCGCCTGTCCACAGCCAACGTGGACAAGCTAACGTTCATAAAAATGAACCAGCCATGGATCCCACAGGACCTGTCCATCCCTTGTGCAGAATAGACATTTATAACTACCTCCCCTTAACCATATATACTTGTATTCCAGGGCACTTCTTTATTGAATCCTTTTTTTTAATTTTACCATTATTTTGCGGGGCAACCCAAAGTTGAATAAACCTCTCCTCCGTCTGGGTGCCAGGGGCCTAAATATCTGAAAGTGGCCTTCTCCATTGGTGGGTGACATGAAGCCTGATTCTCTGCTTTGGGACCTCTCTATTCTGTCTGGGTGCTGGGGCCTAAATAACTAAAAGTGGCCTTCTCCAGTGGTGGGTGACATGATGCCTCTTTTGCTGCTATGAGACCTCTCTCCTCTGTATGGGTGTCAGGGGCCTAACTTTCACGTACTTGCTTGCTGTCTTGGTGGCAGACATTTAACACTGTCTAATGACCGCCCCGTTGTCTGGGTGTCAGGGGCCTATATGTCGTTTAATCATTTGTTGTCTTGGTGGGAGATATTAAACTCTTTTTACTGTCTAATGACCGCCGCATTGTCTGGGTGTCAGTGGCCTATATTTCGTTTAATTGCTTGCTGTCTGGGTGAGAAACATTAAACTCTTTTTACTGTCAAATGACATCTCCTCTGTCTTGGTGTCTGGGGCCTACATAACTGATGATGGCCTGTTCCATTGCAGGTTGACCTGAGGCCTGTGTTGCTGTTACGGGACCGCTCTCCTCTTTGCGGGTGCCATGGCCCTGAGTCTGTGAATGAGACCTGTGGCACTGCAGACAGACATGAATCCTTTTTGGCTGTGATGAGAACATTAACTCCCATAGCATTCCCACCTGATGCCACCCCAACCTCCTATTCCTCCAACTCCTCCTCCAAATTGCCAATTGATATTGGTTAATTTTCTTTTTTTTATTTTATTTTATTTTAGGTCATTTCCCTATCCACATTTGTTTCCAGGGGATTTAACTACATTTTGCTGCCTTTTGCAGCTCTCTAGTCCTTTCCTGGGCTATTTTACAGCTTTTTTAGTGCCCAAAAGTTCGGGCCCCCATTGACTTCAATAGAGTTCGGCCGAACTTCTCGAACCCGAACATCCAGGTGTTCGCTCAACTCTAATTATTGGGTGACATTAACCCACTTTTGCCATTCACAAACCCCTGCTCTGCATAGGTGACAGGGAGGTAAATTTAGTAAAAATGGCTTTTACTTCGGTGGGTGACCGCAAAAAATTTGGAGAGTGTCAAATAAGGGACGCGGCCCTGGTCGTGGTGCTGTTGGTGTTGGTGGCACTCCCGTTGCAGGGAGAGGACGTGGTCAATCTGTGCCTGCGACACGGCCAAATGAAACACCTTTCTCAGGTGCGCGTAGACGACAGAGTCTTCAGTGCTATTTGGTAGGCTTGATTGCCGCTCTACGAATGGTGAGGCCAGAACACGTACAGGCGATAGTAGATTGGGTGGCTGACAGTGCCTCCAGTATCTTCACATTGTCTCCCACCCAGTCCAATGCTGAAAGCTCAGAGTTGGCAGCTGCAGGCCATGGGCATCTATCTAGCACCTCATCCCCCAGCCAAGCAGTCTGAGCCCCAAGTCATGCAGCAGACTCTTATGCTTTTTGATGACTCTGCTGGCAGGGTTTCCCCGGGCCATCCACATAGCCCTGCCCCAGAATTGGAAGAGATTGAGTGCACCGATGCCCAACCACTTATGTTTGAGGATGAGGACATGAGAAGACCACTGCAGTACGTCTCTGATGATGACGAAACACAGGTGCCAACCGCTGTGGCTTTCTGCAGTGTGCAAAACGACAAAGAGGGCAGGGGTGAAGAGTGGGTGGAAGATGATGTGGAGGACGATGAGGTCACATGGAATCAAGGTAATGCGAGTCACATGTGCAGTTCGGAGGGAGAGGCGGTGGTCGCACAGAGCCACCAGCACAGCAAAAGAGGGAGCAGGGGGTAAAAGCAGAGCGGCCGTCCCCTAGACAATACGCCTGCTACTGCCCACCGCACCCAGGGACCGAGCACAACAAAGCCAGCTCCAACAAGTTCCCTGGCGTGGTAGTTCTTCAGACAATGTGCAGACGACAAGACACGAGTGGTTTGCACGTTGTGCAATCAGAGCCTAAAGCGAGGTATAAATGTTCTAAACCTGAGCACAACCTGCATGACCAGACATCTACATGCAAAGCATGAGCTGCAGTGGAGTAAACACCTCAAAAGCCAAGAAAGGTCTCAGATTCCTCCTGCTCCCTCTTCTGCTGCAGTCTCGGCCTCTTCCTCCACCTCTGGAGTGACAGTGGCACCGGCCACCCCGCAAACAGAGGATGTGTCAGCAACGCCACCACGTCTGTCACCTTCAACAAGCAGCACAACAATGTCCAATGGCAGCGTTCAGCTGTCCATCTTCCAAACAATGGAGCGAAAGAGGAAGTACCCCCCTACCCACCTGCGATCCCTGACCCTGAATGCCAGCATTTCAAAATTCCTGGCCTTTGAAATGCTGTCATTCTGTCTGGTGGAGACAGAGAGTTTTAAAAACCTAATGGCGTTGGCTGTCCCACTTTACGTGGTTCCCAGCCGCCACTACTTTTCCAGGAAAGCCATCCCTTAACTGCACAAACAAGTGGGGGACAAAATCAGGTGTGCACTGCGCAGTAAGCACAGGCAGGGACGCTCTATCTCCCTGACAGCACACTGGGTAAATGCAGTGGCGGCTGGGCCTGAGGTGGATAGCTGTTTGGCACATGTCCTACCACCACTGAGGATTGATGGACGTTTCTCGGTTCCTCTTCTTGCATCCTCCTCCTACTCCGCTTCCTCCTCCATTCCTTCTCTACCACCTGCTTATCACATCAGCGCAACACCAACTTCAGCACAGCTAGGGGGAAATGACAGTAGTCTGTTCTGAAACTCATATGTTTGGGAGCAAAAACCACACACCGTGCATCCAATGGATGTCCTCTAGGAACTATTTTGATTCTCATCATACCACAGACTTTCTTTACTCCAACAACTCGCCCTTCTCTACCCCTCCCCCTTTGGCTTTTCCTATTGTTCACTGGTTGTTTATTTGGTTGCCATGGATTTGGTTGGAGAGATCCATGATGCTGCACTGCAGGTAATCCTTATTTCTGCACCAAGATTAGACATGCCAGAGGCAGTCCATAGAAGACCTACAGGAATAAGGCCTCTTTCACACTTGCGTTCTGAGGGTCCGGCAGGCACTTCCTTCCCGCCGGATCCGTCACAACGCAAGTCGCCTGAAAGCATTAGAAGACTGATCAGGATCCTGATCAGTCTTCGAAATGCTTTCAGGTTACTATGGCAGCCAGGACGCTTTTAAAGTCCTGGTTGCCATAGTAGTAGTGGGGAGCGGGGGAGCAGTATACTTACCATCCGTGCGGCTCCCGGGGCGCTCCAGAATGATGTCAGAGCGCCCCATGCGCATGGATCCATGCGATCACGTGATCCATGCGCGTGAGGCGCCCTGACGTCACTCTGGAGCGCCCCGGGAGCCGCACGGATGGTAAGTATACTGCTCCCACGTTCCCCACTACACTTTACCATGGCAGCCGGGACTTTAGCGTCCTGGCTGCCATGGTAACAATTGAGAAAAACTAAACGCCGGATCAGGCGACTCGCCGAAACGACGTTTAGCTTAAGGCCGGATCCGGATTCATGCCTTTTAATGGGCATTAATTCCGGATCCAGCCTTGCGGCAAGTGTTCAGGATTTTTGGGACGGAGCAAAAAGCGCAGCATGCCGCGGTATTCTCTCCGGCCAAAAAACGTTCCGGTCCTGAACTGAAGACATCCTGATGCATCCTGAACTGATTTCTCTCCATTCAGAATGCATTGGGATAATCCTGATCAGGATTTTTCCGGCGTAGAGCCCGACGACGGAACTCTATGCCGGAAAACAAATACGCAAGTGTAAAAGAGCCCTAAGCTAAGGATTTGTGTTAAAAACCATGTAGGCAGCCAAGGCCCATTTACACAGGACAACTGAGCAAGCAATTATTGGGAACGAATGTTCATCCGTGGAAGCGAGAGATGCATTTACATGCCGCAATCACCTCTGCTGTATGGAGATAAGCAATCAATAATGCTATTGCTCACCCCCATGGAATATCATTGTTTCTGGCCAGCCAGATCTGCAGAATCCTTACACGGTCCAATTATAAGCAATGAGCTTTCATTCCAGATTATTGGTCTGATATTTATCCCATGCAAAGGGGCCTTAAAGTGGAGCTTGTCCATACTGTGGTAAGGTGCAGGGTGCCGTCCTAGATGGCAGGTACGTGTCACCGAGGTTGCTGGCCTCGGTGAGGTGAGAGCCGGGTTTTTGTCTGCAGCAGCTAGTGCTGTTTGACTTTGTTAAATAGCATGGCTGCAAAGCCGATCCGGGCCGGCTCTTACCGGGAGCAGCTAAAGTGTAGGGTGGGTGGCTGCTCCCCACGGTCCAGTCCGAGTTTTGGGCTGGGTTTATAAACTCAGCCAGCACCACCAGCTGTGAGTGTGATTATCCTGGAGCTGCTAACAGGGCTGGGAGTTCTCTGTCCTGGAGGAAAGCGCTCAGCAAGGAGGTGTTGTGTTCCTGGCTACCTGAAGCTGGATTCTCCTGCGGCTGGGCCGACAGCGTGGTGCGAACCTGCACCTACACCTCCCAGGTGACTGAACCTGTGTTGGACTGTTTTTGTTTGGCTACGTTATTTCCGTTGTGTGTGAACTGTCACCAAGAGACTGTTTTTCATTTTGTGTGCAAGTGTGAATAAAACACTGTTTGTTGCACAATCTGGACTCCTGGTTTTGCCTCTAAACTGCACCCGCACCGCTGACTACCAGAGCGACTCCCCACAATACCATAACAATGATGATGTCTATGAGACCGCTGATATGGGATATTCGGAAGCTCACAAACATCTCCCTCAAAGTGATTCTCTCTGCCCCAGCATTGCTATAGTGCTGGCTATTAATGAAGAATAGGCATAAGTGACAGAAGAGGAAAGGCACATAGCATATTGAAACTCCAGATAATAGAAATCTCATCTAAAACTTTTTTAAGTTAATACTGGATCTTGATAGCTAACCCAGAACTGCTGATACGTTACTTAGACAGGAGTATGCTCCTGAAAATGATGGTTTGGTAATATCATCAATTTCTCTTGGAAGAAGTTTCCAGAGAATCATATAAACAGGGCCAAGATAAAGTCCTGCCTGTGATGGGTCTTCTACTGTAGCTGCAGGAGCTTCACTCTTGGCTTCCATGTCATGTTCACATCTAACATCTGGTAACCTGTATTTCCCGCATGTACAAGAAGCCAGAATCTCGCTGTAATGATCGATGTTCCCCAGGATACAGAAAAGCTCCTAATGGAGGATATCACGTCTGCTGCTACGACTGCGTCCCGTGTTCTGAGGGGGAGTTCTCCAATATTACAGGTGCGAGGAGATTTTATACAAACCACTCAAGGTTATGACTAGAGTTGACAAGACAAATTACGAAGCTGATGTTAAGGTGGCATGGCCATTCTTACCTATTTTATCTCCAGTTGCACCTTCTGCATATTCACCCTTGGAACTTAGCGATGTTTATACTGGACTCCAGGACTAAGGCTCATATATAAGATACCAAAAGCACATCAGCCTAAATCATCACTAGTGTTGAGCGCGAATATTCGAAAAGCGAATTTTTTTAGCGAATATCGGCACTTCGCTAATTCGCGAATATTTCGAATATAGCGCTTTTAAATTCGCTATTTCGAATATTCGTTTTTTTTTTTTTTTTTTAGTTATTTTTTTCTTTCCTACTTCCCAAAAGTAGTTCTTACCTGTCCTGAGGATTCCTGGCTTCCTGGCTGCTCTAGTCAGTGCCCGTTGCCGCTTCTGCTGACTTCCGTGCTCATGTGGAGCGTCCCCATCCATGGGAGAATCTCCATATACTAAAATGTACTGTCGGATTTGAGGAATTACGTTGAAATCGCAATGCGATTAATTCAAGTTATATTAATCGCATTGCGATTACAACTTAACACTGCTATCTTACATAGGCTAGAATTAACGAATATGGAGTATAGCTAATGCTATGCACTAGCAGTGCTAAGTTGAAATCGCAATGCGAATACTTTAAGTTAAATTAATCGCATTGCGATTTCAACTTAGCACTGCTGCTATATTCCATATTCGTTAACTTCGTTCATTCTAGCAAGCTGACCCATTATAAACCCAGCTCTAAGTTGAAATCGCAATGCGATTAATATAACTTAAATTAATCGCATTGCGATTTCAACGTAATTCCTCAAATCCGACAGTACATTTTAGTATATGGAGACGTTCCCATGGTGATGGGGACGCTCCATGAGCACAGAAGTTATGGTTGGCTTGGTAGAATTAGCGAATAGCGAATATGACGAATGTATTCGTCATATTCCTCAAAACGAAGATAACGAAGTATTCTACATCTTCGTTTTAGCTACCTATTCGTCTCGTCATCGTCAACTTCGCTATTCGCTAATTCTAGCAATCAAATAGGAAGGTTGACTTACCAGACAGCTGTGTTAAATTCGCTATGCGATTATTTTTTTTTTTTTTAATACAATAATTATATTACTTGATAAAATTATTATAATTATTCTATTTATTAAAAAAAAAATCGCGTAGCGAATTTAACACAGCTGTCTCTATAGTCAACCTTCCTATTTGATTGCTAGAATTAGCGAAGTTGACGAATAGGTAGCTAAAACGAAGATGTAGAATACTTCGTTATCTTCGTTTTGAGGAATAGACGAATACATTCGTCATATTCGTCATCCTCGCTAATTCTAGATATGAAACCAATAGGAAAGTAGCCTTAAGTACAAATCGCAATATGCGATTATTTAAATCGCATGTTAATCGCGATAACTAGAAAAAATGACGAATATTCGATTTCGACGAATATGAAACGAATATTCATTCGAATATTCGCGAATTTCGTCGAAATCGAATATGGCACCTGCCGCTCATCACTAATCATCACAGATGTGGGTCTACCCAACATGGGTCACAGGGGAAGATCCTACTACACTACCATAAAGAATAGCCTAAGTCTGGAGGACTTGTCCTATCTTATCCTGCATTACACAGTGTTCCTTCCCGGCATTCGTCTGCTCACTAGCGGAGGAGACCGCTGCTCTTACATGCACCGTCTCCTCCTCAGCATAGGGAGGAGCAATTGTTATGCCATCGCCCTTACCTATACTGAATCATTGTTTGAGAAAAAAATTAAGGCATGGGAGAGCCAAAGTCAGAGAAGGGTCAAAAACAAGAGGGAACTACAAGTGATAGAATGGCAGGAAAAAAGGAAGCCAGGCAAAGTCCATACCAGTACAGATAATGCAGGGTTTATCCAAAAGAGAAGCCAAATGGGAGCAGAGTCCGAAAAGAGGGAACACAAAATCACACTTAAAGAGGACCTTTCACCGATTTAAAAACTAAAAACTAACTATACCTGTGGGCAGAGCGGCGCCCAGGGGTCCCCCTGCACTTACTTGTATGTCTGGGCGCCGCTCCGTTTGCCCGGTATAGGCTCCGGTGTCCGAGCTCCCTCTGTTGTATGGGGCGGGGACTTTGTATCAGGCGTGTCCCTTGCTGCAGAGCTGGCCAATCACAGCGCACAGCTCATAGCCAGGCTATGAGCTGTGCGCTGTGATTGGCCAGCACTGCAGCAAGGGACACGCCTGATACAAAGTCCCCGCCCCATACAACAGAGGGAGCTCGGACACCGGAGCCTATACCGGGCGAACGGAGCGGCGCCCAGACATACAAGTAAGTGCAGGGGGACCCCTGGGCGCCGCTCTGCCCACAGGTATAGTTAGTTTTTAGTTTTTAAATCGGTGAAAGGTCCTCTTTAATGTATTGTGTTGTGTAACATGTTACAGTCAAAATGTGACCAAAGTAGCAGTAGCACCCAGAGTCATATAACAGGGCACCATGACTGGACTGAGCCTCATAGTTGGCCTGCCTGCTAAACTGCCTGGTTGGTCGAATGTCCAAGCCCATTAGTTGGCTAAATGACCATGTGCTCTGGGTAAATGCCACCTAGAATCTCAACCAGTGCTGCTGACAGAACTGGAGCAATGGCGACTGGCATGGTCAGACATTACGGGACAGCCAAGAGGTAAGCATGCTACAGATACACGTGACTCTAATAGCCTTCATCTGATGAACAATGTTTTGCAGGATCATTCATACTTTCCAAAGAATGGTCCACATCTGGATATTTGAACTTCTTAGCAGCATTGTAAATTCTCAACTTACCAGAAGTATATAATAGGATTACATCATGATCCCTGTAAGACTTTAGTTATGGATCAGATAAAGTGAAGCCTACACGTACAGATGATCCACTGATATAGCTTACTTTTTTTTTTGTTTAGACTGTGAAATATGCCTTAAATGTCCTGAAGACAAGTGGCCTGATGAGAAGAAAGTGAAATGTGTTCCCAAAACATACAAGTTCTTGTCCTATGAGACTGATATTCTGGTTCCAATATTTTCAGTTATGGCTACGTTATTCTCTACCATTTCATTATTCATATTAGGAAGCTTCATTTATTACTGGGACACTCCTTTAGTGAAGGCCAATAACCGGACTGTGAGCTTCATCCTCCTGGTTTCCATCATCTTGAGCTTCCTCAGTGTCTTCTTGTTTCTTGGTCGTCCAGCAGACATCACCTGTAAGATGAGACAGACATTATTTGGCATCTTCTTCTCTATTGGTGTGTCTTCTGTTCTTGGAAAGACAGTCACAGTCTGCATCGTCTTCAAAGCCACAAAACCGGGCAGTGTCTGGGTGAAGTTGGTCTCATTCAAAATCTCTAGTTATGTAGTGGGAATATGTTCCTCCATACAACTTCTGATCTGTGTTACTTGGTTGTCAGTGTCTCCTCCATTCGTTGAATTTGACCACCACTCTTATCCTGGGACGATCATCATTCAGTGTAATGAAGGCTCAGATATCTGGTTCTACTCCATGTTGGGTTATCTGGGGCTCCTGGCAGCTGTGAGCCTTGTTCTGGCTTTCATGGTGAGGACATTACCGGACAGTTTTAATGAGGCCAAGTACATCACCTTCAGCATGCTGGTGTTCTGCAGCGTCTGGATCTCCATGATCCCGGCTTATCTGAGCACTAGAGGGAAATACATGGTGGCTGTGGAGATATTCGCCATATTGGCCTCATGTGCTGGGATGCTTGGTTGTATATTTGTTCCAAAATTGTACATTATGTTTTTAAGACCGGAGTTGAATACCAGAAAGATCATTCTGCAAACATAAGCATTATATGGTGCATAGAGTAATTCAGAATCCTTATCCATGTTCCACCCATTCGCTGTTGTGCTTGATTTCTTTTTCCTTATTTAGTCATTTATATCTTACTATTTCAGTAAATTTTGATTGATGATGCGAAGTCCAGCTGTGCGTGTATTATACTGTATGTGTATCATATACCTACACTATGTGCAGTACCCCCATACTGCGGGTATCTTCGAATGGTTTGTAGTGTTATGTTATGTAATGTACATCCAGCATGATATGTTTTGGCTGGCAAGGACAGGGTTGATCACCCTGTTCCTCCACTCATGGAAGGAGTTGGCTATTCTGACTTCCTGTCTGGAAGGGGAGTCTAGTTCAGTGAGGGAGGAGAGAAGAAGTTCTTGTACTCCTTCTCCTTAGGTCTCAAGTAGTATTGAGAGAATCGAAGCATCTGAAGTGGAATTTGATCCGAAGTTTAGGAAAAATTTGATTTGTGGTAATGAAGACCAGGATGTTATTGGGGCATCCACCTTGTTTAATAGATAAACAATTCTATTGGGCCCTGATCCCAAATTGGGGTGAATAAGCTGTCTTGTTCTACTGTTATTGGTGTGGCCACCTTGTTTAATGGATAATTCTATTATGCCTCGATTCTCATGTTTGGCTGAGTTCACACATCAGTTATTTGGTCAGTTCATTCCAGCAATTACTGTATGGTGAGCAATCCTACTCCAACATAAGTTATCATGAAATGTTCTACACAGGTTCTGTGTTTTTGACCCATAACTGGCCAAATAAGTGAGATGGATGTGAATTGAGCCCAATAGTGACGCACAGTCATTCTACAGATACTAGAAGTTATTCAAAAGCTTGTGTTTACACTGCCACAACATGGCTTAAAATAACCTTTTTTCTCCACTACTTTATGGGTACTGCCTCCATGACTTTCTTTTGTTCCTCTAAAAAGTCATTGGAAAACAGCTCCTGCAGGGGCACAGGTTTTTATTTTCCTTTACTGAAGGCTGCTGAATGCTTTTCTTTTGGTTTAGCTCATCTCAAGCCTCAAGATCTAGAGACTAGCTACAGCCAGAAATAAAGAAAGAAAGAAGAACTTAGAATCTACATGGCCAAGCATAGGAGTTAGCAAGGTAACCTGGGACTACAGCTAAACACACTTTGCTGCTTGGAAGGTACAACAGTTAAGACACCCATCAAACTTAACCATGTCCTGGCCAGCTGTGCTTCTAAAACCTGTATCCCACAGATGACACTACATCCACAATTGCCAGATTACAGTTACCACCCAGATATTCTAGTGAGAGAGACTTTAGCAAGATATCATAGCAAAAGTGCTATTATTTGCCACTGTGCTAGCCTCCAAGGATTTGCACTATGTACTGATTATTGTTGGATGTACCACAACTTATATTTTGCAATCAACTAAAAAGAGATGATTATTCTTCTACCTCTGGCCTGTTTTCCTGACTCCTATCACACCACATGCTAGCTTTTGTACTACTGAACCTTCTGCCAGGCACCCAATGCAACCACCAACATCAAGGGCACCCCAAACTACCATCAGACATGAGCCTCAACTATAGGGAATGTCCCGAGAAGGAAGGGTGTGCTCTCCTCCCACTGCAATTGCCCTAGGATAAATGGCCTAAAGGAGACCTCTGTAATACATCCTATAGTCAGAGCCTGTACCACTCCCATCCTCCACTATCGCTCCTCAAGTGCCTCTATGCCTTACTAAGGTTTTGCCTAATTGTTGTGTGGATCCTAAAGAGACTTTATTGCACAACTGGAAGAAACTTTGTGGAAGCTACAGCCACATTAAGATGATGATAAAGCAGCAAATAGGGGTGATAGTTGAGTAGTTTGAAGAAATAATTGAGTCCAGACCTTGTAATGAAGTTGAATAGCACCTTTACTTTTATAAATTATAATAAATAAAATAAAATAAATAAATAAATTATCAGAAACAATCTTCAAACTTTGTCTTGGTCCAGCAGGCTTTAGCATTAAAACTCTGGCAGGCAAACTCAACTCTGCTGCTGCTGCTGCTCTGTTGCTCTCTAGCTCTGCTGTACTGACAGGCTTGCTGTATAACTCAGTTTCTTCTTTATGCTGCAACTTCTCTCTTTGTAGTCTGTCTCTTAATGATGCCAGGGAACTCTCCTTCTGGCTCCTGAGGCTCTAAGCTGTGGCCTCCACATCCAGCAGAGCTGCAGGTGCTCTGGCTGACTTGACTTGGCCTGGGAACGTCCAGCAGAGAAGTGCCTAGCATCCTGCAGGAAGTGGGACTCGCCCACTCCACCACAAAGGGGGGTTAGAATGGAATGGAAAGCTCCATTCTACCTAACTGTAGCTCCTCCGTATTTGTTGCCACCTTCTGGTGAACCAGGCACATTACACGTGAACATAACAGTTGCAAAATAGGAAATGCACAGTGTTTGGACCTTGAATAAATACACATGATGACATGAGGTTGACCAATAAAGACAGTAGTGAGGTGCAAAGGTGGTAATGCCATTCTGGGGCATTACAGATTTTCACTGTCCTGTGAGAATATAATTATCTGGAAAAAAAGTGTTCCTTCCCAACAGTAGCTGCTCATCAGTGGAGGTGAAGATCTGCATGGAGCAATCAACTGTACTGTATAGGCACCAGTGATGAATATAGCTTCATAGTTTATAGTGCTGAAAGTGCTGTTCACATAGTATGATCTGCTGCGCAGGAACGATCATTGAGTTGTATGCATGAAAGATAAATTCACCCACTGAATGAGTGTGTCGCTTGTTCATCGGGTGGTCAGTGGCACCTTTGTATGGGCAGATTATCGGGATAGAGAATTTGTACTGAAATTTGTTCCCAGTAATCTGCCCAACAAATGGGATGTGTAAATCCAGCATTATGAAGCCTTCTCTCCCAGGGAGATCTGGTGGTGTCACATGACCCAGCACTGTTGTAGGCATCTTTGTAGTGCTATCTGTGTGTATTCCAAAAGCACTATCCTACTGACATCTCTGTTCAGAAGTGGATCCAAATTACAAACTTAGGCTGCCCTTCTTCTAATAGTAGGTTGAATTGTGGTAAGTGGTCTAGCAGGGCACCACTTGAATTTGGCAGTGTCCCTCTGTGGCCATGATTGAAACCATCCTGCCGACTGCACCAAGTGTAATGACCTGGCTTTGTGTAGTACAACAGGTCGCATCGATGAGACTTTAAAGTGCAGGGACTTTGGCTCTTCTCACCTTACTTTTCAGACACTCCTGATGCTGTTTTTGTGTATTTCTGTCTCTAAATTTCTGCCAGATCTTGTCCTGTCCAGATTGAAACAGCTTCCCCAACAGTCTCCTGAACTTTGGTTCTAGTCCCTTCTGTTGCAACCTGTGCAGTGATAGGAGGGAACACCCTTTCTTCCCTGAGGGCACAATCTGGTTCTGGGGCCCTATGCCTGGTGGTAGTGGAGGAGACCTTGATATAAATAGGTTGTGGGGAGCAAGGCAGAATCCCTGAATGTTGCAAACGTTAGTACAGACAATGATGAGACCAGTAGTCTTACTTTGGCCAGTATTCTTTAGGGAGCAGCTCAGCAGTTTACACATCCATGCACTTGCAAGGGTTAGTACAATTTTTACCGCTGTGTTTTAGACAATTTGCCACAGGATGCAATGATGGCTAATAACTTTGGGGAAAAAGATTTTTGACAAATGGTGGTATTTGAGTAAAGTGATATACCAGTCATATCTGTTGGTCAAGAAGATACATTTATATCAGTGCCACAGTCTCTAAGTATGTCAGGATATCTGAAACTTCTACCCCGACCAAATGCCAGTGAAGTCCATAACCCTGCCTATACAATGTACCTTTCACTGGCTCATATTCTTCAGCACTCGCCTTAGTATTGGCTGCAGTGCAGTCTCTTTAGCTCAGTTTTATTTTTGCCCAGAGGCTTCCACTTTAGTGTTGATCAAGCACCCAAGTGCTCGGGTGCTCGGGCCGAACACATCGGGATGCTCAGGAGCTCTACAGAGCACCCGGGTATAATCTAAGTCAATGGGAGAACTCGAGCCTTAAACCAAGCACCCCCTGTTCTGAGGTCAGAAATTGATGGAAACACCACTGAAATGGTTCGGGAACAGCATGGGGAGGATGTCTGGATGCATCTTGGACTTCCAGGTCGCTGCTAGGAACGATGTTGTCCGAATTGTACCCCACTTTTACCTACTGACAATAATACACACAAAACCAAAGATAAAATCGATTTTAGAGGAAAAATGGTTAGGAAACATTTTTTATGTATATTTACTTGTATATAAAGTGGAAGGTCTGCCAAACAGGAACCGGCAATCCAATACATCCTTTATTGCACATAAAGCGGGACATCGTACGCACCCTTGAAAATTATGATTGATGGCCTGCTGGTGGCCCTCAAAAACATTTGGAGCAAGGGCCTGCTGAGCTGACCCTCTAAAACATTAGGGGTGAGGGTCTACTGGTGAGCTGACCCTCTAAAAGGTTGTAGGTGAGGGCCTGCAGGTGAGCTGACCCTGTAAAACATTATATGCGAGGGCCTGCAGGTGAGCTGACCCTGTAAAAGATTGTAGATGAGGGCCTGCTGGTGAGATGACCCTCTAAAAGGTTGTAGGTGTATGCCTGCAGGTGAGTTGACCTCCTAAAACATTATATGCAAGGACCTACAGGTTAGCTGACCCTGTAAAAGATTGTAGGTGAGGGCCTGCAGATGAGCTGACCCTGAAAAACATTATATGCGAGGGCCTGCAGGTGAGCTGACCCTGTAAAAAAACGATATGCGAGGGCCTGCAGGTGAGCTGACCCTGTAAAACATTATATGCGAGGGCCTGTAGGTGAGCTGACCCTGTAAAAAACTATATGCGAGGGCCTGCAGGTGAGCTTACCCTGTAAAAAATTATATGTAAGGGTCTGCAGGCGAGCTGACCCTGTAAAACATTATATGCGAGGGCCTGCAGGTGAGCTGACCCTGTAAAACATTATATGCGAGGGCCTTGGCTACTGAGACTGGACTTGGTAGAAGACAGGGTGGTGCTTAACTGACTGGAAGCATTATCTGCTGCAATCCAACTGAACACCTGGTCGCACTGGTCTGACTTCAAGAGTGGTGTCCTGCGCCGGCCTGCAAACTGGGACATGAAGTAAGATACCGTGGATGATTGTTTTTCTTGTGTTCTGGCAGTAGGCACAGTTTCAACGGCCACTTCCCCGTCCCTTACTGCTCGCCTTATTCATATTAAATGTTATATATGCTTGAAAGATATATTTTTTAACTGCACACGGTACACTGGAGATGTGGCACTGGTAAAGTCACTGTCGGAAGCTGACACTGTCTATCGAGAAAGTACACTGTATGTCACTGATAATTTTTGTAAATGCACACGTTACACTTTAGATATGGCACTGGTAATGTCACTGTCAGAAGCGGACACAGTCTACGGAAAAAGTACACTGGATGTCACAGATATTTTTTGGGATGCGCACTCTTTACACAGGAGACGTGGTGCAGATAATTTAACTGTCCACAGCGGCCTATTAGATGCCATTTAGCGCAGGATGCACTAAAAACATATTGTTGCTGCCACACACAATATTCCTTAAAAGGAGTTTTGAGTCTGTAAAGTTTTAGCAATTTAGCGCAGGTTGCGCTACAAATATATATTGCTGATGTCACACACAATAGTTCTTAAAAGGACTTTTGGGTCTCTGAAAAGTTTTTCTAATCAAAATAGTCCAATATCGCTCCCTACACTGTCTGTCACTTCCTATGCACAGCTCTTCCTGACTAAGACTGAGCCAAACACGCGCCATCAGGTGCTATATGACACTTACCGGCTAGCCAATCACTGTAATGCCAGTGAACACACGCCATCGGGTGCTATATGACACATACCGGCTAGCCAATCACTGTAATGCCAGTGAACACACGCCATCGGGTGCTATATGACACTTACCGGCTAGCCAATCACTGTAATGCCAGTAACCAACATGGCTACGGCATTACAGTGAAGGCAGTACTTACTGGAACGTTTATTGGCTAGGTAGCAGCCAAGAAACGTGCAGGGAGGAGAATCAAACACACACGGTATTCGGTACACTAATTCCACTTCTTTCCAGGGCTGATGTCCTCCTGTCTCTTTCTGCACTCTCTCACACAGTCTCTCTGTCTCTCACACACTGAGCCAGCAGCCTCCTAGATAGAGGGGTGGAACCAGCCCACACTCAGATACAGTAACTAAGGGCTGACTGAGCAATGCCCTCCTCTCCATACACAGCCTCTGAGGAACACCGTGCTTAAAGTACCGCATTTTAACCCTTTGCAGTGTGCTTAGTGTGAAAGGCTCTCCGTGTGATACATGACTTAAATGCAGGTTTGTCTTGTCCAGCATAACAAGATATCTCCTAGATCAAGGATCAAATATCAGATGCACAGAACTAATGGGTACAGGGCAGTCTGCCACAATTCCGTTTCTGGAGCCCTATCATCGTTATGGTCAGGGTTATTTAATGGCCTCAATGACACGTATTGTTCAGTTAGATCATCGATAAGATTATTCTGCTCCTAGAAGAGGTTCCTTTTGAGATTTATCCTAAAAAAATGAATAAAACCAAGAGATAAAATTATGGAGCTGAATATAGACATTATGGTGAGGTTATTATTACAGATCCTCTCCTGCTGCTTCCATATCCGTCCCAGGTAAGACTTATAAGCTGCGTCTGGCTCTCATCCCCCCTGTGCTGAGGTTCTGCAGAGCTGTCAGTGACCATACTGCTGGAGAAGATCTGCTCTGGATCATGGATTGGTCTCCTGTCCACTCAGCCTCTTACCTCCTTCTGGTCTTGTTACCTGTCACATCCCATGGTGGTGTAGTGCAGAATCTATCTCCACATTGTAAACTCTCTGCAGTGAAGTCAGTGTTTGAATATGAATATTATCAGGAAGGAGACATCCTCATCGGAGGTCTGGTTTCTGCTCACGAGAAAAACATAGAATATACATTTGCTGCTAATGCAATGTTTGCTATCTGTACATTGTAAGTATGAATGGTCTGGGGGCTTTTGTCTATCACAGGTCATACATGAGCCGTGGAATCATTTCTACTACTTTTGTTTCTGGGGTTTTCTCACTGACACAACAATGTATGGAGACTTACTTTTGTAACAATGCTTCATGGGAAAAACATAGCAAATTAGCTCGTACCAGCCAACAGGAGACACCCATCTATAGACGTCTTTCTTCTGGGGTCTTGCCCGTCCTCACTACAGATGGTGCTGGATGGAATGCCACAGATACAGCTCATTTAATGCTTCTCACTGTGTAATGAGAACTTGTACCTCTCATCTCTTCAAGCCAATACCTTGCTCTGTACTAAGGAAGGCCAAGAGCCCCGAAAAAGCTGCCTAAAGGTAGGTGTCTGGTTTTGTCTAATGTACCCCATAATGTATAGTGATGCCCCTGTACACAGAGATCTTTCTGTGCTTCATGAAGCTTCTTACCCAATTGTTTTCTGACACTATTTTTGAAGTTCCAAGCCTGTCACCTGAATGTCCCCATTAATGCAGACTGTATTACTGAAATGTGCAAGAGCATGACCCAGAAAATGACGGAGTTCAAAATAGCAAAACTGCAGCACTCCTCCAATTCAAAGCAATGTGATTATTTCTTCATAAGGCATCAGTACAAGGCAACGTTTTGAGTCTTTAGTAGAGTTGAAACATCGCCTTGTACTGATGCCTTTTGAATAAATAATCACATTGCTTTGAATTAGAGGAATGCTGCAGTTTTACTATTTTGAACTTTGTCTGGGACCGCAGGCCAGGGTCCGCCACTGCCTGCACCCATTACTCCCTGTAGGATTACTTCTCTGGACTACACCTATTGAGGTAAGCGTAGTGCTGCTCTCCCCTGGACTTCCAGAAAACGCCGGGCACCCCACCCGGACACAGGGGCCTTTACTGATTCCAATTCTTCACCATTTCTCAAGCTTTGTCCATTTATAAAAGCTAAAATGTAATTTACAGTTAAAATTGTGAAATAGGATTGAATAAATATTAATTAAAAGTCATTTAATAAAAATAAAAACTATCAAAGGCATTAGTTATGTAAAGAACACGCGTACACAAACCCGAACATGGACATTGGAGCCAAAGACTGTATTCCTTGTTCGGATTTTAAATAAAGCTTGTTGAGAGGCTGAAGCGCAGACAATTAACAAGCGTTTAAGCTGTGGGCACTTGGAAGCCCTCACAGTCATGCCTAGTATTGGCATGGCTGTGATTGGCCGGAGCACCATGTGACCATGCATGAATAAATGCTGGATCACATGGTGTGCCGCCATTCTGCTCTGAAAAGTGCAGGGACAGGACACTGCAAGCAGAGAGAGGGCTAGGCCTTTATTAGTTTTAATAACTCTATGGGTGACCTGCAGGAATTTATGTGGGTGCAGTACAACACTATTGCACCAGTGACACAGAAATACAATACATCAGTCTGTTAATTCTGTGGTTGACCTAAAGCCATTTGGGGGTTCAAAACTCCCGCATTTTCATCTGTATTTTATAAGACAGTTAAGTTAATCAGTCTGTCAATTGTGTCGGTGACCTTGTGGCAGGCGCAGCACTGTGAAGTGCCTTTTGCACTGTGGCATTAGAAGAATTTTGGTATCTCTAACTTTTTAGTCCAACCATACTGTCTGTTACTCAGCTTTAATTCTTCTAGCGCCGTTCTATGTAAACAGTAAGCTTAAAGAGCTCGCCAAATGCTTAAGATAACTTCTTTATTAACTTTAACTTTTCTTCATATATAACACTGCCGCCTCCGCAGCAGATAGTCCATGTACAAAACACGTGGAATAAAGTATCACAAAATGGCGGTTCAACTGTTCAATCTTGTAATTCAGTATAAAATCGTGGATCTATTTCTCTCTTCAGTATCTGTACTCTCACTTTAAGTTATTTAAGCACGTTATGATCTTTTTGAGAGGTATATCTGAGGTTTAACCAATAGTTCTACTTGCTCTACTTAGTTTGCAGTTTGCTCTATACAATTGCTTTGAGCAGTTTGTTTGAACTATTTGCAGATTGCGTAATTTGTACGTAGTTTGGTGGAACTATTTTGGCCTCTTTGCTTCCATAAAACTCAGCTCTTAGTGGAGTGAATGTCTGTTCAGCTTCTCTCCTCTGGTGTAATGAATTCTAGCAGCTCCTGCTAGGGCATTTCCCATACAGGCTGAGTGTATGATTAGCTGTGATTGGTCAAGACTCCTGGGCAGTAACAACAGTTTAACTCTATGCTTTCTGTTAATTCTGCTGTGTCATTGAGCCTATCTTACAGTCATATAATGAATCTTAAAGGCATATTATCTTTTTCCTTCTGTGAAAACAATATATAACTGTTACATGACATCCAAAAACATGAAGTCACAGTAAATAACTCTGCTTTTGTCCTTAACATATAAACATAGGAACTGTATTAAGGTTATTGGCAGGTCTAGCTGTATAAACATATAAGCCATATTAGCAACCCAGGACAGGTCCTAGCTGGCCAGCTACAGACCTTTAGCCATCTTTTTGGGGTGCAAAACACTTCACTTGCACCCGTGACACAGAAATAAAATTATTCGTCTCTCAGCCAATTTGGTGGGTAACTGTAATAAAATGAGAGTACCATCAAATAGGGGATGTGGCTATGGTCGTGGTGCTGCTGGTGTTGCTGGTGGTGAAGCTCCTGCTGTACGGAGAGGAAGTTTTCGATCTGTGCCAGCTGAGCGCCCGAATCTGCTGGTGGGGTTTCCATGAACCATCCACCTAGCCCTGCCCCAGAAGTAGAAGAAATTGAGTGCACTGATGCCCAAACACTTATGTTTGAGGATGAGGACATGGGAGAACCATCGCTTCAGCGCGTCCATGATGATGATAACGAAACACAGGTGTCAATTGTTGCGGCTTTCTGCAGTGTGCAGGAGGGCAGGGGTGAGGAGTGGGTGGAAGATGATGTGGAGGATGATGAGGTTCTAGACCTCACATGGCATCCAGGTCATCCGAGTGACGTGTGTAGTTTGGAGGAAGAGGTGGTCTCACGCAACGCCAGCTGCACAGCAAACTGCCCACCGCGCCGAGGGACAGAGCACACCAAAGCCAGCTCAAAGGAGTTCCCTGGCATGACAGTTCTTCAGGCAGTGTGATGATGACAAGACACGGGTGGTTTGCATGCTGTGCAGTCAGAGCCTAAAGCAAAGCATAGATGTTCTAAACCTGAGCACCACCTGCATGACCAGGAATCTAATTGCAAAGAACGAGCTGCAGTGGAAAAACCACAAAAGATCTGAGGCTCTTTCTGCTCCCTTTTCTGCTGCGGTCTTGGCCTCTTCCTCCCCCTCTGGAGCGGCAGGGCCAGGATGTGGCAGAGGATGTGGCAGCAACACCACCAGCACCAGTGACACTGAGCATCTCCACACTGCCCCATGGAAGCATTCCGCTGTCCATCCCCCAAACACTGGAGAGAAAGAGGAAGTACTCCCCTATCCACCCACCTGCCAGCCCTGGCCCTGTATGACAGCATTTTAAAATTCCTGGCCTCTGAAATGCTGCCATTCCGTCTGGTGGAGACGGACAGTTTTAAAAATGTAACGACGGTGGCTGTCCTACGGTACCTTGTTCCCAGCCACCACTACTTTTCCAGGTGGGCCATCCCTGCATTGCACAAAAGAGTGGTGGAAAAAATCAAGTGTGCGCTGCACAACGCCATCAGTGGCAAGGACCACATCACCACTTATACATGGACCAGTAGGCACGGGCAGAGACATATCTCCCTAACTGCCCACTGGGTAAATGTAGTGATTGCTGGGACTGAGGCGGAAAGCAGTTTGGCAAATGTCCTACCGCCACTGAGGATTGCTGGACGTTTCTCGGTACCTCTTGTTGCATCCTCCTCCTACTCCGCTTCCTCCTCCATTGCTTCTCTACCACCTGCTTATTACGTCAGCGCACCACCAACTTCACCACAGCTAGGGGGAAACGACAGTAGGCTGTTCTGAAACTCATATGTTTGGGGGGAAAACCACACACCTGCAGGAGCTGTGGGCGGGCATGGAAGAATAGACCAATGAGTGCTTGGTGCTGCTGAGCCTCAAGCACAGCCTGGTGGTGTGAGACAATGGGCGAAATCCCGAAGCAGCTCTGGGCCTAGCCGGTTTGACGCACATCCCTTGCCTGGCTCATGTGCTGAATTTGTTGGTGCAGAGGTTCCTGAAGAATTACCCTGATATGTCAGAGCTGCTGCAGAAAGTGCGGACCATCTGTGCGCGCTTTCAGCATTCTCACTCTGGTGCTGCTTACCTGTCTGCGCTGCAGCGTAACTTCGGCCTTCCCTCTCTCCACCTCATATGTGAAGAACTCACAAGGTGGAACTCCACATGGAAGTGGAACTTGCACATGCTGGAGAGACTGTGCGAGCAGCAGCAGGCGATAGTGGAGTTTCAGCTGCAGCATGCACGGGTGAGTAACTCTGTGGAACAGCACCACTTCACCACCAATGAGTGGGCCTCCATGCGAGACCTGTGTGCTGCATGGAGGCCCAGTCTCAAACAGCAGCAGGGCAGAGCATTGCTTCCACTCCCCCTCCCTCTTATTATTTCGGTAACGCGAAACATTGCCATGCTGTGTTAGAGCTAGTGAGCCTGGACGAGAGCAGCCAAACAGCCACTCAGTTGTTAAAGTGCATGAGGCAACATCCCACTGGCTGTCTACCAATCATGGTAAGCTATATGTCTGCTTTCTTAAGTGCCAACAGGTGTATCATTTAAATGAAGCAGTCTGATGATTACTGGATAGCTATGCTTTTAAACCCTCACTATCAACGCAGTCAGTTCAGTCTCATGAACATGATGTAGCAGATTTTTTATGTGTTGAGCCAGGCTGACACAAATCACCATTCAGAGAAGTTCCGTCTCAACAATCTGGTTCAGTCCTACCGGGCCTTTCTCTGGAATATAACATGTATCCTGACCCAATGGACTTCTGGGCAGGCAGATTAGAACAGTGGCCAGAACTAGCAGAGTGTGCTCTCTCTGTTCTCTCTTGCCTTGCCTACAGTGTCACCTGTTTTCACTGTGACAGGTGCTATCATCACGACCAGCGTACAAAACATCACTTTATTCAAAATGAACAAGGCAAGGATCCGTGAGGATTTTCACACACCTTCAACTTAGGCCAATTAATATATATCTGTCATTGCTGACATAGCCCCATCATGCCACTGCTGCTGTCTGCCTGCCTACCATCATGTTCCGTACCACATGGCTGGCTCTGCCACCATAGCCTCAGCTCTACTCTCTGATGCAAATCACCCTGGTTCCTCTTCTATTACCGCTACTGCTGGCACTACTATTGCTGCCACTATCACCCCTACACACCCTGCTATTTCCAGATCCAAACTCTACTGCTGCAGTTCCCCAAAAAAAGGAACATATTTTCCAGACTCGTTCAGAACAAGTCACTGTTTTTTTCTGACAACTAACACTTGTGCGTGCATTAATACTGGCAACCATTCTGCCCCATTAACGCATAATTTTTGGATGCTTGTGCAGAACAGGTCAGTCTTTCTTCTGACGTTAACATGTGTATGTATAAATAAGGACAGGCATTCTGCTCCTATTAACACATCATTTTTGAATAGTTTTTTTTCTGATAACACCATGTGTGCTTTTAAACACCATCTGCCCTGAAGAGGGACAGTATTTGGAACATTTCAAATATTAAAACGTACAACGCATTTGATGGTGCAGTGTATTTTTAAACAGGCTGTTTGTTAATACCGTCAAGCATGTCTTTACCCATAGATAGTATCTCTCTGACATTATTTGCTTTTGCCGCCATTGCATTCAAGAACTTAAAACGTGGAGGGAGGGGAGAGAAAGCAAAAATTTGTAAAAAAAAAAACAAAACTTTTACAAGAGAGAAAAAGTCCTAGGAGACCTCAGAGTGTCATATACAAATTTCCAGGCCAATTAGACCACTTTTGATTCATCTAGAAAGATTTAGCCACAAATAAAACATTTTGACAAATTCAACGAATAGGACACTAAATACATTTCAAGACTTTTGCTTTTCTCTAGAACCTTGTTATTAAAGGATGATGGTGGTCATTTCTTCATACAGAATACATCTAAAATATATTTTACTTGTTTGTCAAGAATAGAACAAAAAACAAATCCAATGTGACTCAACCATTACTTATAAAATCCAAGCATTTATGGAGCTTTACAGCCTGATTTTGTCATTTATTTGTGCTTATTTTACAGCATTGATATCGATGACTATAGAGCCATCCTGGCCTTCATCTTTGCTGTTGAGGAAATTAACCAGGACCCCAACCTTCTGCCCAATATAACCCTGGGTTATCACATATTTGATACATGTTCAGATCCCAAGAAAACCATATACTTTATTCTCCGAATACTGTCAGGAAGACACAAGGAGGCCCCTAATTATTCCTGTATGGCTCGGGGTGAAGTGGCCGCTTTCGTAGGTGACTCTGGGTTTCTTACAAGTCATGCCATGGGTGAGTTCCTCAGTCTGTATAAATATACACAGGTAAGAGGTTCTACACAGGATTGTTCCTCTAAGATAATATGCTTATGCAAAGGGTTATATGTTTCATATATATGGAAACACCTTTCTTTGCCGAGAACAAAACTTTTTTCAGTTGTAAGCACTAGAAAACAATGGGGTCATTGATTAAACAGAGATAGACTGTAAAGGAGGTACAGCTGAATATCTTTATAGTTTTACCGTCCTAAATTCATTATGGAAACTTTCTTTTCCTAATTCTTTTTAGACCAAATGAAAAGCAAAGTTTCTGGAATCCTTAATCTTGTCATCATAGACTTCAAAACACCTACTCTAAATCTCATAAATAGACTCAAATGTGGCTAGTAAAGGTCCCTTTAGATGGGACAATTCAGGCAATTGTGGGAAAGGAAGTGTTCCTGCTCATTGGTGAAGGACCCCTTTGAATCCAGAGGAAAAAAAGCAGTGTGGTTTGAGACCTGCACTTATACAAGCAAATAAGCAACACGAGTTTGTGAGCATTCGGGTGTTTGATTTCAAGTGTGTGTTTGTATTAATGTGTGACTTTAGATTACGTGACTTGAGATTCAGGGACTGTTGGAGGGGACTACAGTAAGTTAGATTCTTATCACTGCACTATGTTGTATTTTTTCTCTCTTCTTGTATAATCCCCATTTAGTATGTGTTTCAATATTGACAGCGCCGTCCAGTGCACATCTTCTCTATGTCTGCAGTCCTGGAACAGCCATTTGAGGGTGCATATCTTTGTTCAAAATGTAAGCAAATTGTCCGTTTGGAATCGCACGTCGTGTATCTAACCGGGCGAGGTGCAACACTGAGAAGCCATGACAATTTGGAAAAGAGTTTGCTGCTCACTGAGCAGACGCTCTATGGGGTAGATGTGGAGGAGGGTGGTAGTATGGCAGATCAGGAAAGTGAGGTAGGTTGCTGGTTGCTGGATAACAATTAGAAAGCTAGGTAGAGCGTAGAGTGCCAGGGAGGCTAGCCCTGATCTGACACAAGGTTGGACGATGAGGGGGATGTCAGTTCAGGGAGAGCATACGGCTGTAGATGGATCTGGATAGATTGGAGTCTTGGGCAGAGAAGTGGCAGATGAGATTTAACACTGACAAATGTAAGGTTATTCACATGGGAAGGAATAATGCAAGTCACCTGTACATACTAAATGGTAAAACACTGGGTAACACTGAAATGGAAAAGAGCCTAGGAATTTTAGTGAACAGCAAACTAAGCTGTAGAAACCAGTGTCAGGCAGCTGCTGACAAGGCCAATAAGATAATGGTCACACAATTCTGACATAATCTTGTTTTAGCACTGGCAAGTATATTTCTTGTTGAAAATATATATACATATATCTATCAAAAACACTTACACAGATTCAATAAGATAATGGGTTGCATCAAAAAGGGCATAGATGCCCGTGATGAGAACATAGTCCTACCCCTTTAAAAATCACTAGTCGGACCACACATGGAGGACTGTGTACAGTTCTGGGCTCCTGTGAACAAAGTAGACATAGCAGAGCTGGAGAGGGTTCAGAGGAGGGCAACTAAAGTAATAACTGGAATGGGGCAACTACAGTACCCTGAAAGGGTATCAAAATTAGGGTTATTCACTCTAGAAAAAAGACGACTGAGGGGAGATCTAATAACTATGTATAAATATATCAGGGGTCAGTACAGAGATCTCTCCCATCATCTATTTATCCCCAGGACTGTGACGAGGGGACATCCTCTGCGTCTGGAGGAAAGAAGGTTTGTTCACAAACATAGATGAGGATTCTTTACGGTAAGAGCAGTGAGACTATGGACTCTTTACTGTAAGAGCAGTGAGACTACAGACACTTTACTGTAAGAACAGTGAGACTATGGACTCTTTACTGTAAGAGCAGTGAGACTATGGACTCTTTCCTGTAAGAGCAGTGAGACTATGGACTCTTTACTGTAACAGCAGAGAGACTATGGACTCTTTACTGTAAGAGCAGAGAGACTATGAACTCTTTACTGTAAGAGCAGTGAGACTATGGACTCTTTACTGTAAGAGCAGTGAGACTATGGACTCTTTACTGTAAGAGCAGTGAGACTGTGGACTCTTTACTGTAAGAGCAGTGAGACTATGGACTCTTTACTGTAAGAACAGTGAGACTATGGACTCTTTACTGTAAGAGCAGTGAGACTATGGACTCTACTGTAAGAGCAGTGAGACTATGGACTCTTTACTGTAAGAGCAGTGAGACTATGGACTCTGTACTGTAAGAGCAGTGAGGCTATGGACTCTTTACTGTAAGAGCAGTGAGACTATGGACTCTTTACTGTAAGAGCAGTGAGACTGTGGACTCTTTACTGTAAGAGCAGTGAGACTATGGACTCTTTACCGTAAGGGCAGTGAGACTATTGGACTCTTTACTGTAAGGGCAGTGAGACTATGGACTCTTTACTGTAAGAGCAGTGAGACTATGGACTCTTTACTGTAAGAGCAGTGAGACTATGGACTCTTTACTGTAAGAGCAGTGAGACTATGGACTCTTTACTGTAAGAGCAGTGAGACCATGGACTCTTTACTGTAAGAGCAGTGAGACTATGGACTATTTACTATAAGAGCAGTGAGACTATGGACTCTTTACCGTAAGAGCAGTGAGACTATTGGACTCTTTACCGTAAGGGCAGTGAGACTATGGACTCTTTACTGTAAGAGCAGTGAGACTATAGACTCTATACTGTAAGAACAGTGAGACTATGGACTCTTTACTGTAAGAGCAGTGAGACTATGGACTCTTTACTGTAAGAGCAGTGAGACTATGGACTCTTTACTGTAAGAGCAGTGAGACTATGGACTCTTTACTGTAAGAGCAGTGAGACTATGGACTCTTTACTGTAAGAGCAGTGAGACTATGGACTCTTTACTGTAAGAGCAGTGAGACTATGGACTCTTTACTGTAAGAGCAGTGAGACTATGGACTCTTTACTGTAAGAGCAGTGAGACTATGGACTCTTTACTGTAAGAGCAGTGAGACTATGGACTCTTTACTGTAAGAGCAGTGAGACTATGGACTCTTTACTGTAAGAGCAGTGAGACTATGGACTCTTTACTGTAAGAGCAGTGAGACTATGGACTCTTTACTGTAAGAGCAGTGAGACTATGGACTCTTTACTGTAAGAGCAGTGAGACTATGGACTCTTTACTGTAAGAGCAGTGAGACTATGGACTCTTTACTGTAAGAGCAGTGAGACTATGGACTCTTTACTGTAAGAGCAGTGAGACTATGGACTCTTTACTGTAAGAGCAGTGAGACTATGGACTCTTTACTGTAAGAGCAGTGAGACTATGGACTCTTTACTGTAAGAGCAGTGAGACTATGGACTCTTTACTGTAAGAGCAGTGAGACTATGGACTCTTTACTGTAAGAGCAGTGAGACTATGGACTCTTTACTGTAAGAGCAGTGAGACTATGGACTCTTTACTGTAAGAGCAGTGAGACTATGGACTCTTTACTGTAAGAGCAGTGAGACTATGGACTCTTTACTGTAAGAGCAGTGAGACTATGGACTCTTTACTGTAAGAGCAGTGAGACTATGGACTCTTTACTGTAAGAGCAGTGAGACTATGGACTCTTTACTGTAAGAGCAGTGAGACTATGGACTCTTTACTGTAAGAGCAGTGAGACTATGGACTATTTACTGTAAGAGCAGTGAGACTATGGACTCTTTACTGTAAGAGCAGTGAGACTATGGACTCTTTACTGTAAGAGCAGTGAGACTATGGACTCTGTACTGTAAGAGCAGTGAGGCTATGGACTCTTTACTGTAAGAGCAGTGAGACTATGGACTCTTTACTGTAAGAGCAGTGAGACTATGGACTCTTTACTGTAAGAGCAGTGAGACTATGGACTCTACTGTAAGAGCAGTGAGACTATGGACTCTTTACTGTAAGAGCAGTGAGACTATGGACTCTGTACTGTAAGAGCAGTGAGGCTATGGACTCTTTACTGTAAGAGCAGTGAGACTATGGACTCTTTACTGTAAGAGCAGTGAGACTGTGGACTCTTTACTGTAAGAGCAGTGAGACTATGGACTCTTTACTGTAAGAGCAGTGAGACTATGGACTCTTTACTGTAAGAGCAGTGAGACTATGGAATCTTTACTGTAAGAGCAGTGAGACTATGAACTATATACTGTAAGAGCACTGAGACTATGGACTCTTTACTATAAGAGCAGTGAGACTATGGACTCTTTACGGTATGAGCAGTGAGACTATGGACTCTTTACTGTAATAGCAGTGAGACTATGGACTCTTTACTGTAAGAGCAGTGAGACTATGGACTCTTTACTGTAAGAGCAGTGAGACTATGGAATCTTTACTGTAAGAGCAGTGAGACTATGAACTATATACTGTAAGAGCACTGAGACTATGGACTCTTTACTATAAGAGCAGTGAGACTATGGACTCTTTACGGTAAGAGCAGTGAGACTATGGACTCTTTACTGTAATAGCAGTGAGACTATGGACTCTTTACTGTAAGAGCAGTGAGACTATGGACTCTTTACTGTAAGAGCAGTGAGACTATGGACTCTTTACTGTAAGAGCAGTGAGACTATGGAATCTTTACTGTAAGAGCAGTGAGACTATGAACTATATACTGTAAGAGCACTGAGACTATGGACTCTTTACTATAAGAGCAGTGAGACTATGGACTCTTTACGGTAAGAGCAGTGAGACTATGGACTCTTTACTGTAATAGCAGTGAGACTATGGACTCTTTACTGTAAGAGCAGTGAGACTATGGACTCTTTACTGTAAGAGCAGTGAGACTATGGAACTCTCTGCCTGAGGAGGTGGTGATGGTGAGTACAATAAAGGAATTCAGGAGGGGCCTGGATGTATTTCTGGAGTGTAATAATATTACAGGCTATAGCTACTAGAAGGGGTCGTTGATCCAGGGAGTTATTCTGATTGCCTGATTGGAGTCGGGAAGGAATTGTCTTCCCCTTAATAGGGAAAATTGGCTTCTGCCTCACAGGGGTTTTTTGCCTTCCTCTGGATCAACTTGCAGGATAACAGGCCAAACTGGATGTACAAATGTCTTTTTTTCGGCCTTAGAAACTATGTTACTATGTTACCGCTGTATTTACATGCAGCAATCTCCTCCACAGTATGGGAAGGAGGGATCACTAATGTCATTGCTTGTCTCTGTACAGACTCATTGTTTGCCGGCAGCAAAGCGTGTTTAGACAGAATGATCTGCTGCTGGCAAACATCGATTTAGGTGCCTGGACAAATGATCCAATTACCCAACAAATGAGCATTTCGCTTGTTGATAAGGCAATTAGAGGCAGCTTTACGAGATCAGATATCAAGCGTTCCTATGAATGTTCGTTAACGATCATCTGGCAGATTTTCGGCCAGTGTAAAGAGCCACAAATCACATGGAGGAGGTAAACCCTCAGGATAACCCTAAGGTGTCTTATATAATGTAAGCCAATCAAGATATCAATAGGTGAGAAAACGGTTAAAGGAGGAAATTTGTGACTTTATGGATTCAGGACAGGCCAAATCAAGGTTTCCAGTTACAGAAAGGAACACACTGATGATTGAGAGGATATAGAGGCTGCTGGACAAAGTGACAACCACAAAGCCCTGTATAAATGCCCAAAAGAGATGTCAGCTGAGTATGAAGACCCCGAAAATCTGAAAACTTCAAAACAACTGATGTCTCGGTAGCCCCAATGTAGAATGTCGATAAATAGACAGATATCAGAGTATACATGGTGCCTAGTTATTTGATAGATGATACTGTAAGCATATTTTATTTCTTTAGGTCAATTATGAGGTGACCGATCCCATTTTTAAAGACAGAGAATTATATCCAACTTTTTACCGGGTTGTACCTAATGACCGGGTCCGATACTCCGCTATTATTCAGTGTCTGAAGTACTTTGGATGGAATTGGATTGGGATCATTACACCGGGTGATGGGAGCGGAGAGATGGAATATAGAGAGCTGAGTGCAATGATGGTCCAGCATGAGATCTGCATTGAGTTTGTCATTAAGCTGCACACTGATCTGAGCGTTAACATACAGAAGATGGCTGAGATCGACAAGTACTCAGCTCGGGTCCTAGTTGTATGTGGTATATTCTCAGCTTGGTACATTGGAGTTTTTGATACATCTGAAGCTATTCGAGAAAACTTTACTCTGATTCTTCATGAGTCCTGGTTGAATATTAAATATGCGGAAAAAAGCTACTTTCCAATGGTCAATAACAGCTTCATTTTTATGTTGCCCAAAAGAAACATTCCAAAAATCAATGAAATTATCAATGATGTCAACCCATCCAACCGTCCATGGGACCCTCTGCTGGAGGATCTCTGGATCCAGCTCTTCCACTGTCTTTCCCCAATTAAAATGAAAAATGATGTTATCCAATTCCTATTTAAGTTTTCTGGAGTGAACTGCACCAGGACGTATCGTCTTCCCTCATCATTTCATGGCATACGAGATACAAAGACATATTATACATACACTGTAGTATATATTCTGGCCCATGTCATACACACAATGAACCTAAAGAGTGGCAAAGGAGGAACATACAAGATAGGACAAAAGGTAAGTGCTCGCTAGACATGTAGATTTCAAGTAGTTGTGTATGTTGAGGAGCCACAAAGACCAACTATATATACATGTTTATTAATTATAACTTCTCATCATAATTTTGAGTACTTCTCCAGAATGAAGACAGGGATCGTTACATTAAGATGAGCTAGGCCTACAAGATGCTGTGACTGAGCTGAGAATCTCTTTAACTTTTACAGTCAAATCTACTTCCCCCCTTCCCCGTCTATATCTCTCATTGGTGTTTGTGAAGACTCGTGGGGGAAGTGTCAAAGTTCCTGAGTTGGGGAAATATTTTTTTACAGTATAAATCAATTTCTGAAGTTAATATGCGAGGTCTCGAGAGACTTTGCGAAGTAATAATTTCGGCTCATCGGAGCCAATACATTCTAATACTGTACGGCGCGCGCGCTCCATACAGTATTAAAACAAAGTTTTATGCGAATCGACTTCGGATGTTTCATCCAAAGTCGATTTGCATATCCCTAGTGGTGACTGTTGTTGCTGTAGTTCTGTGTCAGTGACTTGGTGGAGCCAAGTTGTTGTGTTGGGGTGTCGGTGGTTGCGTGTCCAGCCTGTTCACGTGAACTGGGGCCCCATTCTCAATATTAGAGTGGGTCCTACCAGAACGACTCGCACTTATCAGATGTTTATAGTAACCACATGCTTAAATTACAAACTAAAATATGAACACTCTTGTCAAAATAAATATCCTACAAAAGGCTGTCCCTGTCTCATCCCCAAACCATAATCCATTGTCCCAACTCAACACCACAAATGATACATATTCAGCCAAACAAAGCCCAAGAGCAACATCGATAACATAAATATAACTGTGCTGGGTTATCCCACTAATTAAAATGATGCTGCTCTCGTAATTTGCACCCTTTTTGGCTTTCTGTTTACTTAAAGCCACTGCTCCAGTTTATTACTGCGTCTGCCTTCTAAGTTCCTTAGCAGGTACTGTAGCACTCTACAAGGGCTCAGCAGTGGACCTGGGCATAGCAGAGCTATTGGTTCTTAGCAGACCTTTACTTCTTTGGATTCCACTGTTACAGTGAAAAAAGAGCAAAGAAAGTGTAAATGTCCAAAAAAATACGTTTCGAAATAATCGAAATAAACTTCAAATAAAAAAGGCCCACCTCAACCAAAACCATTGCCTTTGGTTCCCTGTTTACTATACATATTACATATTGTACGATATCAAAATCACTGGCACAAAATATGGAACCCATTTTAATAATTTATATTGATGTCAATTTTCAAATTTAAAGAATAAAGATCTTTAATTTCAAAATATTTGTTACATGTTTTTAGCAAACAAAATTGGAAAAAAGACATAAGAAGTCAAGAATTATTTTGGTAACCCAACAAATAGAAGTTGAGGCTGTGAAACCACTACAACCACTAAATCACAAAAAAGTGTCCAGTAATTAAAGGGGTATTGTAGGACTAAGTCCCCTTTAAAGTAAAGCTCCTAGCATGATAGACCCCAGGAAAGTATTGTACTTACCTGCTCCCCGCCACTCTGGTCCAGGTGAAGATAATTTTTTTCTTAGGTCAAACACGATACTGAGCCAAACACATGGGCGTAGCTATAGGGGGTGCAGAGGTAGCAGTCGCTACTGGGCCCAGGAGCCTGAGGGGGCCCACAGACCCTTGTGCCGCATAGGAAAACACACAAAGCACTGAGGGAGGGGGGCCCAAGCTGAACTCTTGTACCAGGGCCCATGAGCCGTTAGCTACGCCCCTGGCCAAACATATACATATTTTGTACATTTAATTGTTCAAAACTTGTTTTAAAAAATGTGCAGTTGCCATTGCAGGTGTGATGCTTAACACATCATCACATCACATCATAATCTATGATATATATATATCCACAGACCTGGGAGTACTACCATTTCTTTGTATTGTAATGCTTTTATTGTAATGTCACACTTCATGCCAGCCACCATACTCCATCATCTAGGAGGAGAGATTACACTTTGTACGAACTGCTGCCGGATGTGCTGCTTTTTACAATTTGTTTTACAATCTCTGCTTGGTTCCTTCAGTTCACCTTTCTTTTCACTGCACCAAACCTCACAGAGCGACTGGATGAGGTAGGACATAACAACATCTCACCAGGGCCACTACCACTCCCATTCTCTCTACCGCCTCCTTTGAACTGTTAGATGGCTCCTGCTTTTAAAAAGTGCACTGTCTCTTCAACTGATGTCTGTACAGATCAACAGTCTGTATACATGTGAACAGATCCAGTCTCAGCTTTTACACACAACACTAACTGCCCCTATCCTGTCTCTTGTGCTAAAACTTAACTCTCTATCTAGTTTTCCAATGTGTCTAACTCACTATATCTCCCAATACCTGACACTGTCTCTGTAAGGTGCTGGTCTTGTGTGTCTAATTGCTATGTGTGGGACAGACACATCCTATCACAGTAGTGGCGAGCTCAGAATTGTGTCCAAACTTAGAACCCTACATACAGCCTAACACACATGTTTATATTGCCCCTCCTTATGGGCTGTGAAACTGACTGCCAGACACTATGTGCAAGCCCGGCCCAGGCCAGGTTCTTCATCTTCCCTGCCATTCTTCTCTCACTATTGTACTGGTTTTGAGATGTAAAATGACAGACATCATTTTGCGCACTTTGCCTGAATTGAATTGCCCAAACTAGCTTCCTTTTGAATTAAAATTTTTGGGAGATTCATAACAAGTTGGATTCGTTCAGAACCGAATTGCTTATCTCTGCTGTGTTACTTTTGATATTGGAGCCACTTTCTTTTCATTTTCATTCATTTTCTCTAAGTATAAGGAGGTCGGGAAGCTGAGTAACCTTGGTTAGAAGACCATATTTACAGTAACTATTATGAAGGATACAACTTATTTTAAGAAGATACCCATAGTTTCAAGACTGGTGTCTCTACATGAACTCTATTATATTATGAGATCGGGGCTATAGAGAACAGTCTATGTGAGAGATGGGGGGCTTTGGGGCAGCAATCTGTGTGAGAGAAACGACAGTCTAGAGGGGAACATGGGGAGTAATCATTGAAAAAGAGGGGACACGTGGAGCAGTTATACAAAATATGTGGAAAAGCGGGGGATCTATGGAGAACAGTTTTCGTATGGAAAGCAGTCTTTATCTGACAAAGAGCACCATGGAGAACAGTCTAGAGCAGCATAAGGATAGTCTGAATAGGAGAGGAGGTGTCGTGGAGAACAGACTATGTTGTTAGTGATATGGGGGTGCATTGAAGGCACATGTGGAACTGTGGGATGTGTAATGTAGCGGAAGTAGATACTTTGTATCTCTTGAACAGAGGTGGCTTGGGGCTATTGCTAAGGGTGTTATCTATGTAGTGCCTTTGGTCTTTACTTTTTAACCCCTGTACAGGGATCTGGACTCTACTGCGGGAACTACCAGACTGCTACCACTTAGAGTAGTCTCATGGTCAGTATGGAGACAGGTTAGAGCTCAGTTCCAGAAGTCAGGCAGTAGTTGGTACATGGATGGGCAATCAAGCTAGCAACAATTCTTTGCAGACACTAGTGCACAGAAGCTATTGCTCAGGCACTATCACATATAGGAAGATGCCTTATGTAACCAAGAGTAGACATTGGATGGGCAAGCTCATTGTACCTTTAAGAGGGAGCATGCATGCCCAATGGGCACAACAGGCAGCAGGCTCCACCTATGTGGACAAAGCTGCCCTAACCATGGTGGTTGGGCATGCTGCTAGGAATAGAGGGACACCAGCAGGTCTAAGCCACCAAAGCAACGAGGTCGATTAGCAAAGCTAGTGGGCATGGCCGTCTGAGTAAGAAGTTGCTGTTGGCACAGGCTGCTGCCATAGCAGGTTGTTACTGGTATGTTGTTAAGCAGTGTGTATCTAGTGCTAATAAGTGTTTAGTGTTTGTAGTGGTTGTGAGTGAAGAGGCCTGGGGTTTGAATTTAGTTAGAGGTCTGGGGATTTTAATTAATTTTTGTTGCTTTAGAGCAGGGATGGTCAACCTGCTGCTCTCCAGCTGTTGCAAAACTACAACTCCCAGCATGCAAAGACTGCCTACAGCTATCAGCCTACAGCAGGGCATGGTGGGAATTGTAGCTTTACAACAGCTGGAGAGCCGCAGGTTGGTAATCCCTGCTACAGAGGCTGGAGATAGCTGCAGAAGTGAGTCACAGTGCTTGTTGAGAAAAGTCGTCATGGATTCCTGGGTCAGATGGAGAAAAAAAGGAAAGAGAGTGTCTACAATGAGAGTCTAGAGACAGTCTATTGTGATACACCCTTAAAAAGCCATAACTTTTTTTTTTCCATTGACATAATCAGAGCATGTTTTATGCAGGACAAGTCATATTTTTAGGCCATCATTTTGGGGCACCTCTACTGTATTGTATAATTTTAAAAGAAATGTTGGGGCCACACTGTGAAAAAAACAACACAAATATGCCATATTTTCACCGTTGAGTAAAATGGCGTTAACTTTATGATTAGTAGTAGAGATGAGCGAATCGAAGTTGACAAAGTGGAATTCAATCCGAATTTCAGGAAAAAAATGTGACTCGTCCCAAAGTCGAATTTCCTCGCGCTTCGTGGTAACAAATAGTTTTTTTTCTGAAATGGCTACTGCACATGTTAGAAAGAGGAAGTAAGATGCCCTGGACTGAGGGAGCACCCATAATGCCATGCAGACAGCCAATCAGCAGATAGCCAGTCCCTGTGATGTCACAGCCCTATAAAAATCTTCCTCCTGCGAGGTCTCTGCCATTCTACAGTGAACTTAGTGCAGGGAGAGACGTTATAGGCACTAGGGACAGTGTTTAGGAAAGACTTTATTCACAAAAAATAACTGTTGAGCAGTTCAGAGACAGATTATTCATAGTGTAGGGATATAATAGGGAGACTTTATCCACACTATAGGGAGAGAGCAGGGACAGCTTAGAGATAGTCTAGGGATATAATACGGAGGCAGTATCCACACAATAGGGAGAGAGCAGAGACAGCTTAGAGGTAGTGTAGGCATATGATGTGGAGGATTTATCCACACTATAGGGAGAGAGCAGGGACAGCTTAGAGGTAGTGTAGGCATATAATGTGGAGGATTTATCCACACTATAGGGAGAGAGCAGGGACCAATTACACAGTGCAAAGTCTGGGTAATAAGAGCTATTCTATTACACCTTGCTGCACTAATTGGGGTTACAAAGTGCTCTAATACTACTGATTTTAGGCTGTTTGCATTCTTTGATCTACCAGTAATTCCAGTAATCCTTGATTATGTTATTGGGGTGAAACTGTGGTCTGATACTACAGAATTTTGGGTGTTCATGGTGTTTTATATATAATTCAATCCGTTAATCCTTGATTGTCTAATTGGGTTGAAATTTCAGCTTGATACTACACATTTTAGGTTGCTCAAGTTAAATTATACAAAAGTATATCCGTCAATCCCTAATTGTGAAATTGGTGTGAAATCGCGGTCTGATACAACAGGGTTTGGGTTGTTTTTTTGTTATATATCCATTCATTCTTGATTCTGGAGTAGAATTGAGGCCTGATACTACACATTTTAGGAAGTTCAAATTATATTACACGTAAATATATCCGTTGATCCCTAGTTGTGGAGTTGGTGTGAAATTGCGGCCTGATACTATTGCTTTTTTACCCTTGCTGTCACTGTTCCTGTACAGTATGTCCAACAGAGAGGTGACAGGCCCTTCTAAGAGAATAGGCAATGGCGAAAATGTTCCTGGAGGTGGCAAAAGTAGCAGCAGAAGAAGAGGGGGTGATAGCAGCAGTCACAGCAACAGGCCAGAGATGCCAAAGCCATTCAACGGTCTTGTTTTGAACAGCAACCCAGCTGTCCTTGAATGGTTGACTTGATCTTCTACCTCATCAGACACCCCCAGCCAGGAGTCTGTTGTTTCCTCTGACATGACGCTTAGTTAATTTCTGTGCCCCCACCTGTCCACAACCTGCCTCTTTCTTTTTCTGTTCCATGAGCTCGAGAAGTATTATATGCCGTTGGCTCGGCTCCATTTTTTAGTGAGGACAAGATTCTAGAGGACAGTCAGCAGCTAGTGCCCAGCCAAGATCTGGAGGAGAGTTCCGCTGCATCCTCCAGTAGGCGCGAGATTCACGTGGGAGCTGGTGTTGCAAGCGGTCAGGAATGTGGCCCTGACACTGGTGAGGGTGACATCAGTGACATGCAGACAGTAGCCGATGATGATGGTGAGGCTGATTGCATCTGGGAGCCGGGTGAAGAGGGGTCTTCATCATCATCAGGAGAAGAGGGTGGCAGCTTGTGCATGAGGCAGTGGCATAGCCAGTAGGGTGGTAGCGTGGATGTGAGTCAGCAGAACTAGCGGTGCATGGGTTCACGGAGGCAGAGGCAGAAGGCAGTCAGCACGGAGTGGTGGGGGGAAAATGGCCTGCTCGGCGGTGTGGGATTTTACCACCAAGCCACCAGAGGATGTTAGCGTGGCCATTTATAGAATCTGTGGGCAGGAGAACTGCTCTGCATCTTTCAAGGGGAAATCAAATCCTGGCTCTCTCCTCTCCAAATTAAAATGTAACCATGATCACCAACAACAGAAAGAACATTGTGTTGGTGCTGCGTCAATTGGGGCTGACCCATGCGCCCTGCATGGCACATGTCTTTAATCTGGTTGTAAAGCAGTTCCTGAAGTCTTCCACCCAACTGCAAGACATCCTGAAAATAGCTAGGAAACTGTGCATGCACTTCAGCCACTCTTACACCGCAAAGCATGCCCTCCTTGAGCTGTAAAGCCAGAATAGCATTCACCAACATCGCCTGATATGCAACGTTTACACCTGTTGGAACTCCACCCTCCAAATGTTGGACCGACTTTATGAGCTGAGGAAGGCCATAAACAATTCCATAATGATGAAGGCAGGAGCACTCCACCGTGTAACTTCGATGTCAGCCAGTGGCAGCTCATGTGTGACACCTGCCTTTTGCTCAAGCCATTTGAGGAGGCCACTTTATTTGTCAGTTGCCAGAACTATGGGATGAATTCGTCATTCCACTCCTTCACATCCTGGATGGGACATGAGACGTGGTGCCTACATCTCACGGCTACCTGAGCCCTGTGAGGGCTGAACTGGAGGAGGAGGAGGACATTCATGCACAAGCAATGTATACAGAAATGGGTGTTTTTCTGCACAAGTGACAGGAGAGGAGCAGGAGGAGAAGGAGAAGTTGGTGGAGCTACAGGGTGATGAGGAAGACGAGGCAGAGGACCCAGACACACCGTGGCAGTATGCAGTCAAGATGGAGGTAGGGAGTCCATTCGAGTCCCTTGTGCAAATGGGCTGATGCATGTCCAGTTTCTTGCATAGTGACAGCCAAATTATCACCATTCGGCAGAGGAATGACTACTGGCTCTCCACCATGTTAGACCCTCACTACCACTCCAAAGTTTTTCCACCCGCTGAGAGGGAGAACAACTCAACTACGATTGTGACATCATATGTAGTCAGTTGGCCGCTTCCTATGTGCACATCGCCCATCTTCATGAACGTCTGAGCGGGGGGCCCTGTCCGCTCACGTTCCACTGTCATGGCTGCTGGAGGGGGTTGGGGGCGTAGGAGTACCACCAGCTCCATCAGCGGCAACTTAAGTCTGGAGTCTCTAATGAACACTTTTCTTCACCCGCCTACTGAATAAACCACCCCTCAGTAGCAGCAGAAGCAGAAAAACATGGAGCAGAACCTGAACCAGCAGGTGGTGACATACTTGGACTGCACCCTGCCACCCGTCATCCAAGATCCCCTGGACTACTGGGCAGCCAAACTTAATTTGTGCCCGCAAATAGTCAAGTTTGCCCTGGACAAGCTTTCCTGCCCGGCTAGTAGTGTGGCATCAGAGCGGGTGTTTAGTGTGGCATCAGAGTGGGTGTTTAGTGTGGCATCAGAGTAGGTGTTTAGTGTGGCTGTGGGCATAATTTACCCAAGAAGAACTCGCATTTCCAAAAAAAATGTGGAGAGACTGACCTTTGTGAAGATGAATCAGGGGTGGATCAGCCAGGATTTCCACAAGCCAGTGCCAGATGCATCAGAATAGATCATTTTTGGTGGCACAACCAAACATTGTGAAAAGAGACCCATTTCTTCTGGCCACCTGCTTCAGCCACTATTCTGATGCTGCCAGCTGCCGGCTGCCACACACCTGCTACCTTGTGCTGTTGCTGCCACTACTGTTGACCCCCACCCCGTGACTGCTCCACCGTGTTGAAACCTTTAGCACTTTGTGACTGACCACTATGTTGACAACAAGAAGAGGCAGTGTACTGTACAGAAGTGAGAGGCAGTCTACTGTACAGAAAGGAGAGGCAGTCCATTGTACAGTGGGGAGAGGGAGTCTACTGTGTAGTGGGGAGAGACAGTCTACTGTACAGCAGGCAGATGCAGTCTACTATACAGCAGGGAGAGGCAGTCTACTGTACAGAAAAGAGAGGAAGTCTACTGTACAGCAGCGAGAGACAGTCTACTGTACAGCAGGGAGAGGAAGTCTACTGTACAGCAGGGAGAGGAAGTCTACTGTACAGCAGGGAGAGGCAGTCTGCTGTACAGCAAAGAGAAGGCAGTCTACTGTACAGCAGGGAGAGGCAGTCTACTGTACAGCAGGGAAAGGCAGTCTACTGTGCAGTGGGGATAGGCAGTCTACTGTACAGCAGGGAGAGACAGTCTACTGTACAGTGTGAAAAGGCAATCCACTGTACAGCAGGCAGAATCAGTTTACTGTACAGCAGGGAGAGGAAGTCTACTGTACAGCAGGGAAAAGCAGTCTACTGTACAGCAGGGAGAGGCAGTCTGCTGTACAGCAGAGTGAGGCAGTCTGCTGTACAGCAGAGAGAGGCAGTCTACTGTACAGCAGGGAGAGGCAGTCTACTGTACAGCAGGGAAAGGCAGTCTACTGTACAGCAGCGAGAGACAGCCTACTGTAAAGCAGGGAAGGGCAGTCTACTGTACAGAAGGGACAGGCAGTCCATTGTACAGTAAGGAGAGGCAGTCTACTGTACAGCAGGGAGAGGCAGTCTACTCTACAGCTGGGAGAGGCAGTCCATTGTATAGCAGGAACAGGTAGTGTACTGTACAGCAGGGTGAGGCAGTCTACTGTACAAAAGGGAGGGGCAGTCTACTATACAGCAGGGAGGGGCAGTCTACTGTAAATCAGGGAGGGGCAGTCTACTGTACAGCTAGGAGAGGTAGTCTACTGTATAGTAGGAAGAGGTAGTGTACTGTACAGCAGGAAGAAGCAGTCTACTGTATAGCGGGGAGAATCAGTCTACTATACAGCAGGTAGAGACAGTCGACTGTACCGCAGGAAGAGACAGCTTACTGTACAGCATGGAAAGGCAATCTACTGTACAGCAGTGAGAATCAGTCTACTGTACAGCAGGGAGTGGCAGTCTACTGTACAAAAGGAAGAGGCAGTCTACTGTACAGCAGGGAGAGGCAGTCTACTGTACAGCAGGGAATGGCAGTCTACTGTACAAAAGGAAGAGGCAGTCTACTGTACAGCAGGGAAAAGGCAGTCTACTGTTCAGCAGGGAGTGGCAGTCTACTGTACAGCAGAGAGAGGCAGTCTACTGTACAGCAGGGAGAGGCAGTCTACTGTACAACAGGGAGAGGCAGTCTACTGTACAGGAAGGAAAGGCAGTCTACTGTACCGAATGTGAGAGGCAGTCTACTGTAAAACACAGCAGGGAGAGACAGTCTACTGTATAGCAGGGAGAGGCATTCTACTGTACAGTGAGGAGAGGCAGTCTAATGTACAGCAGGGAGAGACAGCATACTGTACAGCAGGGAGAGGCAGTCTACTATACAGCAGGGAATATCAGTTTACTGTCCAAAAGAAAGAAGCAGTCTACTGTACAGCAGGGAGAATCAGTCTACTGTACATCAGGGAGAGGCAGTCTACTGTACAGAAGGGTGAGACAGTCTACTGTACAGCAGGGAGAGACAGTCTACTGTACAGCAGGGAGTGAGAGTCTACTGTACAGCAGGGAGAGGCAGTCTACTGTACAGAAGGGAGAGGCAGTCTACTGTACAGAAGAGAGAGGCAGTCTACTGTACAGAAGGGAGAGGCAGTCTACTGTACAGAAGGGAGAGGCAGTCTACTGTACAGCAGGGATTGGCAGTCTACTGTACAGAACGGAGAGGCAGTCTACTGTACAGCAGAAAGAGGCAATTTTTTTTCTCTGACCATTTAATGTGACAAAGGCTGCAAAATACACCTAAAAAGGTTTTCCAAGTCTTTCATATTGAACACCAATCCTAAGTATCTGATCGGTGGGGGTCCGATACCCGGAATCGTCGCCAGTCAGCTTTTCCTAGGTCGGTGGCAAAACATTCATCTATCACGTGGCTTAGGAGAAGCTCAGCCCCTTTTGAAGTGATTGGGGCTGAGCGCCATAACAAGCATGGCCGCGATACCAAGCACTAAGATGGCCACGGTACTTTTAGGAACACAGGCCCCATCTCAAACAGCTGATTGGAGGGGTCCTGGGTGTTGGACCCCCACCAATCAGATCCTGATGACCTATCTAGAGGATAGGTCATCTCATCACTATAAAAATCTCGAAAAAAAAACCTTAATCCAAGCAGCACAAAATAAGATCAGTAGAGATAAGTAACAGTCCTTTTGCAAGGACCATTAATATGACCAATTATTGGGGATTTGAGTTTGTAGAAATGCTTGTTCCCGATAATTTTCCTATATAAAGGCTGCCAGCGATCACCCAATGAACACGTGTTCAGGTGATTGTACCTTTAAGCTTGCACCAGAAAACATTGTTCCTATGCAGCAGATCATGTTGTTTAGACTTTGACCTGCTGCCCCGAAACAATGATTTTCTATGGCAGAAGTGATTGCTGCAAGTAAATTCATCCTTCCTCTCTGATGATGATCACATAATTATTGGTGATGTTTTGTTAGTTCCCGATAATTTCCTGCTCAATCGGTTCTGGTAAAAGGACTTTAAAGGTCTCTGGTTTTCGTATTCTGATGACCTATCTTCATGATAAGTCATCAGATCGGTGCAATCTGATTCCCAGAACCGCCCTCGGCGATCAGCAGTTAGAAGGGATTAGAGCGCTCGTGCGAGCTCTGCTTCCCCTTCACTGTTTATCTGAAAGCCGATAACATTGCAGCAGCGGTGCAGGGTAACTACAACTGCTCCAACCTATTCAAGTGAACGGGGCAGCACAGCTGTAGGTGCAGTACCTCCAAATAGGCTCTATACAAAAAGGTAATTGACATAATGTTATATTGCTAAGTGAAATATTATGACTTACTGTAGTTGTGTACCTAAAGGCATTGTATGGCGAAATAAGGGTTAACATCTTGGCCCATCCCCTTAGATTGCAAGGAAATGGACCTGGGTCCACCTTTTGGTTAGTTAGTGAGGAGTGAGAGTCTAGCTGTGCAACAGAGAGGACATACATGCGCTTGCCCCTCAGAGTTGGGGCCAAGTTCAGAGAACCATCAGCTCTGAGAATGCAACAGTCAAGAAAGCTGATAATTTAGAGTGCTCAAGAGATAGAAAGAGAAAGAAGCAGTCAGATGGTCCAGAATCTGCAAGGCTAACCATCTGGGTCAGTCAGCCAGGTATTGTAAATTGTATATGGCAGAGAGACTTTGCTGCTGTGAGAAGGAACATTGTCAGTGCACACTTCTAAACAGTTTAGCTAACCGTATCCTAAATCTTCTCCCCTCAGCTGGGAATTACAGAAATATTTCCCAGAAACCTCATTGCATGCCTGCAGAGAGATAGAGAGAAGGAGTACTACAACCCCCATCATTACCACTGTCCCTACATTTTCATTGGAGATGGGTTTCACTGTGTTATCTGCCTTGGATCTGTGCCTTGATACTGCTGGATGCACTACTTCTCCTATTCTGCACTTTAGTAAAGATAGACTCATTTATTGATACCAACTAGTCTGGTTATTGACTCCACCATACACCAGTCCCTGCACCCAAATTCTTGCCTTGCACCCTGCCAAACACCTAATATCATGGGCAGGTAGAGATCCCAAGGGAAGAAAGGGTCATTGCACGGCTCTGGGGAGAGCCAGAGGGCATACTGCCATCAGGGACTGTCAAGTACTATCAACACCATCTAAGCCACAACCATCACCCTCATCCTTCTCCTGCACCTCCCTGGTGGGTCGCAGTATAATTACACCCTCACTGGCTTCCAGGTAAACATTGTACAAGTGCTGTGACCCCTTCTAATCTGCAGACGTGGCGGGAGACCCCACCAATTTGATTCTGATGCTCTGTCCTAATGATAGGTCATCAGTATGGGAAAACCAGACAACCCCTTCAGAGGAACTGTCCTGTGTCTGCAGTGACAGAAATCTTATCATTAATTTCATTTTTTTCCACAGATGAATAACTATATGAAGAAAGTCCATTACACAGATTACAATGGAAAAGACATATTCTTCAATGAGAAAGGAGAGCTGCCTTCTGCGTGGCTGCTAGCAAACTGGCTGATTCTTAAAAATGGAAGCAACTATGATTTTGTATTAAAACCTCTGGCATCCTTTGAAGAAACAAGAAAAGAGAAGTTTCCTAATATTAATGAAGAAGAAATCAAGTGGAAAAATGGCACAGTAAGAACGTATGCTGGACAGACAGACATAGATAGATAATATTTTTTTCGTGGGCTGCACAGTGAGAATTGCAAGGAACGGCCACATTCTCTGCCACGTGACAAGCCAGGGATGACTTTTTTTTTTAAAATAAGGCTGGCTAGGTATCTCTAAAGGCAGCAGACTCTACTAAGTGGTACAGCAGAGACTGCACCATCAACAACTTGGCCAGGTGGGAGTTAACCGCTACAGGACCGCCAGATGCAGGATCGCGTCCTGGCGGCAGTCCTGTAGCTCTGAGTGGACGCATCTACACGTTCACAGTGACGCGCGTCTAAGGAGTTTAACTGCAGCCTGCCAGCGATAATCCATCGCTGGCAGGCTGTAGATGCGATATAAATCGCATCAAACAGGTACATCAGACGCTGTTTTGTGAACAGCGTCTGGTATACCTGCTACCTGGTCCTCTGGTGGTCCCATTTGCTGGGATCGACCACCAGAGGACCAGGTAGCTATGTAAAGTTGCACCAAACACTACACTAACCCCCCCTCACCTATTAACCCCTTGATCACCCCATCTAGACCCCCTGATCACCCCGTCATTGATCACACCCCTTGTAAGGCTCCATTCAGACGTCCATATGTGTTTTGCGGATCCGTGGATTCACGGATCCGTGGATTCACGGATCCGCGGATCCGCAGATCCTCAAAACACGGACACCGGCAATGTGCTTTCCGCATTTTGCAGATCCGCACATTGCCAGAACTATATAGAAAATGCTTTTTCTTGTCCGCAATTGCGGACAAGAATAGTACATGTTCTATATTTTTGCGGAACGGAGGTGCGGACCCGGAAGCGCGGATCCGTAATTCCGGATCCGAGCGGGACAAAGTCTGTCCCCATAGAAATGAATGGGTCTGCAATTCCGTTCCGCAAACAGAATTGCGGACGTGTGAATGGGGCATAAGGGTCCCTTATCACCGCCAGTTAGTTAGCTACTTGTTAGGTAGCTAGCGCCCACCGCACCGCACCGCAGTCACTGATTTTGGCAGAGATTTTTTCATCCACATTGATCGATGCGAATGAAAAAATCTGTGCCGTTCATTTTTTTTTTTTTTTTCAGCCCAGAGGCCGAACGGAAAAAAAAATCTCATTACCCGTCTGCTCAATATACAGAGAATCGCAGAAACTCCTAATGCTGGCCATACGTGTAATGATTGCGGAGACCCCTAAAATGCCAGAGCAGTACAAAAACCCCACATGTGACCCCATTTTAGAAAGAAGACACCCCAAGGTATTCTGTGAGGGGTATGGTGAGTTCATGCAAAATTTTATTTTTTGTCACAAGTTAGTGGAATATGAGACTTTGTAAAAAAAAAAAAAAATCAATTTCCGCTAACTTGTGCCCAAAAATTTTTTTTTCTGTGAACTCGCCATGCCCCTCACGGAATACCTTGGGGTGTCTTCTTTCCACAATGGGGTCACTTGTGGGGTATTTATACTGCCCTGGCATTTTAGGGGTCCTAAAGCGTGAGAATCCAAATGCGTAAAAATGCCCTGTGAAATCCTAAAGGTACTCATTGGAATTTGGGCCCCTTTGCGCATCTTGGCTGCAAAAAAGTGTCACTCATGTGGTATCTGTGGTATCGCCGTACTCAGGAGAAGTAGGGCAATGTGTTTTTGGGGTGTATTTTTATAAATACCTATACTTTGTGTGAGAAATATCGTTGTAAACGACAACTTTTTCAAATTTTTTTATTCAAAGTTGTCAATTTACAGAGATATTTCTCTCACCCAGCATGGGTATATGTAAAAATACACCCCAAAACACATTGCCCTACTTCTCCTGAGTACGGCGATACCACATGAGTGACACTTTTTTGCAGCCAAGATGCGCAAAGGGGCCAAAATTCCAATAAGTACCTTTTAGGATGGAATTTTTACTCATTTTTCTTCTCACGCTTTAGGGCCCCTTAAATGCCAGGGCAGTATAAATACCCCACATGTGACCCCATTTTGGAAAGAAGACACCCCAAGGTATTCGTTGAGGGGCATAGTGAGTCCATGAAAAATTAAACTTTTTGTCAAAAGTTAGCGGAAAGGGAGACTTTGTGAGAAAAAACAATAAAAAATCAATTTCCACTAACTTGTGCCAAAAAATTTTTTTCGATGAACTCGCCATGCCCCTCATGGAATACTTGGGGTGTCTTCTTTCCAAATGGGAGTCACATGTGGTATTATCTCACCTGGCATTTTAGGAGCCCAAGCGTGAGAAGAAAATGTGTAAAAATGCCCTCTAAAAGGTACTCATGGGAATTTGGGCCCTTGGCATCTTGGCTGCAAAAAGTGTCACACATGTGGTATTGCCAGTACTCAGGAGAAGTAGGGCAATGTGTTTTAGGGTGTATTTTACATATACCCATGCTGGGTGAGAGAAATATCTCTGTAAATTGACAACTTTGTATAAAAATTTTTAAAAGTTGTCGTTTGCATGATATTTCTCACACACAGTATGGGTATATGTAAAAATACACTGCAAACACATTGCCCTACTTCTCTGATGCAGCGATACCACATGAGTGACACTTTTGCAGCCAAGATGCAAAGACCTAAATCAGTGAGTACCTTTAGAATTACTGAGCCATTTTTACGCATTTGGATTCTCACGCTTAGAACCCTAAAATGCCAGGGCAGTATAAATACCCCACAAGTGACCCCATTTTGGAAAGAAGACACCTCAAGGTATTCCGTGAGGGCATGGCGAGTTCACAGAATTTTTTTTTTTTGGCACAAGTTAGCGGAAATTGATATTTTTTTTTTATTATTTTGTTTTTTTACAAAGTCTCATATTCCACTAACTTGTGACCAAAAATAAAATTTTACATGAACTCACCATACCACTCACGGAATACCTTGGGGTGTCTTCTTTCTAAAATGGGGTCACATGTGGGGTATTTATACTGTCCTAGCATTTTAGGGGCCCCTAAAGCGTGAGAAGAAGTCTGGAATCCAAATGCGTAAAAATGCCCTGTGAAATCCTAAAGGTACTCATTGGAATTAGGGCCCCTTTGCGCACCCAGGCTGGAAAAAAGTGTCACTCATATGGTATCGCCGTACTCAGGAGAAGTAGGGCAATGTGTTTTGGGGTGTATTTTTACATATAACCATGCTGGGTGTGAGAAATATCTCTGTAAATGACAACTTTTTAAAAAAATTTATACAAAGTTGTCAGTATACAGAGATATTTCTCTCACCCAACATGGGTATATGTAAAAATACACCCCAAAACACATTGCCCTACTTCTCCTGAGTACGGCGATACCACATAAGTGACACTTTTTTGCAGCCTGGGTGCAAAGGGCCCAAATTCCAACGAGTACCTTTAGCTTTTACATGGCTGCTCACAATTTAGCCCCGCCCAAAATGCCAGAACAGTAAACACACCCCACAAATGACCCCATTTCAGAAAGTAGACACCCCAAGGTATTCACTGAGGGGCATAGTGAGTCTGTGGGAGATTTTATTTTTTTTTGCCAGAAGTTATCAGAAATGGAAACTTTATTTATTTATTTATTTTCCTCAGAAAGTGTAATTTTCCGCTAACTTGTGAAAAAAAATGAAATGATACATGAACTCACCATGCCCCTCTGTGAATACTTTGGGGTGTCTTCTTTCTAAAATGGTGTCATTTGGGGGGTATTTATACTATCCTGACATTCTAGCACCTGAAGAAACATGACAGGTGCTCAGAAAGTCAGAGCTGCTTCAAAATGCCGAAATTCACTTTTTTGCACCATAGTTTGTAAACGCTATAATGTTTACCCAAACCAATAAATATACACTTTTTGGATTTTTTGTTTATCAAAGACATGTAGAACAATAAATTTAGAGAAAAATTTATATAGAAATTTAGTTTTTTTTTAAAAATTTTACAACAGAAAGTGAAAAATGTCATTTTTTTTGCAAAAATGTCATTAAATTTTTATTAATAGCAAAAAAAGTAAAAATGTCAGCAACAATGAAATACCACCAAATGAAAGCTGTATTAGTGAGAAGAAAAGGAGGTGAAATTCATTTGGGTGGTAAGTTGCATGACGGAGCAATAAACGGTGAAAGTAGTGTAGTGCGGAATTGTAAAAAGTGGCCTGGTCATTAAGGGGGTTTAAGCTAGGGGGGCTGAAGTGGTTAAGCTTGCGCACCAGCACATTGGTGGGCTTGCAGAATTGTTTCCTGGCCACACATTTTAATGCTGCAGATCTTGTACATAGGAGTGCTTTTGTTTTCTGGCAGTGTGATGTCACCTTGTCCTCTTCACCTCAGGCTCCCAAGAGTTGTCCAACACATAATTATCATCATAATCCACCACTTTTATAAGACTATATGTCATTGTGGGCTCTTTAGCCCCATCCCTATTCCCTGCTCTGTATTTTTCCTGAGTGCCACTGCCAATACCACTTTCCCTACCACCATGACCACTGTGGCTGCAAGTGCCACTACTACTACTACCACCACCACTAACACAGCTTTGCATCGGGTCCCCCATCTCCACCTGAATCTCCTTATCATGGCAATCCAAATGCCAACCGATCTCACACATTTCATCAACAGGGAGACTCTCTTGATTATCTTCCATAGCACAAAGGGTTTTGTTGCCTCCATTTAAGAAAAAGGAAGGTGCCCCAATAGGAAAGGACAATCCACAATATCATCCTCCTTGTCCTCAATAATAATGTGGCACCTATCGGAAGATCGGGAGAACTGTGGCCAACTAGTACTACTTGCCGGATGGCTGGTGTTGATACTGCTGTTTGCACCCACATTCTGACCCTCAGATGATGAGGCATGGGTGTTTCATTATGAAGTCTTCCATTTATCAGGCATTTTATTATCTGGCCTATAAATAATAAGCCATGGGTTCAGAACACAGTTTATTAAATGGTACTAGAAAAATTGCAAGTGTATTTTTGGGAATTTCGAGACAGAGGTGCTATTAAATGTTCCTACACTTCTACAAACACACTGCACACTGGTATAGACAATTTACAATGATAATGCAGTTTTTGAAGTTCCATGTGTTTGCTGTAACTATATGGTAACTTAAAGTAATACAACACTTTCACTAACACAGATGTAATAATGCAGTTTTTGTGGTACAACAAGTTTACTAACAGAGGAGCAGTTTTTGCAGTAAGAAAAAATGTTTTTGCTGTAGTTACACAATATCTTGAACTCAAACAAAATGTTCACTAACACAGGTTTACATATGGTCTTATTGCAGTAAAATGTATTTGCTGTAACAATAAAGGGTATCTAGCAGTAAACAATGTGTTCAGTAACACTGGAATAACATACATGGTAAATTGAAACGGGTGTTTAGAAAAAAAAAAGACAGTTGCTCATCACTTGCAGCAGAAAATGCTATTGATGCTGGAGATACTGGTTGTTCATACAGAAAAAAATGAGTTTCTTCCAGGATTTTGTAATGCAGAAGTTGCCAGCAAGCCATATGAAACAACGGAGACAGTGACTAGTCCCTTACTTTCTCTGTGCTTTCCTTGACAAAACTGTAAAATCTACCCAATTTCTAGTGCAACCGGGTAATATAACCGGGTTCGTTATGAACAATTTTTTGGATGACAGACGAACCCGAACCCTTTTAGGTTTGTTTCAGTCAAATTCAGTAAAGCAGCGTGTAATACAATTTTACTGCACATGCAGCTGCTGCAAACCTTAAAAGCAGCTACCTGCAAAGACATTACTTTAATTTTTTGCCAATTTTAACAGAAATCTTTTTTGGAGGGGGGGTGAAATAAGCACAAACCTGTACAACAAAATCTGTGAAAACTACATGAAATACTATTCCGAACTTTTTTGTTCACATTTTAAAAACCATATAAAATAGACAGGGTAGCAGGCAAAAACATCAGCGATTGATAAAGTAATATTAAGGCTAAATCCGTTAACACACAGTAACACTTTTTTTTTTTGGGGGGGGGAGGGTATTGGGATATTGAATTTATTAAAACCAGCATTTAAGTGATCACTAAACCAATACACAGGGTAAAATTATCTGTCAGTAATTATGTAATATCAGAAGTCAGGCCTCAATCAATTACTGTCTCCATTTTTTGACGGTTGTTCAACTTATTTGAACCAACATATACATGATCACTACAACAATACATAGGGTAGCGCACAACATTATCTGTGAGGCATAATGTATTTAGGCCGAAATCCATTTCTGTTTATTTCTGTCTCCACACGGTCCCAATTTATTTGTTGGGGTTGTTGAATTTATTAAAACCAGCATATATGCAGTCAGTACACCAATACACAGGGAAGTGGACAAAATTATCCGTGAGGCCTAAAAATGTCAGGGCTATGGAAGGATTCCAAATGAAAAACTCAAGAGACAAAATGTCCGTCAAGAAGTAGTAGTAGGAGTAGTAGTAGAACACAGTTGTCCCTGCTATCTTCAGAAAGGTGCAATAGTATAGTTGAGGAGAAAAAGAATGAGGTCCTCTCAGTCGCAGTAGGATGATGTGGAGGTGACTTAGAAGTGTGACAATGTACTGTGGAGCCAAAGGGTCACAGCGTTCCTAGAGCTTCTCCTCCTTGCAGCCCCAGGGAAGGCTTTCAGTGCAGCCCTCTCTGTATTCACTGCCCCTTCCTAGTGGGGCACATTCCTTTTGCCTAAGAAGTGGCAAGAAAATCCCACCATGAAAGAACCCAGCATGATATCTCACAGTCTGATAAAAGTGGCTGGGAGGGTGATGAGTCCAATGACTATTGTGTGCTGGACGGAAGCTGGCAGCCAGATCAGGGTGCTGATGAGGAGGCTACATTTGTGGAGAAGGATGGTGGCGGCAGCAATAAAGAGATGACGCACCTCCCAAAGAACAGTCAGGGTCACGCTTGCGTCGGGATCTGGTGATGTCGCTAACACTGTGTGTGGGTTAGGCCCAAAACGTGCCAAAGCTAAGACGAGGTCAGCTGCCTGTAGCACTGCGCAAGAGTCTTTCATATGACGTTTTTCTTCACAGGGTGAGCACACAAAACCATAGCTGTGTTCAAGATCTGCAGAATTAAAATAAGCAATGCAGCAAGAAAATAAAACTGGCCAGCATTTCCAATCAGAACAAGTCTGTCCTCCTTCTCTTTTGTGGATGCCAATCTGCATCCCTAGGCAATAGGGTTTCACATCATCATTACCTTCTTCTTCTCCGGACGCCTCGTTGTCCTCGGCTCCATCATGAGGCATCTACACTACTTACAAAAAGATAGGGATATTTGGCTTTCAGGTAAAATTTATGGAAAATGTAAAAATGTCAAGCTACAGTGATATTATTATTAGAAGCAGCAATGGTGATTTCCTCATCTCAAACTATTTATTGAAACAAAAGCCAAAAGCAGTAGTGGGTATACCGCCACAAAATGTCAGTGTCTCAGTAACTTGTCATGTAGCCTTGAGCATCAGCTACAGCTTGACAACGACGTCTCCTGCTGTTCAAAACTCGACTTATTGTCTGCTGAGCCATGAAATGTTCTTGAGGGAGGCCCTCAGGTCATTGAGGTTCTGGGTTACAGAGTTACAAACCTCTACACAGAGACTCAATGGGATTCAGCTCTGGAGAAACTGCAGGCCACTCCATGTGAGGTCCCCCGGTCTCCAGCAGCCACTCCATGTGAGGTCCCCCGGTCTCCAGCAGCCGCTCCATGTGAGGTCCCCCAGTCTCCAGCAGCCGCTCCATGTGAGGGCCCCCAGTCTCCAGCAGCCACTCCATGTGAGGTCCCCCGGTCTCCAGCAGCCGCTCCATGTGAGGTCCCCCGGTCTCCAGCAGCCGCTCCATGTGAGGTCCCCCGGTCTCCAGCAGCCGCTCCATGTGAGGTCCCCCGGTCTCCAGCAGCCGCTCCATGTGAGGTCCCCCGGTCTCCAGCAGCCGCTCCATGTGAGGTCCCCAGTCTCCAGCAGCCGCTCCATGTGAGGTCCCCAGTCTCCAGCAGCCGCTCCATGTGAGGTCCCCCGTACTCCAGCAGCCGCTCCATGTGAGGTCCCCGGTCTCCAGCAGCCGCTCCATGTGAGGTCCCCCGGTCTCCAGCAGCCGCTCCATGTGAGGTCCCCGGTCTCCAGCAGCCGCTCCATGTGAGGTCCCCGGTCTCCAGCAGCCGCTCCATGTGAGGTCCCCGGTCTCCAGCAGCCGCTCCATGTGAGGTCCCCGGTCTCCAGCAGCCGCTCCATGTGGGGTCCCCAGTCTCCAGCAGCCGCTCCATGTGAGGTTCCCTTAGTCTCCAGCAGCCGCTCCATGTGAGGTCCCCGGTCTCCAGCAGCCGCTCCATGTGAGGTCCCCGGTCTCCAGCAGCTGCTCCATGTGAGGTCCCCGGTCTCCAGCAGCCGCTCCATGTGAGGTCCCCGGTCTCCAGCAGCCGCTCCATGTGAGGTCCCCGGTCTCCAGCAGCCGCTCCATGTGAGGTCCCCGGTCTCCAGCAGCCGCTCCATGTGAGGTCCCCCGGTCTCCAGCAGCCGCTCCATGTGAGGTCCCCCGGTCTCCAGCAGCCGCTCCATGTGAGGTCCCCCGGTCTCCAGCAGCCGCTCCATGTGAGGTCCCCCGGTCTCCAGCAGCCGCTCCATGTGAGGTCCCCCAGTCTCCAGCAGCCGCTCCATGTGAGGTCCCCCGGTCTCCAGCAGCCGCTCCATGTGAGGTCCCCCGGTCTCCAGCAGCCGGTCCATGTGAGGTCCCCCAGTCTCCAGCAGCCATTCCTAATGATGTGACCTCGATTAGCTGGCGCATTGTCCTCCATAAGGATGAACTTAGGGCTGTGTTGTTCATGCAGAGGCACAGTAACTGGATTAATGATGTTATTCCAGTAGTGAGGGCTTATCACTGGACCATTCACACAGTGTAGGTCAGTTCTGTATGGACTACACACCGGCCCACACTGTAACACCACCACCAAAGGCTTGTCTGGTGACAACAGTGGATGATGCACAGCGCTCTCCTTGACGTCTCTAAAATCGTTGGTGGCCATCATTTCTGCTCAGTGTGAATCAACTTTCATCAGTGAACAGCAGTGAGGCCTACTGGTCCCTTATCCAGCATTGATGCTCCCTGGCCCATGCAAGACGATGATGCCTGTGGTCAGGTACCATTGCAGGTCATCTGGCACGCAGACCACACTGATGTAAACAGTTTCAAATGGTCTGACGTGACACTTGGGTGCCACTCGCCTCCCTTAAATGTGCCTGGAGTTGTGTGGCATTCATCATCCAGTTCTGCAGGGAATTGTTTACAATGAAGCGGTCATCAGTGTGGGATGTGGCCAAAGGACGTCCATTTCTCTGCCTGTCTGTCACTCTTCCAGTGTCTCTGTATCTCTGTTACAACCGTCTGATGACGCTCTGTGACACTCTAGGCTCAGTGGCCACTTCCATCTGAGAACATCCTGCTTAAAGCCTCGCAATGGCGAGGTAATGTTGATCAATTGTTAGGTGTCATCTTGGTCTCATGATGTCAAAATAAAAACAGCATGGTCACATTAAGTTCCCCGGTAAAGGTTAGAATGCATTTTAGGCTAATCCTCAAATTTCACCCACAAGCCAAAAATCCCTAACTTTTTGTGACTAGTGTATGATAGAATGTTTGGCCATGAATAAACGTTTCTCCTGCCGTCGCTGCAGTACCATTGTGGAAGAGCCTTGTACTCTTACGTGGCGGAGAACGTGGGCTACTCCTTACAATTCTCTCTTTGCGGCAAGCTACCCTTCATGGTGGACACCTGGAGCAGCTGTTACAGGCAGGGACAATGCATGTCTTTCAAGGCCCAATGTATTTTGGAGCAGTGGAAAGGCAACATCCCCAGCAACTTGGCCAGGTCTTTTTGCCCTACTTCCCTCCCACGATATCATCAGATTGGCTCCAATAGCAGGCACTTATCCTCTACCTCCTCCTCCATGTAAATGGTCCCATCCCCAACAGCAGCCATAGACCCGAAAGAATAGATGCTACAGAATTGTTATTACATGCATGCATGAAGCGATTAAAACACACATTTCAGGAGTGGTGAAAGCTCCTCTTCAATTGTGCAATACTGCTGATTTTGGGGTGTTCACATTCTTTTTTACATAAGTAAATCTGTTAATCCTTAATTGTGTAATTGGGGAGAAATTGTGGTCTGACACTACAAATTTTGGGGTGTTTAAGTTAATTAAATACAGTATAAGTATATCCATTCATCTTCTATTGTGGGTTTAAATTGCATCCTGATACCACAGATTTTAGGGTGTTCACGTTCTTTAATACATAATTCAATGTAATGTATATAGAAAAGTGTGGTTTATCTGCACAAGTGACAGGAGAGGAGCGGCAGGAACTGGAGGGCAGTAAGAAAGGCCAGGCAGATCACCCTGACACACCGTGGCAGTATGCAGTTAAGATGGAGGCAGGAAATTCCTCAGAGTCCCTTGTGCAAATGCCCAGATACTTGCGTGGATGACACCATTCATCAGAGGGATGACTACTGGCTCTCCACCATGTTAGACCCTCGCTACCGCTCCAAAATTAGGGCTTTTGTTTCACCTACTGAGGGGAAGGATAAACACAACTACTATAGAGACATCCTATGTAGTCAGTTGGCCGCTGTCTATGTGCTCCATCACCCATTCTCACAAATACCTGACCGGGATGGCCCCCTGCACCACCGCCATGATTGCAGAAGGGGCTGGGGGAGCAGAAGCAGCACCAGCTCCATCAGCAGCCACTTCAATTTATGAAGAGCACTTTTCTTTATCTTACTAGAAACCACCCACTAGCAGCAGCAGGACATGGAGCAGAACCAGCAGGCGGTCACATACTTGGGCTGCACACTGCCACCCCACATCCAAGATCCCCTAGACCAGTGATGGGCAACGTGCGGCTCTCCAGCTGTTGCAGAACTACAACTCCCAGCATGCAAAGCCTGTCTATAGCTATCAGCCTACTGTAGGGCATGGTGGGAGTTGTAGTTTAGCAACAGCTGGAGAGCCGCACGTTGCCCATCACTGCCCTAGACTACTAGGAAGCCAAACTTGATTTGTGGCCGTAACTGGCAGAGTTTGCCCTGGACATGCTTTCCTGCCCGCCAAGTAGTGTGGCATCAGAGCAGGTGTTTTGTGCAGTGGGGGCCATAGTTACCCCAAGGAGAACTCGCCTTTCCACCCAAAATGTGGAGAGACTCACCACTCTGTGACTAGGATCTGAACCCGGACTTTCTCCCCAATATTCTTGTTTGGATGTGGGTACCCAGACAAAGTAATGTTCGGTACGAACCTGAAGATTCTGGTCCGGGTTCGCTCATCCCTAGTTGCCACCCTCACCACTCTGTGACTGGGCCATTGTGTTAACTCCTCATGCAGTTACCACCCTCACCACTCTGTGACTGGGCCATTGTGTTAACTCCTTATGCTGTTACCACCCTCACCACTCTGTGACTGGGGAACTATGTTGACTCCTCATGAGGCTGCCATCTTCACCACTTTTTGACTAGACCATTGTGTTAAAGGGGTTGTCTTACTTTAACAAATAGCATTTATCATGTAGAGGAAGTTAATATAAGCCACTTACTAATGTATTTTGATTGTTCACAATACTTGCTTTGCTAGCTAGATTCATTTTTCCATCACATTATAGACTGCTCGTTTCCATGGTTACGACCACCCTGCAATCCATCAATGGTGGTGGTGCTTGCACACTATGGAGTTTGTAGTAAGTTCCACTGGTCAGATCATGTTGGGGGTTGTAGTCTTCTAGGTGTCTAGTGTAATCTAATTTTATCTGCATTTTCAGCATATTGTGATCCTGTCTGATAGCGACACTTTATATATTGTATTTATCGTTTTTCCTTTCTTTAGGACCTAATCGTCATTTCCAGGTTGCCCGCCATGTTACACATGCTAATACACTTAGCCCCGCCCTCTGCAGTCACATGTTCTTCAGGCCATGGCTGGAGGGGCGGGTCTGAATGTACTGCTTGATATCCAATGTCAATCATCTGGAAAGTCTACAATATAGGATGAGGATCTGTAGGAGCAGCACATTTGTTCCTCTATTTCCCCTTCATCTCCTTTTTCTCATTTTCCTTATATTTTTGTTACTTTTATACTTCCACTTCGCTCCTTCCCTCTTTTCTTCTCATTCTTCTCATATTCTGTATCCTTTTTTCTCCATATGTCATTTCTCAGCATGCCGGTATGCCCACTAAAATAGAGAGAAACCTTCCACAAATCGGTGGTAGCCGTCAAGGCTGACAGTGTTGGTAGTTTGAGTACAACCAGAAGTGGTGCGGGCAAACTGTAGAAAATGTATAGTACTGGAGAATTTTGTAAGAATTTGCAACTTGCCAAGCATGTAGAAGGTGAAATGTAGGCTTTATCAACTGCTATCACCTAGATCTCTTTCTAAGCATCTCGATAACCAGAGATTTGTGCCGTATGTGCAAAAAGCTTGATTTACACAGGCAGACTGAGGAGCCGATTGTCGGGAAGGAAGCGCTCCTTCCCGACAGTCGGCTGTTCGTTCATTTACATGCATCGATCTCCTTCACTGTATGAGGACGAAGGATTCCTATTGTGATCCCTCGTCCTCATACAGAATTATGGTTTCTGAACAGTAGATCGCTGTTTAAACCACATGATCTGCTGCCCAGTAGCCATGATCGGTGATGCTTGCATGAACGACAGGATCACCCAATGAACGAGCATTTCGCTCATTCATTGGATGATCGGCAGCACATATATATGGCCAGAGTGTCGGGAACGACCATTCACAGGAAGGGTCGTTCCCAATAATCTGCCTGATTTTTGGGCTGTGTAAATGCACCTTAAGACTCCATAAAAATGTCAAGTCTACAAGATACCACAACTAGTACTACTGACCCAGTCCAAGAACATGAACAGGCTTGTGCTTCCAGGGTGAGATGCACTATATGTTGAGGCGTTTGGGGGTTTGGTGACATCTATTGGAATAACTTTCTCATTCTTGTCAAGCATAATTTATAGTAAACTGTTGAAATTAATAGGACAAGGACCAAGATAAAGTCCTGCCTGTGATGGGTCTTCTACTGTAGCTGCAGGAGCTTCACTCTTGGCTTTCATGTCATGTTCACATCTAACATCTGGTAACCTGTATTTCCACATGTACAAGAAACCAGAATCTCGCTGTAATGATCGATGTTCTCCAGGATACAGAAAAGCTCCTAATGGAGGATATCACGTCTGCTGCTACGACTGCGTCCCGTGTTCTGAGGGGGAGTTCTCCAATAATACAGGTACTTATGAGTATGCCCTACTCTGTACAAGCCAATTGTGGTTACAAGCATAGGCTACAGAGCCTGTGGAAGGCACATTTTCACTTTTCACATGGTGGCTTATAATGCCTTAATTCTAAAACAGCGCACTGAACCATAAAATAAGAAATTGTGGCCCCCTTAATGAGTCCCTTGTCTGAAAAGCCTTTTCTTCCGGCACTACTTTCTCTACCATGGTGTATGTGAACATAGTGTATTAGAGAGAGGAAGGCTTTTTACCAGACTGGGGGGTCATTTACTAATCTGAAATACATCTAATTTAGGCGTACAGATAGTTGTGCCGCTATCTGCGACTTTTCCCCGCTCACGCCAGGTCTAAAGTTGTGAGCCAGAAGGCCAGGCTCATTTATACTTTTCTATGGCTGTTTTAGGCATAGAAAAAGGTCTAAATGTAAGACAGCACGAAAGCTGTCTTACATTTAGACCAGCGGTGGATGCGCAGAAGTTATGAAGAGTCTGGTGCCTGTTCATAACTTCGGCAGATCCACCGCCAGCTATATGGGATATTAAGACCGGTATCTAAAACGCTGGTCTTAATAGATGTGCCCACTAGTCTTTTATCATCCCTCCAGTGATGGCGACTTAGTGAGGAATTCTGGAGGATTTCTTACATTTTTATGTTAGATGATTTAGATATTAATTATCTATTTACTGACTGTAAAAAAATGAGATTTCTAAGAGATTAGGGGTTGATTAGTCAATTTCTCTGGAAAGTATAACAAAAATTAGGATGAGAGAATCCAAAGGCCGCCAAAGTCAGAAGGAAAGTCAATTTGGACCCAAAGAGAAGGCTTATCAAATGCTTAAAATGCTTCACAGCCTATTTCCCAAAAGTCAAAGAGCGAGGAAGGCTTCTAGGAGTAGACACATGAGGGGTGACACTGATAAAACCAATCAGTCACTCGGGACTTTCCATTACCTTTCTGACTTTGGTCGCCTTTCTGGTACCTAAACAATTGTGCGATGGTGTGTTATCTGTTCCCGCCTGCTCTTCAGGCTTTTACCTCATCCAACTTCCCGCTTGTATGTAAACATTAGTTGACTCGGACCATTGCATTTTCTGACCATACCTGCTGCTGGTTACCAGTCATTACGTAAGACATTTTAAGAAACAGAGGTCAGGTGCTTCCTTCCTGGGAATCTCCTACTTGATATGCTACCCACCAGCTGCCATGCCAGGATCAGCCTTGAGTCTATAGGCCAAGGATCTTTATACAGTACATTGAGCATTTTCACCCCTTAATGACTGGGCTTGCCGATTTGTCAGGTGATCAGCGGCACATTTACACGGGAACAAACATTTTGACTTCCCAATCATCGGGCCGTGTAAAGGAGTGAATTTTTATTTTATTTTTTATGTCCAGTCGAAAAAAAATGTGCCTGTTGATGTCGAAAACTTCAGATGAGTCCCTCAAAACGTGCTGGATTGACCAACAGTGATGTAACCTATTGTTGAATTATGATCCCAGCTTGGCAAAAGTATATCACTACAGTGCCTTGAAAAAGTATTCAAACCCCTTAAACTTTTCCACATTTTTTCAAGTTACACCCAAAAACTTAAATGTATTTTATTTGGATTTTAAGAGATTAACCAACACGAAGTACAAGTCTGTGTGAGAAGAAAATGATACAGGGTTTTTAAAATTTTTAATAAATGAAAATCTAGCAAGTGAGGTGTGCATGTACTCAGTCAGATTGGATGGATAGCGTCTGTGATCAGCAATTTTCCAGTCACAGATTCTCAGTCGGATTTAGGTCTGGACTGTGACTGGTCCATTCTAACACATGAAAATGCTTTGATCTAAACCATTCCATTGTAGCTTTGGTTGGATGTTGAGGGTTGTTGTCCTGCTGGAAGGTGAACCTCTGCTTCAGTCTCAAGACTTTTGCAGCCTCTACCAGGCTTTCCGCTAGGATTACCCTGCATTTAGCTTCATCCATCTTCCCATCAACTCTGAGCAGTTTTTTCAAGGCACTTTACATAAAGATCTCTGGAAGGCCTCTAGTTATTGACTAGATACAACAGAAGTAAAAGTGAAGCCTACATGTAGCGATGACACTACTGAATACTGATATCTTCACTTTTTATTTTTTATTTCAGACAGTGAAATCTGCCTTAAATGTCCAGAAGATGAGTGGCCTGATGAGAAGAAAGTGAAATGTGTCCCCAAAACATATGAGTTCCTGTCCTATCAGATGGATATTCTGGTTCCAGTATTTTCAGTCATGTCCTTATTATTCTCTGCAGTCACATTATTCATATTAGGAAGCTTCATTTATTACTGGGACACTCCTCTTGTGAAGGCCAATAACCGGACTGTGAGCATCATCCTCCTGGTCTCCATCATTTTGAGCTTCCTCTGTGTCTTCTTGTTTCTTGGTCGCCCAGAAGACATCACCTGTTTGTTGAGACAAACACTGTTTGGTGTCTTCTTCTCCATATGTGTCTCTTCTGTTCTTGGGAAGACTATCACAGTCTGCGTCGCCTTCAAAGCCACTAAACCAGGCAGTGTCTGGGTAAAATGGGTCTCATTCAAAGTTTCTAATTATGTAGTTGTGATATGTTCCTTCATACAAGTTCTGATCTGTGGTATTTGGTTGTCGATGTCTCCTCCATATCAGGAGTTTGACCACCACTCCTATCCTGGGAAGATCATCATTCAGTGTAATGAAGGCTCGGATATCTGGTTCTACTCCATGTTGGGTTATCTGGGGTTCCTGGCAGCTGTGAGCCTTGTTCTGGCTTTCATGGTGAGGACATTACCGGACAGTTTTAATGAAGCCAAGTACATTACCTTCAGCATGCTGGTGTTCTGCAGCGTCTGGATCTCCATGATCCCAGCTTATCTGAGCACGAAGGGGAAATATATGGCTTCAGTGGAGATATTCGCTATATTGACCTCATGCGCTGGAGTGCTTGTTTGCATTTTTTTTCCGAAATTGTATATAATGATATTTAGACCAGAGTTAAATACTAGAAAAATCATTCTGCAAAAATAAAGCATTCTGCAAAAGGCAGCCTCCTCTATATCGCGACCCAGGTGTAGGAATGCTGAGTGGTTTAGTGCGGCCTAAAATGTCTCTTTATGTGTGTCATGGTTCTCCTACCGGATACTGCTGGACCCCAGGCTTTGGCTCTGAAGCAATAAATTGAGAGATTTGAAGAAATAATTTGAGTCCAGATCTTGAGATGAAGTTTAATGGCAGCTTTACTTGAATAAAAGTTTCTCCAAACAGTTTATAAGCTTTGTCTTAGTTCCAGCAGGCTTTAGCATTAAACTGGCAGGCCACCTCAACTCTGCTATATCTCTGTTTCTCTCTGACAGGCTGGCCTTATAACTCAGCTTCTTCTGTATGCTGCACTTCTTCTCTGTAGTCTAACTTTAGGTTATGCCAGAGAACTTTCCTGCTGGCTCCTGAGGCTTTAAGCTTTGGTCTCCATGGCCAGGAAAGCTTAAGGTGCTCTGGCTGGTGTGGGCACATCCAGCAGAGACATGCCCCTGCACACCATTCCCCTGTCTAGTGAAGACCACAACTGGAACTAACTGGCCCCCACCCTTCCTGCAGGAAGTAGGACTAGCCCACTCCTCTCCAGAGAGGGGCTAGACTGGAATGGAAGGTTCCTTTCTATCTAAGATAGCAATGCCAGAAACACTGCCACTTGCTGGTGAACCAGGTACATTACATGAACAGTTACATAATAACCTTATTAGGAATGCACAGTGTGGAGGACCTGAACAGCAATATATAAGATGACACTGTGTTAGCCTAATAAAAAAAAGTACCAGGGTGCAGGAGTAGTAACACCAATCTGGGGTGTTACATACCCCCTTACTTAAAACCAAGCCACCCTCGGCTTGTGCTTAGGGTGTGCTCTAAGGGTACCCATGGAAAAATAGAGTGCTGCTTTAGACTTTATACTATTATGACATACATAGACATAGCAACAGCTACCATTAGGTTTCTGCCCATATGAGTAGGGTGTCCATTCACAGTTGTCCCTCTCGGTAATAACCAGAGAACCAAAAAGACTGCAAAAAGCGATCATTTCTGGCTTTCTGGCCACTAATACCAAAGAAAGCATGGGGATGTCTTCACTCTGCAATCCTATCACTATGCAATGAAAGCCCACAAACAGAAGGGTGGCTTCATCCTGTAATCCCTTCCAGCACCAAGGTCTAATCATGCTTTAATCTTCATCACCTTAATGTCTGTACTGGTAGCATTTACACATTTTTTTCTAACATGGTGCACAGTGCCTTAGGGCACTTAGGAACATATTTTTTAGCAGCAGGGTTACCTTTTAAAGATGTTAACACTGCTTGTGACTTTACCACTTGGGCCTCCCTGTGTAGAAACAGCACATGATCCCAAAGACACAGGACAAATATGTGAAGAGACAAAGGTTAAGGACAAATGCAAATCATACCATATAATACCTAGGATTTCTGAACTAACACAAGGCAAAGTGGGACTATTAGTATTTAGTGTCCTCAGAGGCAGTCCATATAAGTAGAGTTGAGCGAACACCTGGAAGTTCAGGTTCGCCGAGTTCGGCCGAACTTCGTTGCAAAGTTCGAGTTCGGGAGCCAAACTTGACCTGAACTTGACCCCGAACCCCATTGAAGTCAATGGGGACCCAAACTTTTGGGCACTAAAATGGCTCTAAAAATGTCATGGAAAGGGCTAGAGGGCTGCCACACGGGCCTGATAACTGTGGAAATGATCCCTCTTCCTCCTCCTCTTCCTACTGTTCCCCATCCTCTTCCATCATCGCCCAAAGCGTTTTTTCAAGGAGACATAGTGGGATAGTAACGATGAGAACAAAGTCATCGGCACTGGCTATATTGGTGGAATAGTCCAAACAGTGTAACAAGGCACACAGGTTTCGCATGGAGGTCCACTCAGTGGCAGTGAAGTGGTGCTGTTCCGCAGAGCGACTCACCCGTGCATGCTGCAGCTGAAACTCTACTATTGCCTGCAGCTGCTTGCACAGTCTCTCCAGCATGGGCAAAGTAGAGTTCCACCTTGCGGGCATGTCGCATATGAAGCGATGAGCGGGAAGGCCGAAGTTACGCTGCAGCACAGACAGGTGAGCAGCAGCAGGGTGCGAACGCCGAAAGTGCGCACAGTCGGCCCGCACTTTCTGCAGCAGCTCTGTCATAAAGGGGGAGTTTTTCAGGAATTTCTGCACCACCAAATTCAGCACATGCGCCAGGCAAGGGATGTGCGTCAAACTGGCTAGGCCCAGAGCTGCTACGCGATTTTGCCCATTATCGCACACCATCAGGCCGGGCTTGAGGCTCATTGGCACCAACCACTCATCGGTCTGTTGTTCCATGTCAGTCCACAGCTCCTGCACGGTGTGGGGTTTGTCCCCCAAACAGATGAGTTACAAAACTGTCAGTTGTCGTTTTCCCCTGGTTGTGCCGAAGTTGGTGATGAAGGTATTACGCTGACCGGATGAGGAGGTGTTAGAGGAGGAAGAGGAGGAGGAGGAGGAGGCAACAGGAGGCAAAGAGAAATGCCCTCCAATCCTCGGTGGCGGAAGGATATGCGCCAAACAGCTATCCACCTCACTCCCAGCTGCCACTGCATTTACCCAGTGTGCTGTTAGAGAGATATAATGTCCCTGGCCGTGCTTACTGGTACACATATTGGTAATTATGTAGACCTTGCCACAGATGGCGTTACGCAGTGCACACCTGATTTTGTCCCCCACTTGTTTGTGCAGGGCAGGGATAACTCGCGTGGAAAAGTAGTGGTGGCTGGGAACGACGTACTGTGGGACAGCCACCGCCATAAGGTTTTTAAAATTCTCTGTCTCCAAGAGACAGAATGACAGCATTTCAAAGGCCAGGAATTTTGAAATGCTGGCATTTAGGGCCAGGGATCGCCGGTGGGTAGGGGGGTACTTCCTCTTTCTCTTTCTCTCCAGTGTTTGGGAAATGGACAGCTGAACCCTGCCATGGGACATTGTGGTGCTGCTTGTTGAAGGTGACAGACATTGTTGCGTTGCTGATACATCCTCTTTTTGAGTGGTGGCCGGTGTCACTGTCACTCCAGAGGTGGAGGAAGAGGTCGAGACTGTAGCAGAAGAGGGAGCAGGAGGACCCTGAGACCTTTCTTGGTTTTGGAGATGTTTACTCCACTGCAGATTGTGCTTTGCACTTAGATGCCTGGTCATGCAGGTTGTGCTCAAGTTTAGAATGTTTACGTCCCTGAAGACATGGCGAAACCTATTTCGGGTTGATGCACGAAATGTGATGTTTTATACAACGCAGTTTTTATTGTCGATCTTGTAAGTACAGTAAATACCATTTTGGAGTTTCTCTCTGGTGGAACTTCACTATTGCGTACCAACTGTTTTCCAGGCATAGGGTACACGGAAGTGTTCTCATGCCTGAATTCTGATTGTATGGCTACATAGTCAGGAAACCTCTAATCCCGACATTGGATTCCTGATTCGACTACATAGCTACTGGCAGCGCAATCACCTGTATTGAAAACTAGAACGTTTATGCCTCGCTTCAGGCTCTGATGGCACAGCGTGCAGACCACTCGTGTCTTGTCGTCTGAACATTGTCTGAAGAAGTGCCACGCCAGAGAACTCCTTGGAGCTGGCTTTGTTGTGCTCGATGCCTGGGTGCGGTGGGCAGTAGCAGGTGTACTGTCTAGGGGACGGCCGCTCTGCTTTTGCACCCTGCTCCCTCTTTTGCTGTGCTGGTGGCTCTGTGCTACCACCTCTTCTCCCGCTGAACTGCACAGGTCACTCGCGTGACCTCGATTCCATGTGGGGTCTAGGACCTCATCGTCCTCCGCATCATCTTCCACCCAGTCTTCACCCCTGCCCTCCTTGTCTGTTTGCACACTGCAGAAAGCCACAGCAGTTGGCACCTGCCTTTCGTCATCATCAGAGACATGATACAAACATAAGTAGTTGGGCATCGGTGCACTCAATGTCTTCCACTTCTGGGGCAGGGCTAGGTGGATTCCCTTGGGAAACCCTGCCAACAGAGTCATCAAAAAGCATAAGAGGCTGCTGCATGACTTGGGGCTCAGACTGCTTGGCTGATTTGCAAGAGGGTGAGGTGCTAGATAGATGACCATGGCGTGCAGGTGCCAACTCTGAGCTTTCAGCAGTAGACCGGGTGGGAGACAATGTGAAGGTACTAAAGGCACTGTCAGCCACCCAATCTACTAGCGACTGTACTTGTTCTGGCCTCACCATTCGTAAAGCGGCATTCTGGCCTACTAAATAACGCTGAAGGCTCTGTCGTCTACACGCACCTGAGGAAGGTGTTTAATTTGGGCATGTAGCTAACAAAGGTCGACCACGTCCTCTCCCTGCAACAGAAGCTCCACCAACACCAGCAGCACCACGACCAGGGCTATGTCCCTTATTTGACGCTCTCCTAATTTTTGCGGACACCCACCGAAGTAACAGACGTTTTTACTAAGATTAGTTTCCTGTCAGCAATACAGAGCAGGGGTTTGTATACGGCAAAAATTGTAAAATATCACCCAAGAATGTAACAGACGATTTTTAGAAATTAAATTCCCTGTCGCCCATGCAGAGCAGGGGTTTGTATATGGCAAAACTGGGTTAATGTCACCCACCAATGTAACAGGCGATTTTTAGAAATTTACCTCCCTGTCACCTATGCAGAGCAGGGGTTTGTATACAGCAAAACTGGGTTAATGTCACCCAAGAATGTAACAGATGAATTTTAGAAATGTATGTCCCTGTCACCTATGCAGAGCAGGGGTTTGTATACGGCAAAAATGGTAAAATGTCACCCACCGATGGAACAGATGATTTTTACAAATTTATGTTCCTTGCTGGGGGCGCCGGCGCTGCTCCTCCAGGGCCAGCGCCGCCTCGTACCTAATTTATTCACTGCACTTGCCTCTGTAAATGAAGAGAAGCGCCGTAATCTCACACAGGCGCACTGGCAGAGGCCAGGTACTGTAGACGGCGCATGTGCACTTCAATGCCTCTGCCAGTGCGCCTGTGCGAGATTACGGGGCTTCTCTTCAATTACAGAGGCAAGTGCAGTGAATAAATTAGCTATGAGGCGGCGGGGAGGAGATCTGTGGATGACACTGAGGGGGGGATCTGTGGATGACACTTAAGGGGGGATCTGTGGATGACACTTAAGGGGGATACATGGATGGCACTTAAGGGGATCTGTGGATGGCACTTAAGGGGGATCTGTGGATGACACTGAGGGGTTTCTGTGGATGGCACTTAAGGGGGGGGTTTGTGGATGGCACTTAGGGGGAGATCTGTGGATGACTGTTAAAGGGGGATCTGTGGATGACACTTAAGGGGGGATCTGTGGATGACACTTAAGGGGGGATCTGTGGGTGACACTTAAGGGGGGATCTGTGGATGGCACTTAAGGGGGATCTGTGGATGGCACTTAAGGGGATCTGTGGATGACACTTAGGGGGATCTGTGGATGGCACTTAAGGGGAGGATCTGTGGATGACACTGAGGGGGTTCTGTGGATGGCACTTAGGGGGGATCTGTGGATGACACTTAGGGGGTTCTGTGGATGGCACTTAAGGGGGGATCTGTGGATGGCACTAAGGGGGATCTGTGGATGACACTTAGGGGATCTGTGGATGACACTAAGGGGATCTGTGGATGGCACTTAGGGGGGATCTGTGGATGACACTAAGGGGGATCTGTGGATGGCACTTAGGGGGATCTGTGGATGACACTTAGGGGGATCTGTGGATGACACTAAGGGGGGATCTGTGGATGACACTTAGGGGGATCTGTGGATGACACTAAGGGGGGATCTGTGGATGGCACTTAGGGGGGGATCTGTGGATGACACTTAGGGGGATCTGTGGATGACACTTAGGGGGATCTGTGGATGACACTTAGGGGGGGGAATCTGTGGATGGCACTTAGGAGGGATCTGTTGATTACACTTAGGGGGATCTGTGGATGACACTTGGGGGGATCTAGGGAGAGGTGTGGGGATGTTGGGGTGGGAGGTCCTGGAGGGGTGTTTGGGTGGGAGCTCTGGAAGGGGTGGGAGGTCTGATAGGTATGTGGGGATGGGAGATCCGGGAGGGGGGGGGCATACTTTTTTTTGCTATGGGGCCCAGTCATTTCTAGCTACGCCCCTGAAAGAAAGTATACATATTTGTATTGCTGCGTCCGTAAGGACCTGCTCTATAAAAAATATCACATGACCTAACCCCTCAGGTGAACACCCTCAAAAAAATTAAACTGTGCTAAAAAAAAAAAATTTTGTCACCTTACATTACTAAAAGTGCAACACCAAGTGATCAAAAAGGCGTATGCCCCCCAAAATAATACCAATCTAACCATCACCTCAGCCTCTACCTAAGACAATCACCCAAAAAATAAAAAAAAACTATGGATATGGAGACACTAAAATGATTTTTTTTTGTTTCAAAAATGATATTGTTGTGTAAAACTTAAATAAAAAAATATACATATTAGGTATCGCTGCGCCAGTAAGAACCTGCTCTATAAAAATACCACATGACCTAACCGCTCAGGTGAACACCCTGAAAAAAATATGTATATATAAACTGTGTCAAAAAAGCCATTTTCAAAGCAAGCGAGCGATCAAAAAGTCATATGCACCCCAAGATAGTGCCAATCAAACCGTCATCTCGTCCTGCAAAAAATGAGCCCCTACATAAGACAGTCGCCCGAAAAATAAAAATAAAACTATGGCTTTTAGAATGTGGAGACACTAAAAAATAAGTTTTTTTTCAAAAATGCTTTATGTAAAACTGAAACAAAACAAAACTAAAAAAGTAGTCATATTTGGTATTGTCGCGTCCGTAACAACCTGGTCTATAAAAATAGCACATGATCTAACCTGTCAGATGAACGTTGTAAATAACAAAAAGTAAAAACGGTGCCAAAACAGCTATTTTTTGGCATTGTTTTCCATTTTAATCCATTTTTTCCAGTAACAAAGCAAGGGTTAACAGTCAAACAAAACTCTATATTTATTTCCCTGATTCTGTAGTTTATAGAAACACCCCATATGAGGTGGTAAACTACTGTATGGCCACACGGCAGGGCGCAGAAGGAAAGGAGCGTCATATGGTTTTTGGATTTTGCTGGATTCAACTCTGCTCTATCCTTCTCTCACTCTGCTGTACTGACAGGCTGGCTGTATAACTCAGCTTCTTCTGTATGCTGCACTTCTTCTCTGTAGTCTGAATCTAGGTTATGCCAGGAAACTTTCCTCCTGGCTCCTGAGGCTTTAAGCTTTGGTCTCCATGGCCAGCAGAGCTTAGGGTGCACTGGCTGACATGGGCACGTCCAGCAGAGACATGCCCCGGTACACCCTTCCCCAAACTGGGGGTAAGCTAGACTGGAACTAACTGGTCCCCACTCTTCCTGCAGGAATTAGGACTAGGCCACTTCTCTCCAGATGGGGTTAAAAATGGAATGGAAAGCTCCATTCTACCTAAGTACAGCTCTGCCGTGTTTGCTGCCACCTGCTGGTGAACCAGGCACATTACATGAACAGTTACATAACAACATTATTAGGAATGCACAGTGTGGACAAAATGCATAAGATGACATGAGGTTAGACCATTAAAGACATTAGCAAGGTGCATAAGTGGTAACACCACTATGGCCTTTTTCACACGGGCGTCATGTTTGACGCCCGGATAAGAGGCGGGTGCGTTGCGGGAATATGCGCGTTTTTCCCGTGTGGGTGCAAACGTTTGTAATGCGTTTTGCACGCGCGTGTGAAAAATCGCCATGATTGGTACCCAACCCGAAGCCGGACTTCATCACTGAAGTCCGGTTTCGGGTCTTCTGGAGAATTGATTATTTTCCCTTATAACATGGTTATAAGGGGAAATAATAGCATTCTTAATAAAGAATGCATTGTAAAATGAGGATGAAGGGGTTAAAAATAATAAAAGTTAACGATCTACATGACCTGTGATGATGTCACATCACATGGTCCAATCACATGGTCCATCTTACCATGGTGATGTGACGTCATCACAGGTCCTTTAGACCTTAGCTGATGCAGGGAAAGAGAGGAGAGATCGCAACTACGCGATCAAGTGGCTAAGGTAAGGTAACTTTTATTATTTTTAACCCCTTCCTCTTCATTTTACAATGCATTCTTTATTAAGAATGCTATTATTTCCCCTTATAACCATGTTATAAGGGAAAATAATAAAGATCGGGTCCCGTTGCCAAGCAACCATGCGGGAAAATCGCAACGCATCCGCATTTGCTTGCGGATGCTTGCGATTTTCCCGCAGTCCCATTCACTTCTATAGGGCCTGTGTTGCGTGAAAAACGCACAATATAGAGCATGCTGCGATTTTCACGCAACGCAGAAGTGATGCGTGAAAATCCCCGCTCATGTGCACAGCCCCATAGAAATGAATGGGTCCGGATTCAGTGCGGGTGCAATGCGTCCTCCTCACGCATTGCACCCGCGCGGAAAACTCGCCCGTGTGAAAGGGGCCTATGGGGTGTTACATATGGCCACACACATAAGTTCTGCCTGTTCTTCTTTGTCCTTCACTGGTTCTGGGGCCTCCACTGTTCAAACAGATTACAGATGAAAGTAGATCCAAACCAATATACAGTAACAGACGGAGGCCCCTGTTGGGCCTGTGGAACAGCAGCTCCTTACACAATTGGCCTTTAAGATGAGATGAGGGAGAGGAACCACTCCTTTCCGGGGTATAGAAGCACTGAAAGAACCAGTCCTGTGTAGGCTTCCACCTGGTCTTGACCACGAGCAGTCTGTGTACACCTTTGTATGAGTGTGGCACCACGATACTCAAGGTTCAATCGTTGTCACTATGCGTCTGGTTGCAAAAACCTTGAAACTGTTTTATGTGTGCCTATAAGTAGCCAAGCAGCCATCCCGTTCATGTGCTTCCACAGTCATTCAAGGCAGCGAATTAGTACATTTCGACCATGTGCTATGACTTATGAAGCATGCGAAAAAAATTATAATCATCAACATCCTGCAAACCTAAACAGTTCAAAATACAAATGGAAATATAAAATATTTGTTGCTAGACCTTTGTTTGTACATTTACCTCAGAGGTGACTCCACCGACATCACGATCCATCCTCCGGTTGCAATGGCCGCTCTATGGATGCTTGCAGTAGAAAATGTCTGTCCTTCCTGACACCCCCTTCTAGGGGGTGGTCGATAAGTTCCTGACCTCATATCTATGCATGGACATTTGCCATTAATCCTCATACAATTCTGCATGCTGCTAACACAACTGCAGAGCGTGTGCTGATGTCAGAGGCTTGGGATCTGCATAAAGAATGAGAATGGCCTGGATATTTTCCCACACTATGGCCAGTATGTATTACTGCATTAATCCCATCAGCCCATTTCATACTTACCTGCGGCGAGCGCGACGTCCACTTCCTGGATTCGGCTGGGCGGGCTCAGTCAGCTTGATTGACGTCTTCTCCCGGCCGGTCCGCGCAATGTCTTGAACGTGCAGGCCGCCGGGCATGCGCCATGGTGACGTCTTCCTGGCCAGTATAGTACAGAGCCGGCGTGCGCGTTCAGGACATCGTGCGGACCGGCCGGGAGAAAATACACAAGTGCGGCCACCGGAATCGGGAGAAGAGCGGTGGCCGTACCTAGGGGAGACCAAATGACAACAATGAGGTAAGTGGGGATGAATTATCTTAAGAAGAGTGGGAATTGGGTAATAAAATGTATTTACAAATGTATATAATTTTGACTCTTGGGTTGAACTGATCTCTATGTGCAGTTCCTGTCAAATATTTACAGCAGCATTGAAGAATCTGAAGACCTGTACAACTTCTGAGATGTTCTGGGCCTCTACGGTAGGTTGATAACTGGCAGTTGGAATCAAAAGTGTTCAAGAAGACCTAAGACTATGTGCCAACAACCACTTACCTGAAAGCAGGTGCCAACCCTGGATTTACAGAACAGCACAGAGATCCTGTGCCCTATAAAAGTGATCCTCCAGATGTCCACTTACATAGTAATTAGTTGTCAAAAGTTCCATATTTTCAGAGCCAGTCCCTCATTTTCGGAGACAAAAACAAGCGACCCAAAAATGAGCGGGCTTATGTAAGCCCTGCCCATGAGTCTACATTCTATTCATGTTTGGGACTGTACCCAGAGCTTATATGCTCAGAATGTACCAACTTCAACGTTGCTAAGTTTGCCCCTCCATTCACATCAGTATAGGTGTGGCAATGTGTGACTTTCCGGTGAAGTGTAAGAAGGCATAATCATGTCACCAGTGCATGAAGGGCAAGAGCTCAGCAGTGTAGAGGATTGGCGGTGGAGAAGGATCTGTGTGATGTCACCATAATGTCATCAGTGAATGAAGGGCAGAAGCTCAGCAGAGGAGTAAGGGCCGCCATCAGGGGGGTACAGCCCATACCCCAGTAAGAGGCCCAGACCCTGGTGGGGGCCCGGCCGGTCCCGAGCCTTTATTTATTTATTTTTTATTGTGGCCGTTGGCTCTGGGGCCCAGTGCCCCCTCTTCCTTCTGCAGCCCGTCCCTTACCTCCCCGGCCTCAACTGATCCATGTCAGGCAGGCTTTTCACTGCTCGTCCTCTGCAGCGCAGCCTCTCAGCCTGCTCTCACTGCCGCAGTGACCGAAGGAGATTGCCGAGCGCAGGCTGTGGAAATCCTGATGGCTGCACAGAGACTGGATTTAAGGAAAGGGTACCTCCAGCCGGTGCTGGGGAGCGAGCTGGCCAGGATCAGCAACACAAGTACAGTAGGGGGGGGCAATAATGGAGGGCTGTCTGGGGGCAAAATTAACTTGTGTGGGGGCAAATTACTTAGTGGGAGTCAGTGTAGCGGGCAAACTACATGGAGGGCCATGTGGGGGCAAAATTACTTAGTGTGGGGGCAAATTACATAATGCAAGGCTGTCTGGGGGTAAAATTACTTGTGGGGGGAGGGGCAAATTACTCAGTGGGGGTCAGTGTGGCGGGTAAACTACATAATGGAGGGCCATGTGGGGGCAAAATTACTTAGTGTGGGGGCAAATTACTTAGAGGGGGCAACTTACATAATGCAGGGCTGCCTGGGGCAAAATAAACTTAGGGGGGCAAATCACTAAGTGGGGGGCAGTGTGGCGGGCAAACTACATAATGGAGGGCCGTGTGGGAGATGTCCCTGGATGTAAGAGGTATGGGCACGATAAATGGGTGGGGCTGTGTGTGGGTGTGGCTTGAGGGTGGATGGGGACACAGGGGCCCCATGATCTCCTATTCCTGGGGGAAGTGCCCCTCCAAAGACCAGGCTCTGGATCCGCCACTGGGGCAGTGTCGGGAGGGGCGGCGGCTGGGGGGGGAGCAAGGCCTTGAACTGTGTAAGGGGCCTCAAAATTTCTGATGGCAGCCCTGAGAGGAGTCATGGGGGAGAAAGATCTGTGAAGATCATGTGATATGAAGAGGCGGCCCTCCTGTGATGTACATGGAGGAGAAGAGGTGATGGGTGTTAATATCTCTTCTTCTACATGCTGTGGGAAATCTGGTAGCCATGGAAATAATGGCAGCTGTGGTTCTTCCCTGTGCCCTTATATTCTGTAAGCCTGAACTTTCTCAGAATTGTAGTTTTCTCCTTATACCGACTTCCTCTCATATCCTCCGACATCCCATGACAATAGCTTGGACATGCTGGGAGTTGTACTTCTTTACCCTTCTATACCTCCTCTATGTAATGTCCTCAAATATCCAATATTAACCACATGGACTTGCTGGATGTGTAGATCACCTGGTCATGTTAGAATGCTGAGAAGACTGACCTCGCATTTCAGCCGTTCTTATATGGCACAGAATGCCTTCCTAGACTTGTAGTGGTCTGCAATTGCAGATTTGCCACACTGCAGATGCTACAGAAACTGTACGAGCAGCGTTTATTCAGTTTGAATTAAACCAGAATATAGGTGATCAGTACACCAGTACACAGACTATAGTAACAAATTTTATTGGGAGTGTGAAAGCGATATTAAGGGTCAGGCCTCAATATTTCCATATTTTCGGTTTCTACACGGTTGGAACAATATATTTTTTGGGACTTGTTCGATTTAATTAAACCAGCATATAAATCAGCAGAGATAGATCTGTAGGAACGGAGGGGGATAGCAACTTGAATACCAATGATGAAGCAGGAGGTCTCTCTCACTTAGTATCTGTCCAGGAAAATTAATACTCACAATACACACATTTTTTTATTTTATTTTTTTAGGAGTGTCCAATTTTCAATCATCACCTTTTGTTCACAGACCATTTATTCCTAGGAATATGGAAGGGGGTAAATACTTTTTCACAGTATTGTATTACTTTGCATATAATGCTTTATGTTTGGAGAATGATCTTCTTGATATCCAACTCACGCCTTAATAGCAAAATGTACAATTTTGGAACAAAAATGCAAACAAGGTCCCCAGCAGATGAGGACAATATGGCGAATATCTCCACAGCCACCATGTTCTTTCCTCTGGTGCTCAGATAAGCCGGGATTATGGAGATCCAGACGCTGCAGAACACCAGCATGCTGAAGGTGATGTACTTGGCCTCATTAAAACTGTCCGGTAATGTCCTTACCATTAGTGTTGAGCGAACAGTTCGAAAATCGTTCGGCCGAATTTTGGGGTGTCTGTGACACGGACCCGAACACGGACATTTTCAAAAAAGTTCGGGTTCGGGTCCGGTGTTCGTCGATTACTTCCCGCTTTCTGAAGGGCTGCACAGCAGCCAATCAGCTAGCGTTTTACTTCTTGCCCTAAGAGCCCATCACAGCCATGCCTACTAATGGCATGGCTGTGATTGGCCAAGTGCAGCATGTGACCCAGCCTCTATTTAAGCTGGAGTCACGTAGCGCCGCACGTCACACTGCTCTGATTAGTGTAGGGAGAGGATGCAGCTTCTGTGAGGGCGAGATAGGCAGGGTAAAGAAGTGATTGAATGATCTACCTTTCTACACCTGTGCATCAGAACAACTCAGCTGAGCTGTTCACTGAAAGTCACTATTTTGTTGAGACTGGCCAGAGCGATTTTTACTGGCACATGTAACTGGGCTGACCGGCGGTGGCCATTTTGGGACTTGTGGTGCGCCAGCACTTGCTGCCACAGAGTCTAAACCAAAGCTCCAAAGAAGTGTAAAATCTACACCTGTGAATCAGAACAACAGCGATTCAGCTGCTCAGTCAAAGTCTATTTTTTTCTGGCTGGGCAGACTGTTTTCTGGCACATGTTACTGGGCTGATAGGCGGCGGCCATTTTGGGACTTGTGGTGCTACAGCAAAAGCTGCCACAACGTCCATTAATCTAATGTAATAGTCGATTTTTTCATAGATATACTACATCAGGGGTTTGGCTGTGCTTGTGTCACCCATACTAACTGCAAAGACATTTAATATATCAGTGGTGAAACTGAAAGTAACCCACTTGGATAGCAAATCCCATGAATGTGCTGTTCCAGCTAGGCTAGCCAGTGCCACTACAGCCGAGTCCAATACTGTCAGCCAGAAATATTTTTTTTTTTTATGTGCCAGAAATATAAATTAGAAAAAGTTTTCACCGTAATAATAAAATTATTCTGGTGTTAGACCAGAAGAAGCACTCCTGTTGTAATTAATACTGTAAAAAGGCTTAGGCAATATTGCTCCCAGTGTGGGAAATTTATCTAGCAAAACTAGCATTTTAACAATTCCGGTGTTCTGAAATACCAGCAGTCCTCTTGTAATTAATACCGCAAAAAGGCATTATTGTCCAGTGTTGTAATTTTGGTGAAAAAAAGGCCAATTTATTCAATCTGGTGTTTGTTAGACCAGAAACACTCGGCCGCACGTTTTTACTCCTGTAAAAAGGTAATTATATCTCCCCGTGTGGGGATCTATGTACCAAAACTAGCATTATAAAAATTCTGGTGTCCAATTTGCAGCAGTTTTCTTGTAATTAATACCGGAAAAAGGAATTATATCTTCCAGTGTGGGAATTTTGGGGCTAAAAAATAATATAATTTATTGTGGTGCGAGTTGAATCGCAACAATGAGGAAACATTCTATTAAGGGACGAGGACGCGGTCGTGGTGGTGTCCGTGGAGCCTCTGTTGCTGGCAGAGGACGTGGCCGTTCGGCCTCAGGCGCACAAAGTAGAGAACCAACTCCCTCAAGTAGCCGGCAGAATTTACAGCGATATTTGGTGGGGCCCAATGCTGTTATGAGGATGGTAAGGCCTGAGCAGGTACAGGCATTAGTCGATTGAGTGGCCGACAGTGCTTCCAGCACGTTCACCACATTGTCTTCCGCCCAGTCTTCTGCGGAAAGCGCACAGGTGGCACCTGAAAACCAAGCCCATCAGTCTGTCACATCACCCCCATGCATATCAGGGAAACTGTCTGAGCCTCAAGTTATGCAGCAGTCTCTTATTCTGTTTGAAGACTCTGCTCCCACGGTTTTCCAGGGGCGTCCACCTATCCCTTCCCCAGCGGTGGAAGACATTCCATGCACTGACGCACAACCACTTATGTATCCAGATGATGAGGACATGGGAATACCACCACAGCAGAGTGACCGAGTCTCTGATGATGACGAAACACTGGTGCCCACTGCCGCGTCTTATTGCAGTGTGCAGACTGAACAGGAGGAGGTCAGGGAGGAAGACTGGGTGGAAAACGATGCAGAGGACGATGAGGTCTTAGACCCCACATGGACTGAAGGTCGTGCCGCTGACTTAAATAGTTCAGAGTAAGAGGTAGTGGTGAGACCGAGACAACAGCGAAGTCAAAGAGGGAGCAGGGGGCAAAAGCAGAACAGCCGCCGTCCAGAGAGTTCACCTGCTATTGGCCAGCGCCAACAGGGACCCAGCACCCCAAAGGCAGCTTCAAGGAGTTCCCTGGCATGGCACTTCTTCAAACAATGTGCTGAGGACAAGACCCGAGTGGATTGCACGCTGTGCCATCAGAGCCTGAAGCGAGGCATTAACGTTCTGAACCTGAGCACCACCTGCATGATCAGGCATCTACATGCAAAGCATGAACTGCAGTGGAGTACACACCTTAAAAACAAGGAACCCGCTCAGGCTCCCCCTGCTCCCTCTACCGCTGCTGCCTCGGCTTCCGCCTCGAGAGGAATGTTGCCACCTGCCGAGCAGCAAACAGAGGATGTGCCACCGACACCACCACCACCACCGCCACCGTCACCTAGCGTCTCCACTATTTCACACAGCAGCGTTCAGCTCTCAATATCTCAAACCTTTGAGAGGAAGCGCAAATTCCCACCTAGTCACCCTCGAGCCCTTGGCCTGAATGCCAGCATTTCTAAACTACTGGCCTTTGAAATGCTGTCATTCCGGCTGGTGGACACAGACAGCTTCAAACAGCTGATGGTGATGGCTGTCCCACAGTATGTTGTTCCCAGCCGCCACTACTTCTCCAAGACAGCCGTGCCTTCCCTGCACATGCAAGTGTCCGATAAAATCAAGTGTGCACTGCGCAACGCCATTTGTGGCAAGGTCCACCTAACCACAGATACGTGGACCAGTAAGCACGGCCAGGGACGCTATATCTCCCTAACTGCACACTGGGTAAATGTAGTGGCGGCTGGGCCCCAAGCGGAGAGTTCCTTGGCGCACGTCCTTCCGCCGCCAAGGATCGCAGGGCATCATTCTTTGCCTCCTGTATCCTCCTCCTCCTACTCGGCTTCCTCCTCCTCTGCTTCCACCAGCTCATCCAGTCAGCCACACACCTTCACCACCAACTTCAGCACAGCCCGGGTAAACGTCAGCAGGCCATTCTGAAACTCATATGTTTGGGGGACAGGCCCCACACCGCGCAGGAGTTGTGGCGGGGTATTGAACAACAGACCGACCAGTGGTTGCTGCCGGTGGGCCTCAAGCCCGGCCTGGTGGTGTGCGATAATGGGCGAAATCTCGTGGCAGCTCTGGGATTAGCCGGTTTGACGCACATCCCTTGCCTGGCGCATGTGCTGAATTTGGTGGTGCAAAAGTTCATTCACAACTACCCAGACATGTCAGAGCTGCTGCATAAAGTGCGGGCCGTCTGTGCGCGCTTCCGGCATTCACATCCTGCCGCTGCTCGCCTGTCAGCACTACAGCGGAACTTCGGCCTTCCCGCTCACCGCCTAATATGCGACGTGCCCACCCGGTGGAACTCCACCTTGCACATGCTGGAGAGACTGTGCGAGCAGCAGCAGGCCATAGTGGAGTTTCAGCTGCAGCACGCACGGGTGAGTCGCTCGCGTAACAGCACCACTTCACCACCAATGACTGGGCCTCCATGCGAGACCTGTGTGCCCTGTTGCGCTGTTTCGAGTACGCCACCAACATGGCCAGTGGCAATGCCACAGTTATCAGCGTGACGATACCAATTCTATGTCTCCTAGAGAAAACGCTTAGGGCGATGATGGAAGAGGAGGTGGCCCAGGAGGAGGAGGAGGAGGATGAGGGGTCATTTTTAGCACTTTCAGGCCAGTCTGTTAGAAGTGGCTCAGAGGGAGGCTTTTTGCAACAGCAGAGGGCAGGTACAAATGTGGCCAGCCAGGGACCACTACTGGAGGACGAGGAGGATGAGGAGGAGGTGGATGAGGATGAAGCAGGTTCACAGCGGGGTGGCACCCAGCACAGCGCAGGCACATCCCTGGTGCGTGGCTGGGGGGATACAGAGGATGATGACGATACGCCTCCCACAGAGGACAGCTTGTCCTTACCTCTGGGGAGCCTGGCACACATGAGCAATTACATGCTGCAGTGTCTGCGCAACGACAGCAGAGTTGCCCACATTTTAACGTGTGCTGACTACTGGGTGGCCACCCTGCTGGATCCCCGGTACAAAGACAATGTGCCCACCTTACTTCCTGCACTGGAGCGTGATAGGAAGATGCGCGAGTACAAGCGCACACTGGTAGACGCGCTCCTGAGAGCATTCCCAACTGACACGGGGGGACAAGTGGAAGCACAAGGCGAAGGCAGAGGAGGAGCAAGAGGTCGCCAACGCAGCTGTGTCACAGCCAGCTCCCCTGAGGGCAGGGTTAGCATGGCAGAAATGTGGAAAAGTTTTGTCTCCACGCCACAGCTAACTGCACCACCACCTGATACGGAACGTGTTAGCAGGAGGCAACATTTCACTAACATGGTTGAACAGTACGTCTGCACACAACTCCACGTACTGACGGATGGTTCGGCCCCATTCAACTTCTGGGTTTCCAAATTGTCCACGTGGCCAGAATTAGCATGTTATGCCTTGGAGGTGCTGGCCTGCCCGGCAGCCAGCGTTTTATCTGAACGTGTATTCAGCACGGCAGGGGGCGTCATTACTGACAAACGCAGCCGCCTGTCCGCAGCCAACGTGGACAAGCTGACGTTTATAAAAATGAACCAAGCATGGATCCCACAAGACCTGACCCTCCCTTGTGCAGAGTAGTCCTTAATAACTGCCTAAAACCATGTTGTCTTGTACTCCTGGCCACTTCTTCATTGAAAAATCAATTTTTGAAATTAAGTAGGATCTTGGGGTGCAACCCAGAGTTGAATGAACCTTCCCTCTGTCTGGGTGCCGGGGCCAAAGTACATGAAAGTGTCCTTCTCCTGTGCTGGGTGATATGAATGTTATACTTGTGCTGTCTGACATGTCTCCTTTGTGTGGGTGCAGGGGGCCAAAGTCACTAAAAAACGGCCTTCTCCTGTGGTGGCTGATATAAATGCCTGATTCTCTGCTGTGAAACCTCTCTCCTCCGTCTGGGTGCAGGGGTCAAGGTCTCTCAAAGTGGCCTTCTCCTGTGCTGGGTGATGTGAAACTGATGTTTGTGCCATCTGACATGGTTGCCGGGGTCCCATTAAATGGTGGCCTACTCCTGTGGTGGGTGATCTAAATGCCTGATTCTCTGCTGTGAAACCTCTCTCCTCCGTCTGGGTGCAGGGGTCAAAGTCTCTCAAAGTGGCCTTCTCCTGTGCTGGGTGATGTGAAACTGATGTTTGTGCCATCTGACATGGTTGCCGGGGTCCCATTAAATGATGGCCTACTCCTGTGGTGGGTGATCTAAATGCCTGATTCTCTGCTGTGAAAACCTCTCTCCTCTGTCTGGGTGCTGGTCCGAAATAAATGAGAGTGGCCTTCTCCGGTGGTGGTTGATATGACGCATGATTCCTTGATGTGGGACCTCTCTCCTCTGTCTGGGTGCTGGTCCAAAATACATGAGAGTGGCCTTCTCCGGTGGTGGTTGATATGAGGCATGATTCCTTGCTGTGGGACCTGTATCCTCTGTCTGGGTGCTGGTCCAAAATAAATGAGAGTGGCCTTCTCCGGTGGTGGTTGATATGACGCATGATTCCTTGATGTGGGACCTGTATCCTCTGTCTGGGTGCTGGTCCGAAATAAATGAGAGTGGCCTTCTCCGGTGGTGGGTGATATGACGCATGATTCCTTGCTGTGGGAGCATTCTCCTCTGTCTGGGTGCTGGGCCGAAATAATTGAGAGTGGCCTTCTCTGGTGGTGGTTGATATGAGGCATGATTCCTTGCTGTGGGACCTATATCCTCTGTCTGGGTGCTGGTCCGAAATAAATGAGAGTGGCCTTCTCCAGTGGTGGGTGATATGACGCATGATTCCTTGCTGTGGGACCTCTCTCCAATTAATATTGGTTAATTTTTATTTATTTTATTTTATTTAGAAACAACTGGCTACAAAAATGAAGAAAAAATTTTTACAATAAAATTGTGACCAAATCTTTCATTCTCACAATCGGTAGCAGGAGAAAATCACCCAATAATTTGTTTCTTTCTTAAATACAGAAACATACCGAATGTGCTCATACACTGCTGTATGGACACCCCGCAAGGCTCAGAAGGGAAGAAGTACCATATAGCTCTTGGAGGGCAATAGTTTTCGAGCGCTATCTCACATTTGAAGAGACCCTGAGGTACCCATGCAGTGTAAACCATGAAGAAATTATACCATTTTGGAAACCACATCCTTCAGTGAATTGATCAAGAGTTGTAGTAAGCACTTTGACCCAAAAGGTGTTCCATAGAATTTCGAAACACTTGGCTGTGAGAATGAAAAAATGTCATTTCTTCCATTATAATGTTGCTTTGCCTCTAGAGTCGTAATAGGATTAAAAGCCCCCCAATTTTTGTTACATAATTTTTCCTACGTATGCCAATACCCTCTGTGTGACCATAAACTGCTGTTAGGAAAAATTATGTTTGGGTGCCCAAAGTATGACCATACCCTCTGTGTGGTCATAAACTGCTGTTTGGGCACCGCGCAGGGCTCAGAAGAAGGAGCACTATGTGCATTTGAGGCTTAGTTTGGTGATCTACAAAGCACTGGCCGACAACTACTGATGCTCTGAGGTAAAATAAAAAAAGAAATCCCGGGAACAGTGAACATTTAGACACCACAGCTGTTTAGCAAAAGTTAATGCACAGCAGATGGTGCAAAGTGAAACTGTTCCCAGAGATATGCCATTTCAGTGACTTCGGAGTAAAAGAGCGCCATGCGTATCCTGTGCTGACTATTGTAGAGGCTTTTTAGGTGAAATCAGTGGCGCACCGACAGGGGGGGTTTTAGGGGTCTGGACCCCCCCTAGATCCATTCATATATATATTTTCTTTATCCCTCAGGGCCGCACCGCCGATCGCCACAGGCAGCGCAGCCCTGGTTCTCATTGTGGGTGGCGGTGGGGAGGCAGTAGGAGATGAGCGCTTCCATTTTCCATATTCATCTGTATCGCCCTCCTTAGGACAGCAATACAGATGGCTGTACTGCGGTAGGGGAGGGAGAGGTGTTTCCCTTCCCTGTTCTTCTAATAGGCTGCAGCCTATCAGAGGCCGGCTCAGGTGGCGCGATGACGTCATTATCATCGCACCGCCTGAGCCGGGCAGCACACAGCGTGGTAAACAGGCCAGAAGAGGTCTGCTGCTAGCCTCATGAAGGTAAGTATTAGTGTTTTTTTTTTATAGATGGCACATTTTAGGGGGCACCTGGTGGCATTTATTTTTTTTGGGGGGGGCATTTCTCACTGGCCCATTTTGGTTAGGGGGCACTATGGGGGCATTTAATTTTAGCCCATTTTGGGGGCGCACTATGGGGGAATCTGGTGGAATTTTTTTACTGCCCCATTTGGGAGGGGGAGCACTATGGGGCATCTGGTGGCACTATAGGGTTATTATTTGGGGGCGCCATGGGGGAGTGGAGCATTATGGGGGCATTTATTTCTAGCCCATTTGGGGGGAGCACTATGGGGGAATCTGGGGGCATTTTTTTACTGCCCCGTTTTTTTTTCTTCGGGGGCACTTTGGGGCATCTGGTGGCACTATAGGGGCATTATTTGGGGGCACTATGGGGGAGTGGAGCACTATGGGCATATCTGAGGGATCTAAAGGGGCTTTTTTATTGGCATATTATGGGGGGCACTATGGCATCTGGTGACACTAAGGGGGCATTTTTTACTGGCACATTATGGGAGGCAATATAGGGGAGAGTGGCACTATAGAGGCATTATTTGGGGGTCACTATGGTATTTTGTTCACTGGCACAATATAGGGGGCACTATGGCATCTGGCACTAAAGTGTATTTTTTACTGGCACATGGGAGGCACTATAGGGCAGAGCATCACTATGGGGCATCTGGTGGCATGAAGAAGGGGCATTTTTAACTGGCACATTATGGGGAGAGGAGCACTATGGGGGCATCTGGTGGCACTAAGAAGGGGCATTTTTTACTGGCACATTATGGGGACACTATGGTAGAGAGAGAACTGTGGGGGCATCTGGTGGCACTAAGAAGAGTGATTTTTTTACTGGCACATTATGGGGACACTATGGTAGAGAGAGAACTGTGGGGGCATCTGGTGGCACTAAGAAGGGGCATTTTTAACTGGCACATTATGGGGAGAGGAGCACTATGGGGGGCATCTGGTGGCACTAAGAAGGGGCATTTTTACTGGCACATTATGGGGACACTATGGTAGAGAGAGAACTGTGTGGGCATCTGGTGGCACTAAGAAGGGGGATTTTTTTACTGACACATTATGAGGGAGAGGAGCACTATAGGGGCATCTGCTGGGGACACTACAAAGGGGCATTTTTTTACTGGCATATTATGGGGAGCACTATGGGGAAGGGGAAGAGTAGCACCATGGAGGTATGTGGGAAATACAGTTTACTAGATGTTAGATGTGAACATGACATGGAAGCCAAGAGTAAAGCTCCTGCAGCTAAAAAAAAACATCTTTGTCTCTTTTTTATTCCTAACAATTTAATGTGTACTTAAAAAGACTAGGAAGTTATTCCTAGAGAAACAGATGACACCAAACCCTCAAATAAGAGAACACCCCCACATTTAACGTGTCCCATCCTGGAAGAACAAGCCTGCTCATGTTCTTGGACTGGGTCAGTAGCGCTACATACATACATAGGAATAGTTATGGCACAAGCTTCCTGCTCTTGAGGTCCTCGGAAAGAGATCTGGCTGAGAGCACTGGTTAAAAGCTACTTCTTCTTACAGACAATGAACAGTGGCAAACCTCATTCCTCTCTATAGTATTTGAATAGTGACATTGTGGTGAGGTGGCAGCAGCATGAGGAGACCACGGAGTGGCCAAGTAACAAAGTAGTGAGGTGGCAGCAGCATGAGAAGACAACAAAGTCGCCCAGTGACATAGAGTGAGGTGGCAGCAGCATATGGAGACCACAGAGTGGTTAGGTGACAGCAGCATGAGAACACAGAGTGGCCCAGTGACATAGTGGTGAGGTGGCAGCAGCATGAGACCACAGAGTGGCCCAGTGAAATAGCAGTGAGCTGGCAGCAGCATGAGGAGACCAGAGAGTGGTGAGGTGGCAGCAGCATAAGGAGTCCACAGAGTGGTGAGGTGGTAGCAGCATGAGGAGACCACAGAGTGGTGAGGTGGCAGCAGCATGAGGAGACCACAGAGTGGTGAGGTGGCAGCAGCATGAGGAGACCACAGAGTGGTGATGTGGCAGCAGCATGAGGAGACCACAGAGTGGCCCAGTGACATAGTGGTGAGGTGGCAGCAGCATGAGGAGACCACAGAGTGGTGATGTGGCAGCAGCATGAGGAGACCACAGAGTGGCCCAGTGACAAAGTGGTGAGGTGGCAGCAGCATGAGGAATTTCAAATCTCAGAAGGACATGAGAGTCTGGGAATACAAGTTCATGATAACTTTTGACACACTCACATCAGGAATGAATGTGTCTTATGGATTTATCTACATCTCTTAAAGAATGTGGCCTGCAGACCTCTTGGGTTCCATCACATTCATGGACTGTAGAGGACAATAAAACTTTCACACTGCTTACCTATACTCCTCATGTATAATTGCTCCAACAATTTACTGCTACAACTGTTTGTTTCCTCCTCCACTCATGTTGATCTGTTTTACATCACTTGTCTCATCTTCCTCATTGTTCCGATGTACTTCGGTTTATAATTAGAGATGAGCGAGCATCGGATCCAAGATGTATGAAGTCAACTCGCTCCAAACTTTGTTTTAATGCTGTACAGAGATCTGTCTCCGTACAGCATTAAAATGTATGGGCTCCGACGAGGGAAATTCGTCATCACCAAAGTTTTTCTGGACTTTGGTGAATAACTTCAGGATTTGTTTTTTCAACTTGAAACTCATTTTAAAACTTGATTCTGAAGTTAGCTTCAATTCCTGTTTTAAAATGGTTTTCAATTTCAAGTTTTTAGCGAAGGAACTTTGCATCTAGGATCCGAAGCTCACTTCGCTCATCACTATTTATAACTATACAAATCTTCAGATACTGTCTTAAGAGATGTCTGACGAAGAGGCCCAAGTAGCCTCCAAAGCTTGCAATTTTGTCATATTTTCAGTTAGCCATTAAAAGTTATCAACCACTGAGGAATCTCAAATATACTGTATTTCATCATCTGGTGAACAGTAAACTTACCTTTAGTAACCAATGCCAGGCAGCTGCTGCCAAGGCAAGTAAAATCATGGGATGCGTCAAAAGCAACATAGACGCTCGTGATGAGGATTTACAGCAGTTCTACCTCTATTGAAATAAGGGAGTGTTTTCTTAGGTTAGCAAACTTGGGTTAATTAGGTTTGAAAAAGATGGTTTAGGGTATTCACTCTTTTCTGGGTTACAGAAGTGAAACGACACAAGAGATCCAAGTTAATAGATAATTCACAAAACTGAAGAACCTCTGAAGAGCCTTCAGACCAAAAAGTTGTGGCTAGGTCAAGAATGTGGAGACCTTGTCTGGCCGCATGTGAAGACCTGAAGAAATTATGAAAACCAGAAACGGTAACTGAGTTCTGACGAAGCAAAATGCAGTCAATGAGCCAACATATCCCAGGAAAAGATCAGGATAGCATGAGGTAGACCAAGACAAACTGGTAAAGAACACTCCTGAAGATATCATTAAAGAGGTTCTCTGGGATTTAATATTAATGGCCTATCCTGAGGATAGGTCATCAATATCTAATTAGTGGAGGACCGACTCCCGGTACCCCCATCGGTCAGCAGATTGAGGAGGTTGTGGGGCTCACCAGAGCTCCTCTGAGCGCTGCAGCCTCCTCACAGCTTATCAAGCTCAAGCCTGTACCTTGACTAGCTGCTGTGCTTTGTATTGAAGCTCATGTCCGTTCACCTAAACTGCACCTCGGCCATGTGAGCGATGTAGGTGACGTCACTGGCCTAGGAATCGGCCTAAGCGCTCACGAAGAGCTACAGCTTCTTCATACAGCTGATTGTGATTTTGATATTTATGGCTATCCACAAGTTAGGTCATCAACATGAAATGGGTGGGGTCCAACTCCTGCCACCCCCAACAATCAGCTGTATGAAGAAGCTGTAGCTCTTCGTGAGCGCTTAGGCCGATTCCTAGGCCAGTGACGTCGCCTACAAGAACCCCCTTAATAAACTGCTCGTAAACCAATCCATCTTCGTTTTCACAAAAAAGGACCTGGATCCAGGGCAGCAGGAGAAGAAGACTCCTGGATAAAAATCTCAAATATCTCCTCAATAAAGGCCAAACCTTGCCTTAGTTTCTAGCAAGGAAAGTTGACAGAACCCATCCCTGGGAGGATTGTAGCCAAGATGTGTCAAAGCAGAATAGGCCAGCACTTAGCGCTCATACCCACGACCGCAATCGCCCCAGAAAACACGGACCATGTTTCGGATGCATCTCCCGGATCGAGAGCAAGTTACAAACTGGTACCGAAGGAGAGAGGACCGTGACTGCGAAGGCTTACAATCTACAATAGTCACTTATGTATGTAAGCTTTATGGATGTGCACCTGTGACTTTGGATGTGCTAGTCAAATTCTTTTGCTTAGAAATTTATGATAGTTGGTATCTGATCCCAGGGCTATTGGAGTTATCACATGACGACATGATGATGATGTCATGATGTAGTATCACTGCAATAGCGCCTCATTCAGACACTACTTAATTAGATTAGTTTCATACTAGCGTTAGGCATTCCTAGTAGGCTGTTCTGGCAGGGAAGCAGCCTGCCTGAGATGTCTGGATCCGGCACTGCTGGACGCTAACCGACAGTCGGCGGCCCCATTCACCATAACGGTGACCGTGGAGATCCTTCTACAACCTAACAAACATGCTGATAATCAGCCGGCCGAAAACCGCTGCTCGCAGTTGTTTTCATCCTGCAGGTTCTTGGCACATTTGCCGAGTTGCAACCGGTTCTCTGCCGGTCACCATTATAGAGAATGGGGGTGGATATAAAAACGTCAGTCTGGGTCAGGGAAGCCGCAGTGGGTCCGGGAGATGTGGCCAACACACAGACTATGTTTCCTGGTCGTGTGAATCAGCTCTTAGCCATCATCTCACACCATGTATGGTGTTGCTGTAGATCCTGACAAGCGGCATGAGATCGGTCGCATTGGTCGGGGAGTCCTATTTCAGGTGCCCATATAAAAAGACATAGGTGAGACGTAGTTCAAGGGACTGTCCAGTGAAAGAGAACAGCACTGCCAAACCCGCCTGCGGCCACCACACAATGGAAGTGCCACACAGGAGACCGTCAGGGGTGCGGGGTGTTGAAGCCCCACCGGCCATGGCTACTCATGACCTCTCAAGAGTATTCGTTCAAATATATTTAACCCCATAAAGCTGTATTTACATCCAATCCAATCAATGCACTTAAAGCGGTTCTCTGGTTCTCCACTTGCAGAGCTGCCTAGGGGTGTGAGGGTGCAGTGCCGGAGCGCAGCGTGTAGTCAGGCCCCACCCGCTCACCATCCGAGGCAGTGGGGGCAACCTCTACAAGGTTGTTGCAGCCATTTTAAGTCATTCCCGGAGAACCCCTTTAACCAGAACGCATTACTCTACATCCATCTAACAGCAGTAGATCACGCAGCTCACCTCCTCCCCCTCTCTACACACTGACCATTACGACTAATAGTAAGCTAGTTTTATGAAGAGAACACTTCTCAGCAGTCATCTCATTATAATCTCACAGACAGGATTACAATGACACACAATACCTCTGTAAAGATAAAATAGGATCTAACATTCCATAAGTGATGCCACAGCTCATTTACACCCTCCCTGTACAATAGCCATTGGGCCGGTCACAGAGCATACCCACAAAAGCTCACAGAAGACAATGAGCATATCCAGTCTACAGTCCATGTGGCTGATGCAAGAAGCAAATCTCTCTAACAGAAGTAAATCTGCCAGCTCAAATCCTCCCCCTCTCTGCACAATGACCACTAAAACTAATAATAAGCTCCGCATCCTGTAGAGATGACCTCTTAGCAGTCACATTATAATCACAGGAAGGATTACATTAACAGACACCTCTATACAGATAACACTGAATCCACCATTTGCAATAGGTGATGTCACAGCTCATCTACTCCCCCTCCCTGTACAATGACCACTGTGCAGGTCGGAGAGCATGCCCACAACACTCTCCCATAGAAGACATTAAATATGTCCAGTTGACAGTCCATGTATCTGTTAAGAACAGCTCAGGGAAGGACTAGGACCGCAGATAAAGGTGGGGTGGCTTGATCAAGACCAACTTGATGGTTCCTGACCCACACGCTCATTGGCTTGTCGTTACCCTCGAGCCAGCCAATCAAGTAATCTCAGCCCCGGTCCATGATGACGTCATTAGGCACCACCTCCATACAATACTGAGGTTACTCCTGTGATGACCGACAGGTAGTAGTACATCGAAACAATGCTTCCTCCATCCTATGGAGGGGCACTATAGAGGCCACTGCCCAAGGTTAATACAGGTGTCTCCAAAATACTGCCGCGGATGTTATTTAAAGGGGTTTCCTCAAAGACACCCCACCCACACACAACCCATTTGGCTTTTGCCAAAGAAATGTCCACCCAGTTTAAACTCGCCCATTTTTAGAAGAGATGAGTGGGTGGAGATCGTGGAACGTATAGTGCAATACCACTGGAGTCCAGCAGAGGGCGATCTGTCAATCATGACTGGTTATAGCACTGACAGTGACTGCAGCTCTAGGTGTGACTAGAGGATAAGATGTAACTAGCGAGAAGTAAATCAAACACGCGGAGACGTACATAATAATGTGTAAACTTATTCCTGCTACAAAGATGATGACAATGCAAGGAAACAAACAAAATAAAGCATATCCCTGCAGCTCTATGTCTGTGGAGGAGAGATGCACAGGAGAAGGATCTGGAGGACAGGCTCACGTGTGGACAGGTAGAGCACACGTCGGCACTGGTGCAGGTCAAGGCAAGGTCCACACATGTGGGGTCATCGTAGGGAAGAGTCTGTTCTCTGCTCCGTGATATCTCCCATAGGACGGCGGCTCTCAGCTTCTCGCAGTATCGCAGCCCATCTAAGACTTGGCCAGTTGTAGAGATCGCTCCAGCGCCTGCACCTGCCGTTCACCCTGCGTTATCATCATCCGTATGGTGATCTGAGGAGGACAAAGGAGATCATGGCACCTCGTTACACCAGTCGGGAGCCCCCAGGCCGGACAGATTCGCCCTTCCCACCTCATCACTGGCCGTCTTGTTCCTCTTGAACTCCCCCCTGGCCCAGTCCCTCATGTAGCTGCGGTCTGCAGGGTCGGGGATTTGACACACAGCGCGGAGGATCCTTCTGTAGAGACCCAGCACCTGCTGCCTGACCAGGAACTGGAGACAATAAAGGGTTAAGGATAAAAGAATCACATATAATAAACAGTATAATATCAATGCGACAAAAACACACTGTTATGTACAGAAGACTTCAATATAACACTGCAGAGAGCGCTACCCCCCAACAGTGTCAAGCGCCAAAGACTGCTGCTCCTCCTGTATCACAAAGCAGGGGGCACTGCAACCTCTATATCACACACTCGTCTATATCACACCCTCCTCTATATCACACCCTCCTGTCCTCCTCTATATCGCACCCTCCTCTATATCACACCCTCCTGTCCTCCTCTATATCGCACCCTCCTCTATATCGCACCCTCCTCTATATCACACCCTCCTGTCCTCCTCTATATCGCACCCTCCTCTATATCACACCCTCCTCTCTTCTATATCGCACCGTCCCCTCCTCCTCTATATCGCACCCTCCTCTCCTCTATATCGCACCCTCCTATCCTCCTCTATATCGCACCCTCCTATCCTCCTCTATATCGCACCCTCCTATCCTCCTCTATATCGCACCGTCCCCTCCTCCTCTATATCGCACCCTCCTCTCCTCCTCTATATCGCACCGTCCCCTCCTCCTCTATATCGCACCCTCCTCTCCTCCTCTATATGGCACCCTCCCCTCCTCTATATCGCACCGTCCCCTCTTCTATACGGCACGGTCTCCTCCTCTATATCACCCCGTCGCCTCTTCTATATCGGACCGTCCGCTACTCTCCAATATATCACACCCTCCTCTCCTCAATATCGCACAGTCCCCTACTCCTCTATATCGCACCGTCCTCTCCTCTTCTATATCGCATGGTCCCCTCCTTTTTTATATCGCACCCTCCCCTCCTCCTCTATATCGCACCCTCCCCTCCTCCTCTATATCGCACCCTCCCCTCCTCTATATCACACCATTCTCTCCATCGCACCGCCCTCTCCTCTATATCGCACCGCCCTCTCCTCTATATCGCACCGTCCCCTCCTCTATATCACACCGTCCCTATCTCTATATCGCACCCTCCCCTCCTCTATATCGCACCGTCCTCTCCTCTATATCGCACCGTCCCCTCCTCTATATCGCACCGTCCCTATCCTCTATATCGCACCCTCCCCTCCTCTATATCACACCGTCCCCTCCTCTATATCACACCGTCCCCTCCTCTATATCACACCGTCCCCTTCTCTATATCACACCGTCCCCTTCTCTATATCACACCCTCCCCTCCTCTATATCACACCGTCCCCTCCTCTATATCGCACCCTCCTCTCTTCTATATCACACCGTCCCCTTCTCTATATGGCACTGTTCCCCTCTCTATATCGCACCGTCCTATCCTCTATATCACACCCTCCCCTCCTCTATATCGCACCGTCCCCTCCTCTATATCACACCGTCCCCTCCTCTATATCGCACCGTCCCCTCCTCTATATCGCACCGTCCTCTCCTCTATATCACACCGTCCCTCTCTCTATATCGCACCGTCCCTCCTCTATATCGCATCTATCCTCTCCTCTATATCACACCGTCCTCTCCTCTATATCACACCGTCCCTCCTCTATATCACACCGTCCTTCTCTATATCACACCGTCCCTCTCTATATCACACCGTCCCCTTCTCTATATCACACCGTCCCCTCCTCTATATCACACCGTCCCCTTCTCTATATCACACCGTCCTCTCCTCTATATCGCACCGTCCTCTCCTCTATATCGCACCGTCCCCTCCTCTATATCACACCGTCCCCTTCTCTATATCACACCGTCCCCTCCTCTATATCACACCGTCCCCTCCTCTATATCGCACCGTCCCCTCCTCTATATCACACCGTCCCTATCTCTATATCGCACCGCCCTCTCCTCTATATCGCACCGTCCTCTTCTCTATATGGCACTGTTCCCCTCCTCTATATCACACCGCCCCTTCTCTATATCACACCGTCTCTTCTCTATATCGCACCGTCCCTCTCTATATCACGTTCTCTATTCGACCTCCTCTCCTCTATATCGCACCGTCCCTTCTCTATATCGCACCGTCCTCTCCTCTATATCGCACCGTCCCCTCCTCTATATCGCACCGTCCCCTCCTCTATATCTCCGTCCCTCCTCTATATCACCGTCCCTCCTCTATATCACACCGTCCCTTCTCTATATCGCACCGTCCCCTTCTCTATATCGCACCGTCCCTCTCTATATCGCACCGTCCCTCTCTATATCGCACCGTCCCCTTCTCTATATCGCACCGTCCCCTTCTCTATATCGCACCGTCCCCTTCTCTATATCGCACCGTCCCCTACTCTATATCGCACCGTCCCCTCCTCTATATCACACCGTCCCCTCCTCTATATCGCACCGTCCCCTCCTCTATATCACACCGTCCCCTTCTCTATATCGCACCGCCCTCTCCTCTATATCACACCGTCCCTCCTCTATATCGCACCGTCCCTCCTCTATATCGCACCGTCTCTCCTCTATATCACACCGTCCCTTCTCTATATCACACCGTCCCTTCTCTATGTCACCGTCCTTCTCTATATCGCACCGTCCCTCCTCTATATCGCACCGTCCTCCTCTATATCGCACCGTCCCTCCTCTATATCGCACCGTCCCTCCTCTCATATCTCATACCGTCCCTCCTCTATATCACACCGTCCCTCCTCTATATCACACCGTCCCCTCCTCTATATCACACCGTCCCCTCCTCTATATCACACCCTCCTCTCCTCTATATTACACCGTCCCCTCCTCTATATCACACCGTCCTCTCCTCTATATCACACCGTCCCCTTCTCTATATCACACCGTCCCCTTCTCTATATGGCACCGTCCCCTTCTCTATATGGCACCGTCCCCTCCTCTATATCGCACCGTCCCCTCCTCTATATCACACCGTCCCCTCCTCTATATTACACCGTCCCCTTCTCTATATCGCACCGTCCCCTCCTCTATATCACACCGTCCCCTTCTCTATATGGGCCCCTCCCCTCCTCTATATCACACCGTCCCTATCTCTATATCGCACCCCCCTCTCCTCTATATCACACCGTCCCCTCCTCTATATCACACCGTCCCTATCTCTATATCGCACCCCCCTCTCCTCTATATCGCACCGTCCCCTCCTCTATATCACACCGTCCCCTCCTCTATATCGCACCGTCCCCTCCTCTATATCGCACCGTCCCCTCCTCTATATCACACCGTCCCCTACTCTATATCGCACCGTCCCCTCCTCTATATCACACCGTCCCTATCTCTATATCGCACAGTCCCTATCTCTATATGGTCCCCTCCTCCTCTATATCGCACCGTCCCCTCCTCTATATCGCACCGTCCCCTCCTCTATATCGCACCGTCCCCTCCTCTATATCACACCGTCCCCTCCTCTATATCACACCGTCCCCTCCTCTCCATCACACTGTTCTCTATGGTACAACTTGCCCCTCCAGTCACCTGTTTGAGGCTGAGAGCCGCTGCGGGGATTCGTGAGGACATGACCCGTCACATACTTCACGGACTCCTCTATCACGTGCTGTCTTCTAGGTCGACGCCATTTTATCGGAGTCCGTCAGTGCTGACAGGAAATTCCGCGCCTTCGCCCTCTGCCGGCCGCTGGAGCGCGGTGCCTTTACACTGAGAGGACGCTAGATAATGAACGCTGAGTCATTACCAACTGTGACCACCAGATGGCGACAAAGCTCTGGAGATCCGGCGCTGACCGGGGACAGGCACGTACAGCTGATCGCTGCGATGTGTATCCAATCCTGCCATGTGCGATAATGCTGACATCAGTTACACATACTGGTACAAGCACTTTAGATACACAGGTTTGGCTCTCTCATGTGACGTGTTGTGGCCCCTTTAGTGACGTCACGCTCCTTGCACTTTCTCGTTCTGCCTCCAGGTGGCGCTGTGGGCACTGTGTGTCTCCTCTGTCCTGGGACAGATGTCTTCTCCTGCAGGCTCTATCATCCTGAGACTGCTCAGCGATGGTCCAGGTTCTAGAGACCACCTTGCCATTGTCCTAGAGAGCACCAGGGAGGGACCCCGCTGTCTTCTCAGCTCTATAGCTCCCCATGGCGGTAACTGCAGGCATTACAACATCCTGCGCCTCCAAAGCAGCTCCCTGCCTGCAAATCCTTTCCCCCCATTTTCACAGAAATCCTTTCTTTTTTGTGGGGTTCAGTATAATTATTATTCAAAAAATATTTTCAAACTTTATTAACCCTTTAGGTTTTCCACAGGAATTAACACAACAAGGATTAACAGCAAAACAAACCTCAACATTTTATTACCCTGATTCTGCAGTTTACAAAGACACCCCGTATGTGGTGGTAAACCGCTGTGGGGGCACACAATCTTATATACCCGCTACATGGTGCCCTAATCTTATATACCCCCTACATGTGGCCTAATCTTATATACCCGCTACATGTGGCCCTTATCTTATATACCCCCTACATGTGGCCGTAATATTATAAACCCCCTACATGGTGCCCTAATCTTATATACCCCCTACATGTGGCCGTAATATTATAAACCCCCTACAGGTGGCCCTAATCTTATAAACAACCTACATGGTGCCCTAATCTTATATACCGCCTACATGGTGCCCTAATCTTATATACCCCCTACAGGTGGCCCTACTCTTATATACCCCGTACATGTGGCCCTAATCTTATATACCCCCTACATGTGGCCCTAATCTTATAAACCCCTACATGTGGCCCTAATCTTATATACCCGCTACATGTGGCCCTACTCTTATAAACCCCCTACAGGTGGCCCTACTCTTATATACCCGCTACATGTGGCCCTAATCTTATATACCCCCTACAGGTGGCCCTACTCTTATATACACCCTACATGTGGCCCTAATCTTATAAACCACCTACATGTGGCCCTAATCCTATAAACAACCTACATGTGGCCCTACTCTTATATACCCCCTACATGTGGCCCTAATCTTATATACCCCCTACATGTGGCCCTAATCTTATATACCCCCTACATGTGGCCCTATTCTTATAAACCCCCTACATGTGGCCCTAATCTTATAAACACCCTACAGGTGGCCCTAATCTTATAAACCCCCTACATGTGGCCCTAATCTTATAAACCCCCTACATGTGGGGCCCTAATCTTATATACCGCCTACATGTGGCCCTAATCTTATAAACCCCCTACATGTGGGGCCCTAATCTTATATACCCCCTACATGTGGCCCTAATCTTATATACACCCTACATGTGGGGCCCTAATCTTATATACCCCCTACATGTGGCCCTAATCTTATATACAACCCTACATGTGGGGCCCTAATCTTATATACCCCCTACATGTGGCCCTAATCTTATATACACCCTACATGTGGCCCTAATCTTATATACCCCCTACATGTGGCCCTACTCTTATAAACCCCCTACATGTGGCCCTAATCTTATAAACCCCCTACATGTGGCCCTAATCTTATAAACACCCTACATGTGGCCCTAATCTTATAAACACCCTACATGTGGCCCTAATCTTATATACCCCCTACATGTGGCCCTAATCTTATAAACCCCCTACATGTGGCCCTAATCTTATATACCCGCTACATGTGGCCCTACTCTTATAAACCCCCTACAGGTGGCCCTACTCTTATATACCCGCTACATGTGGCCCTAATCTTATATACCCCCTACAGGTGGCCCTACTCTTATATACACCCTACATGTGGCCCTAATCTTATAAACCACCTACATGTGGCCCTAATCCTATAAACAACCTACATGTGGCCCTACTCTTATATACCCCCTACATGTGGCCCTAATCTTATATACCCCTACATGTGGCCCTAATCTTATATACCCCTACATGTGGCCCTATTCTTATAAACCCCCTACATGTGGCCCTAATCTTATAAACACCCTACAGGTGGCCCTAATCTTATAAACCCCCTACATGTGGCCCTAATCTTATAAACCCCCTACATGTGGGGCCCTAATCTTATATACCCCCTACATGTGGCCCTAATCTTATATACCCCTACATGTGGGGCCCTAATCTTATATACCCCCTACATGTGGCCCTAATCTTATATACACCCTACATGTGGCCCTAATCTTATATACCCCCTACATGTGGCCCTACTCTTATAAACCCCCTACATGTGGCCCTAATCTTATAAACCCCCTACATGTGGCCCTAATCTTATAAACACCCTACATGTGGCCCTAATCTTATAAACACCCTACATGTGGCCCTAATCTTATAAACACCCTACATGTGGCCCTAATCTTATATACCCCCTACATGTGGCCCTAATCTTATAAACACCCTACATGTGGCCCTAATCTTATATACCCCCTACATGTGGCCCTAATCTTATAAACAACCTACATGTGGCCCTAATCTTATATACCCCCTACATGTGGCCCTAATCTTATAAACCCCCTACAGGTGGCCCTAATCTTATATACCCCCTACATGTGGCCCTAATCTTATATACACCCTACATGGTGCCTTAATCTTATAAACCCCCTACATGTGGCCCTAATCTTATAAACCCCCTACATGTGGCCCTAATCTTATAAACAACCTACATGGTGCCCTAATCTTATAAACCCCCTACATGTGGCCCTAATCTTATAAACAACCTACATGTGGCCCTAATCTTATAAACACCCTACATGTGGCCCTAATCTTATAAACACCCTACATGTGGCCCTAATCTTATATACCCCCTACATGTGGCCCTAATCTTATAAACACCCTACATGTGGCCCTAATCTTATATACCCCCTACATGTGGCCCTAATCTTATAAACAACCTACATGTGGCCCTAATCTTATAAACCCCCTACATGTGGCCCTAATCTTATAAACAACCTACATGGTGCCCTCATCTTATAAACCCCCTACATGGTGCCCTAATCTTTAAACCCCCTACATGTGGCCCTAATCTTATAAACCCCCTACATGTGGCCCTAATCTTATAAACAACCTACATGGTGCCCTAATCTTATAAACCCCCTACAGGTGGCCCTAATCTTATATACCCCCTACATGTGGCCCTAATCTTATATACACCCTACATGGTGCCCTAATCTTATAAACCCCCTACATGGTGCCCTAATCTTTAAACCCCCTACATGTGGCCCTAATCTTATAAACACCCTACATGTGGCCCTAATCTTATAAACAACCTACATGTGGCCCTAATCTTATAAACACCCTACATGTGGCCCTAATCTTATAAACACCCTACATGTGGCCCAATCTTATAAACACCCTACATGTGGCCCTAATATTATAAACCCCCTACATGTGGCCGTATTGTTATATACACCCTACATGTGGCCCTAATCTTTTATACCCCCTACATGTGACCCTAATCTTATATACACCCTACATGTGGCCCTAATCTTTTATACCCCCTACATGTGGCCTAATCTTATATACCCCCTACACGGTGCCCTAATCTTATATACCCCCTACATGTGACCCTAATCTTATATACCCCCTACATGTGACCCTAATCTTATATACACCCTACATGTGGCCCTAATCTTATATACCCCCTACAGGTGGCCCTACTCTTATATACACCCTACATGTGGCCCTAATCTTATAAACCACCTACATGTGGCCCTACTCTTATATACACCCTACATGTGGCCCTAATCTTATAAACCACCTACATGTGGCCCTAATCCTATATACCCCCTACATGTGGCCCTAATCTAATAAACCACTTACATGTGGCCCTAATCTTATAAACCACCTACATGTGGCCCTAATCTTATAAACCACCTAGGCCCAATGTGGGGACTTACGTATCTTGTGCTGACAACTCTAGCGGCTCTGGGGTGAAATAGTAAATGCACCCCCAGCAGTGACCCCCATTTTGGAAACTACACCCCTCCAGGTATTTATTGAGGAGCGGCGTGAGGACCATACAAAATGAAAATTGCTATTTTTCCACAGGTACAGCATGTCAGTGCCCAGTAGGCTGTGCCCAGCGTGCGCCATTCCACGCCCCTTATATTGTTAGACGGGTTCTACCGGGTAAAGAAATGCCTTCAAAGTGGGAGTGAGCTGCTGCATTGGCACCCGGCAGGGCTCAGAAGGGAGGGAGCTTTGGCTTTGGAGTGTGGATTTTGCTGGAATGGTTCTCGGGCACTACATCACATTTACTTCTGAGGTACCCATACAGTGAAAACCTCCAACAAGTGACCCCATTTTGGAAGATACACCCTTCAAGTTATATACCGCATCAAGGGGTGGAGAGAGCAGGTGTTTGAGCTCATGCCTGGTGAGGGCCTATATTTTGTGGGATGGGCTGGCATCATCAGTTCTATTTTGGGACACATACAACGTTTTGATCATTTTTTATTTCACTCTTTGGGAAGCAGGATAAAGAAAAGGCAGCAATTGCGCCATTGCTTTTTGAGTTTGTTATTCCGGCGTACACCGTGCCGGGAAAATAACACGTCATCTTTATTCTGCAGGTCAAGATGATTATAGGGATACCAATTTTATATAGTTTTTTTTTTTTTTACGTTTCATCACGTTACACAAAGCATTATTGAAAAAAAAAATTATAATTTTGCTTTGCCATTTTCTAAGAGCCATCATTTTTTATTTTTCTGGTGATGTGCGAGGGCTCATTTTCTGCAGGATAAGGTGATGTTCTCACTGGTGCCATTTTAGATTACATGCGACTTTTTTTAATTGCTTGATATTATGCATTTTTTAATTAGGGTGACCAAAAAATTGCTGTTCTGGCACAGAATGTTCAGGGTAGAACATGTGATATTTTTATGAAGCCGGTTGTTATGGTTGCATCGATACTTAATATGTCTATTTTTTTAATTTTTGCTTTACACAATAAAAGCATTTTTGAAAAGAAAAATGTTTTGTTTTTGTTACCATTTTCTGAGAGCCAAATTTTTCTTATGTCTCTTCACCTGACGGTGGATCATGTGATACTTTTATTGAGCCGGTCGTTACAGAGCAGCGGTACAACCAAAATATGTCTATTTGTTTTCTTTTCTTTTTATTTACTTCAAACTTTTAAAAATTTTTTTTTTTTTTTTTTTTAGGTCTGGCTTGGTCTTGGTGCAGTAGGTCTACCTTGGTCTTGGTGAAGTAGGTCCACACTGCTCTTGGTGCAGTAGGTCTCTCCTGGTCTTGGTGCAGTAGGTCTCTCCTGGTCTTGGTGCAGTAGGTCTCTCCTGGTCTTGGTGCAGTAGGTCTCTCCTGTTCTTGGTGCAGTAGGTCTCTCCTGGTCTTGGTGCAGTAGGTCTCTCCTGGTCTTGGTGCAGTAGGTCTCTCCTGGTCTTGGTGCAGTAGGTCTCTCCTGGTCTTGGTGCAGTAGGTCTCTCCTGGTCTTGGTGCAGTAGGTCTCCCCTGGTCTTGGTGCAGTAGGTCTCCCCTGCTCTTGGTTCATTAGGTCTGCCTTGTTCTTGGTGCAGTAGGTCTCTCCTGGTCTTGGTGCAGTAGGTCTCTCCTGGTCTTGGTGCAGTAGGTCTCTCCTGGTCTTGGTGCAGTAGGTCTCTCCTGGTCTTGGTGCAGTAGGTCTCTCCTGGTCTTGGTGTAGTAGGGCTGCCCTGCTCTTGGTTCATTAGGTCTGCCTTGTTCTTGGTGCAGTAGATCTGTACTGGTCTTTGTGCAGTAGGTCTCCCCTGGTCTTGGTGCAGTAGGTCTCCCCTGGTCTTGGTGCAGTAGGTCTCTCCTGGTCTTGGTGCAGTAGGTCTCTCCTGGTCTTGGTGTAGTAGGTCTCCCCTGGTCTTGGTGTAGTAGGTCTGCCTTGTTCTTGATGCAGTAGGTCTCTCCTGGTCTTGGTGTAGTAGGGCTGCCCTGGTCTTGGTGTAGTAGGTCTACCTTGTTCTTGGTGCAGTAGGTCTGTCCTGGTCTTGGTGCAGTAGGTCTGTCCTGGTCTTGGTGCAGTGGAGCTGCCCTGATTTTAGGGTCTGCTGAGTTACATGTAATTATGTGCAGTCAGTGATTTCCAGTTCAGTTTAACAAAAATGTTACCAAAATCACATTTATTCTAAACAAAAATAATTAATCTTTTGGGTCTCCCCTGATCTTGGTGCAGTAGGCCTCCCCTGGTCTTGGTGTAGTAGGTCTCTCCTGGTTCTGGCACAGTAGGTCTCTCCTGGTCTTTGTGCAGTGGGTCTCCCCTGGTCTTGATGCAGTTGGCTTTCCTTGGTCTTGGTGCAGTAGGTCCACCCTGGTCTTGGTGTAGTAGGTTTTCCCTGGTCTTGGTGCAGTAGATCTGCTCTGGTCTTTGTGCAGTAGGTCTTCCCTGGTCTTGGTGTAGTAGGTCTGCCTTGGTATTAATGCAGTAGGTCTCCCCTGGTCTTCGTGCAGTAGGTCTCTCCTGGTCTTGGTGTAGTAGGTCTGCCTTGGTATTAATGCAGTAGGTCTCTCCTGGTCTTCGTGCAGTAGGTCTCTCCTGGTTTTCGTGCAGTAGGTCTCTCCTGGTCTTGATGCAGTTGGCTTTCCTTGGTCTTGGTGCAGTAGGTCCACCCTGGTTTTGGTGTAGTAGGTTTTCACTGGTCTTGGTGCAGTAGATCTACCCTGGTCTTTGTGCAGTAGGTCTTCCCTGGTCTTGGTGTAGTAGGTCTGGCTTGGTATTAATGCAGTAGGTCTCCCCTGGTCTTCGTGCAGTAGGTCTCTCCTGGTCTTGGTGCAGTAGGTCTGCCCTGGTCTTTGTGCAGTTGGTCTCCCCTGGTCTTGGTGCAGTAGGTCTCCGTTGTCTTGGTGCAGTAGGTCCACCCTGGTCTTGGTGCAGTAAGTTTCCCCTGGTCTTGGTGTAGTCGGTCTCCCCTGCTCTTGGTGCAGTTGGCTTTCCCTGGTCTTGGTGCAATAGGTCTCCCTTGACTTGGTGCAGTTGGTCTCCCCTGGTTTTGGTGCAGTAGGTTTGCCCTAATCTTGGTGTAGTAGGTCTTCCCTGGTCTTGGTGTAGTAGGTCTGCCTTGGTATTAGTGCAGTAGGTCTCCCCTGGTCTTTGTGCAGTAGGTCTTCCCTGGTCTTGGTGTAGTAGGTCTGCCTTGGTCTTTGTGCAGTAGGTCTCCCATGGTCTTGGTGCAGTAGGGTTGTCCTGGTCTTGGTGCAGTAGGTCTCCCCTGCTCTTGGTTCATTAGGTCTTCCTTGGTCTTGGTGCAGTAGGTCTCTCCTGGTCTTGGTGTAGTAGGTCTTCCCTGGTCTTGGTGTAGTAGGGCTGCACTGCTCTTGGTGTAGTAGGTCTGTCCTGGTCTTGGTGCAGTAGGTCTCCCCTGGTCTTGGTGCAGTAGGTCTCCCCTGATCTTGGTATAGTAGGTCTCCCCTGCTCTTGGTTCATTAGGTCTTCCCTGCTATTGGTTCATTAGGTCTTCCTTGGTCTTGGTGCAGTAGGTCTCTCCTGGTCTTGGTGTAGTAGGTCTCCCCTGGTCTTTGTGTAGTTGTTTTTCCCTGGTCTTGGTGTAGTAGGTCTGCCCTGAACTTGGTGTAGTAGGTCTCCGCTGGTCTTGGTGTAGTAGGTCTCCCCTGCTCTTGGTTCATTAGGTCTGCCTTGTTCTTGGTGCAGTAGGTTTCTCCTGGTCTTGGTGTAGTAGGTCTCCCCTGCTCTTGGTTTATTAGGTCTGCCTTGTTCTTGGTGCAGTAGGTCTCTCCTGGTCTTGGTGTAGTAGGTCTGCCCTGGTCTTGGTGTAGTAGGTCTCCCCTAGTCTTGGTGTAGTAGGTCTCCCCTGCTCTTGGTTCATTAGGTCTGCCTTGTTCTTGGTGCAGTAAGTCTCTCCTGGTCTTGATGCAGTAGGTCTCTCCTGGTCTTGGTGTAGTAGGTCTCCCCTGGTCTTGGTGCAGTAGGTCTCCCCTGGTCTTGGTGTAGTAGGTCTCCCCTGGTCTTGGTGTAGTAGGGCTGCCCTGGTCTTAGTGTAGTAGGTCTGCCTTGTTCTTGGTGCAGTAGGTCTCTCCTGGTCTTTATGCAGTAGGTCTCTCCTGGTCTTGATGCAGTAGGTCTCTCCTGGTCTTGGTGTAGTAGGTCTCCCCTGGTCTTGGTGTAGTAGGGCTGCCCTGGTCTTGGTGTAGTAGGGCTGCCCTGGTCTTGGTGTAGTAGGGCTGCCCTGGTCTTGGTGTAGTAGGTCTGCCTTGTTCTTGGTGCAGTAGATCTCTTCTGGTCTAGGTGTAGTAGGTCTGCCCTGGTCTTGGTGTAGTAGGTCTGCCCTGGTCTTGGTTTAGTAGGTCTCCCCTGGTCTTGGTGTAGTAGGTCTCACCTGCTCTTGGTTCATTAGGTCTGCCTTGTTCTTGGTGCAGTAGGTCTCTCCTGGTCTTGGTGTAGTAGGTCTGCCCTGGTCTTGGTGTAGTAGGTCTCCCCTAGTCTTGGTGTAGTAGGTCTCCCCTGCTCTTGGTTCATTAAGTCTGCCTTGTTCTTGGTGCAGTAGGTCTCTCCTGGTCTTGATGCAGTAGGTCTCTCCTGGTCTTGGTGTAGTAGGGCTGCCCTGGTCTTGGTGTAGTAGGTCTGCCTTGTTCTTGGTGCAGTAGGTCTCTCCTGGTCTTTATGCAGTAGGTCTCTCCTGGTCTTTATGCAGTAGGTCTCTCCTGGTCTTGATGCAGTAGGTCTCTCCTGGTCTTGGTGTAGTAGGTCTCCCCTGGTCTTAGTGCAGTAGGGCTGCCCTGGTCTTGGTGTAGTAGGGCTGCCCTGGTCTTGGTGTAGTAGGTCTGCCTTGTTCTTGGTTCAGTAGGTCTCTCCTGGTCTAGGTGTAGTAGGTCTCCCCTGGTCTTGGTGTAGTAGGTCTCCCCTGCTCTTGGTTCATTAGGTCTGCCTTGTTCTTGGTGCAGTAGGTCTCTCCTGGTCTTGGTGTAAAAGGTCTCTCCTGGTCTTGGTCTAGTAGGGCTGCCCTGGTCTTGGTGTAGTAGGTCTGCCTTGTACTTGGTGCAGTGGGTCTGTCCTGGTCTTGGTGCAGTAGGTCTCTCCTGGTCTTGGTGTAGTAGGTCTCCCCTGGTCTTGGTGTAGTAGGGCTGCCTTGTTCTTGGTGCAGTAGGTCTGTCCTGGTCTTGGTGCAGTAGGTCTGTCCTGGTCTTGGTGCAGTAGGTCTGTCCTGGTCTTGGTGCAGTAGGTCTCCCCTGGTCTTGGTGCAGTAGGTCTGCCTTGTTCTTGGTGCAGTAGGTCTGTCCTGGTCTTGGTGTAGTAGGTCTCCCCTGGTCTTGGTGTAGTAGGTCTGCCTTGTTCTTGGTGCAGTAGGTCTGCCTTGTTCTTGGTGCAGTAGGTCTGTCCTGGTCTTGGTGTAGTAGGTCTCCCCTGGTCTTGGTGCAGTAGGTCTCCCCTGGTCTTGGTGCAGTAGGTCTGCCTTGTTCTTGGTGCAGTAGGTCTGTCCTGGTCTTGGTGTAGTAGGTCTCCCCTGGTCTTGGTGCCGTAGGTCTGCCTTGTTCTTGGTGCAGTAGGTCTCTCCTGGTCTTGGTGTAGTAGGTCTGCCTTGTTCTTGGTGCAGTAGGTCTGCCTTGTTCTTGGTGCAGTAGGTCTGTCCTGGTCTTGGTGTAGTAGGTCTCCCCTGGTCTTGGTGCAGTGGAGCTGCCCTGATTTTAGGGTCTGCTGAATTACATGTAATTATGTGCAGTGATTTCCAGTTCAGTTTAACAAAAATGTTACCAAAATCACATTTATTCTGATCGAAAAAAAGTAAACTGAAAATCTGACCAGAAGCCTAGTATCACTTGTATCTAGCAGCACTCAGCCATTGAATTGGAAGATGATGGGAGTGATCACTTCGTGCTGGCAGACAAATTCTGCTGCTTTCCCCTACATCGCCTAAGGGAAAACCTGTACTTCTTTCCTACTCCAAGTGGGTCTTCGTTTTGGTCTTGGTGCAGTAGGTCTCTCCTGGTCTTGGTGCAGTAGGTCTCTCCTGGTCTTGGTGTAGTAGGGCTGCCCTGCTCTTGGTTCATTAGGTCTGCCTTGTTCTTGGTGCAGTAGATCTGTACTGGTCTTTGTGCAGTAGGTCTCCCCTGGTCTTGGTGCAGTAGGTCTCCCCTGGTCTTGGTGCAGTAGGTCTCTCCTGGTCTTGGTGCAGTAGGTCTCTCCTGGTCTTGGTGTAGTAGGTCTCCCCTGGTCTTGGTGTAGTAGGTCTGCCTTGTTCTTGATGCAGTAGGTCTCTCCTGGTCTTGGTGTAGTAGGGCTGCCCTGGTCTTGGTGTAGTAGGTCTACCTTGTTCTTGGTGCAGTAGGTCTGTCCTGGTCTTGGTGCAGTAGGTCTGTCCTGGTCTTGGTGCAGTGGAGCTGCCCTGATTTTAGGGTCTGCTGAGTTACATGTAATTATGTGCAGTCAGTGATTTCCAGTTCAGTTTAACAAAAATGTTACCAAAATCACATTTATTCTAAACAAAAATAATTAATCTTTTGGGTCTCCCCTGATCTTGGTGCAGTAGGCCTCCCCTGGTCTTGGTGTAGTAGGTCTCTCCTGGTTCTGGCACAGTAGGTCTCTCCTGGTCTTTGTGCAGTGGGTCTCCCCTGGTCTTGATGCAGTTGGCTTTCCTTGGTCTTGGTGCAGTAGGTCCACCCTGGTCTTGGTGTAGTAGGTTTTCCCTGGTCTTGGTGCAGTAGATCTGCTCTGGTCTTTGTGCAGTAGGTCTTCCCTGGTCTTGGTGTAGTAGGTCTGCCTTGGTATTAATGCAGTAGGTCTCTCCTGGTCTTGGTGTAGTAGGTCTGCCTTGGTATTAATGCAGTAGGTCTCTCCTGGTCTTCGTGCAGTAGGTCTCTCCTGGTTTTCGTGCAGTAGGTCTCTCCTGGTCTTGATGCAGTTGGCTTTCCTTGGTCTTGGTGCAGTAGGTCCACCCTGGTTTTGGTGTAGTAGGTTTTCACTGGTCTTGGTGCAGTAGATCTGCCCTGGTCTTTGTGCAGTAGGTCTTCCCTGGTCTTGGTGTAGTAGGTCTGGCTTGGTATTAATGCAGTAGGTCTCCCCTGGTCTTCGTGCAGTAGGTCTCTCCTGGTCTTGGTGCAGTAGGTCTGCCCTGGTCTTTGTGCAGTTGGTCTCCCCTGGTCTTGGTGCAGTAGGTCTCCGTTGTCTTGGTGCAGTAGGTCCACCCTGGTCTTGGTGCAGTAAGTTTCCCCTGGTCTTGGTGTAGGTCTGCCTTGTACTTGGTGCAGTGGGTCTGTCCTGGTCTTGGTGCAGTAGGTCTCTCCTGGTCTTGGTGTAGTAGGTCTCCCCTGGTCTTGGTGTAGTAGGGCTGCCTTGTTCTTGGTGCAGTAGGTCTGTCCTGGTCTTGGTGCAGTAGGTCTGTCCTGGTCTTGGTGCAGTAGGTCTGTCCTGGTCTTGGTGCAGTAGGTCTCCCCTGGTCTTGGTGCAGTAGGTCTGCCTTGTTCTTGGTGCAGTAGGTCTGTCCTGGTCTTGGTGTAGTAGGTCTCCCCTGGTCTTGGTGTAGTAGGTCTGCCTTGTTCTTGGTGCAGTAGGTCTGCCTTGTTCTTGGTGCAGTAGGTCTGTCCTGGTCTTGGTGTAGTAGGTCTCCCCTGGTCTTGGTGCAGTAGGTCTCCCCTGGTCTTGGTGCAGTAGGTCTGCCTTGTTCTTGGTGCAGTAGGTCTGTCCTGGTCTTGGTGTAGTAGGTCTCCCCTGGTCTTGGTGCCGTAGGTCTGCCTTGTTCTTGGTGCAGTAGGTCTCTGCTGGTCTTGGTGTAGTAGGTCTGCCTTGTTCTTGGTGCAGTAGGTCTGCCTTGTTCTTGGTGCAGTAGGTCTGTCCTGATCTTGGTGTAGTAGGTCTCCCCTGGTCTTGGTGCAGTGGAGCTGCCCTGATTTTAGGGTCTGCTGAATTACATGTAATTATGTGCAGTGATTTCCAGTTCAGTTTAACAAAAATGTTACCAAAATCACATTTATTCTGATCGAAAAAAAGTAAACTGAAAATCTGACCAGAAGCCTAGTGTCACTTGTATCTAGCAGCACTCAGCCATTGAATTGGAAGATGATGGGAGTGATCACTTCGTGCTGGCAGACGAATTCTGCTGCTTTCCCCTACATCGCCTAAGGGAAAACCTGTACTTCTTTCCTACTCCAAGTGGGTCTTCGTTTTGGGGAAGTTTCCATGTGCTCCTCACCTTTATTATGTGCTCCCCGGGTGGTGCAAATCCAACACCTCTGAGAATGTTCTTCTGGAACAGCAGCTCAAGAACTCCAGCAGATGGCACCAGATCCTCTGTCAGGATGACTAGGGATATGTGCAAACATATGTACAGACCATCTGTAGCCCAGGACAGTCCAAACCACCCTACACTACACACAGATCTCTGATGTCACCACCACATAGTGAACACAAATCTCTGATGTCACCACCACACAGCGTACACGGATCTATGATGTCACCACCACACACTACACACAGATCTCTGATGTCACCACCACACAGCGTACACAAATCTCTGATGTCACCACCACACAGTGCACACAGATCTCTGATGTCCCCACCACACAGCGCACACCGATCTATGATGTCAACACCGCACTGCATACACGGATCCCTGATGTCACTACCACACAGCGCACACAGATCTCTGATGTCACCACCACACAGTGAACACAGATCTCTGATGTCACCACCACACAGTGCACACAGATCTCTGATGTCACCACCACACAGTGCACACAGATCTCTGATGTCCCCACGACACAGCGCACACAGATCTCTGATGTCACCACCACACGGCGTACACAGATCTCTGATGTCACCACCACACAGTGCACATAGATCACTGATCTCAGCACCACACAGTGCACATAGATCACTGATCTCAGCACCACACAGCGCACATAGATCTCTGATGTCACCACCACACAGCGCACACAGATCTCTGATGTCACCACCACACAGTGCACACAGATCTCTGATGTCACCACCACACAGTGCACACAGATCTCTAATGTCACCACCACACAGCGCACACAGATCTCTGATGTCACTACCACACAGCGTACACGGATTTGTGATGTCAACACCAGACTGCGCACACAGATTTGTGATGTCAACACCACACAGCGTACACGGATTTGTGATGTCAACACCACACAGCGCACACAGATCTATGATGTCATCACAATACAGTGAACACAAATCTCTGATGTCACCACCACACAGCACACACAGATCTATGATGTCACCACCACACAGCGCACACAGATCTATGATGTCATCACAATACAGTGAACACAAATCTCTGATGTCACCACCACACAGTGCACACAGAGTATGTCAGAGTGCTGACATACGGTAATTCACAGCTGCTATGTTCTCATTATTAGTGCAGGAAGCGGTGCTGGAGGTGATGACATTGAGGTAGACCGACCCTGTTCTGCTTCCTTTTAGAGCAGGACATCTCTGAAGTATGGAGAGATTGCCGTAGACAAGCACTATATGACTGCATTACTTACACACTGGATGGCAGTCTTATATGGGCACTAAATACATGTTCAGTAGTATAAAAAATATATGGCAAGGTTATGTGGGCAGCATATAGTAGTATCATTTGCATACTGTATAGGAGTATAATTATATATGTACAGCTGGTATTACCTGGGCATCTCCTGAATATAATTATATATGTACAGCTGGTATAAGTTATACATCTTCCTGTATATAGTGATATGGAGCATGCTGGTATAACCTGGGCATCTCCTGAATATAATTATATATGTACAGCTGGTATAAGTTATACATCTTCCTGTATATAGTGATATGGAGCATGCTGGTATAACCTGGGCATCTCCTGAATATAATTATATATGTACAGCTGGTATAACCTGGGCATCTCCTGTATATAATTATATATGTACAGCTGGTATAAGTTATACATCTTCTTAAATATAGTGATATGGAGCATGCTGGTATAACCTGGGCATCTCCTGTATATTAATATATATGTACAGCTGGTATAACCTGGGTATCTCCTGTATATAATTATATATGTACAGCTGGTATAAGTTATACATCTTCTTGTATACAGTGATATGGACCATGCTGGTATAACCTGGGTATCTCCTGTATATAATTATATATGTACATCTGGTATAAGTTATACATCTTCTTGTATACACTGATATGGACCATGCTGGTATAACCTGGGTATCTCCTGTATATAATTATATATGTACATCTGGTATAAGTTTTACATCTTCTTGTATATAGTGATATGGACCATGCTGGTATAACCTGGGTATCACCTGTATATAATTATATATGTACAGCTGGTATAACCTGGGTATCTCCTGTATATAATTATATATGTACAGCTGGTATAAGTTATACATCTTCTTGTATATAGTGATATGGAGCATGCTGGTATAACCTGGGTATCTCCTGTATATAATTATATATATATAGCTGGTATAAGTTATACATCTTCTTGTATATAGTGATATGGACCATGCTGGTATAACCTGGGTATCTCCTGTATATAATTATATATGTACAGCTGGTATAAGTTATACATCTTCTTGTATATAGTGATATGGAGCATGCTGGTATAACCTGGGTATCTCCTGTATATAATTATATATGTACAGCTGGTATAAGTTATACATCTTCTTGTATACAGTGATATGGAGCATGCTGGTATAACCTGGGCATCTCCTGTATATAATTATATATGTACAGCTGGTATAAGTTATACATCTTCTTATATATAGTGATATGGACCATATCGGTATAACCTGGGTATCTCCTGTATATAATATATATGTACAGCTGGTATAACCTGGGTATCTCCTGTATATAATTATATATGTACAGCTGGTATAAGTTATACATCTTCTTGTATACACTGATATGGACCATGCTGGTATAACCTGGGTATCTCCTGTATATAATTATATATGTACATCTGGTATAAGTTATACATCTTCTTGTATACACTGATATGGAGCATGCTGGTATAACCTGGGTATCTCCTGTATATAATTATATATGTACAGCTGGTATAACCTGGGCATCTCCTTTATACAATTATATATGAACAGCTGGTATAAGTTTTACATCATCTTCTATATAGTGATATGGAGCATGCTGGTATAACCTGGGCATTATCTGTTTGTATGTACACTTTTTTTGTCTTTTGTTTGTGTAATGCTTGTGATAAAAGCTGCAGTTTTTCTTTAGAACATATCTTGTATTTTGCTTCTTGTTTACATTTTTCATAAAATACACATTTTTTCTTTTTCAGGAGTTTTTGTCACACAGATTTGTAGACACCAGGACGTCTACCCATAAAGTCATGAAGTCTTTGCCTTAGATTAGCTAAGCAGGAACGTGGAGAGCATAGGTGATGGCCCCTGGAAGGTCCCCTGTCTGTCACCTCTTCCTCACCGTGGACTCCACAACAACTTCTCCTCTAAGGAAAGTCACATTCATCCATGGCAGGTCTTCTGTCTTCTCTGAGATCCTCTGCATACATATGAACTCTTACCACAGCAGCCGGTTCGGTGGCACCATCTTCAGTGTCCTGCTCCGAAAGCGATTCCAGGTCTTGAAGTGCATCCCAAGCAAAACAAGAACAGCAATGAAGATGGAGGAGAGACGCCTGCCGAGAAGAATCCAGGCAGAGGTGGCAACATCCACAGAGCTGTTATAACCGGAGCAAATACAATAACCGGCAGGGGCTTCAAGAGGCGCTGGTTTTGGAGGAAAGAGAAAGCCGCACAGCTGAAATCACGGACAAAGCAGAGATATAACAGAGCTATTCTTCTAATGTAAGAGCAGGATTATAGCAGTTATATTCCTGTACATAGAATCAGTATTATAGTAGTCATTTTCTTGTACATAGGAGGCAGTATTATAGTAGTTATATTCTTGTACATAGGAGCAGTATTATAGTAGTTATATTCTTGTACATAGGAGCAGTATTATAGTAGTTATATTCCTGTACATAGGGGACAGTATTATAGTAGTTATATTCTTGTACATAGGAGCAGTATTATAGTAGTTATATCCTTGTACATAGGAGCAGTATTATAGTAGTTATATTCCTGTACATAGGAGGCAGTATTATAGTAGTTATATCCTTGTACCTAGGAGCAGTATTATAGTAGTTATATTCTTGTACCTAGGAGCAGTATTATAGTAGTTATATTCTTGTACATAGGAGCAGTATTATAGTAGTTATATTCTTGTACATAGGAGGCAGTATTATAGTAGTTATATTCTAGTACATAGGAGCAGTATTATAGTAGTTATATTCCTGTACATAGGGGGCACTATTATAGCAGTTATATTCTTGTACATAGGAGCAGTATTATAGTAGTTATATTCCTGTACATAGAAGGCAGTATTATAGTAGTTATATTCTTGTACATAGGAGCAGTATTATAGTAGTTATATTCTTGTACATAGGAGGCAGTATTATAGTAGTTATATTCTTGTACATAGAAGCAGTATTATAGTAGTTATATTCTTGTACATAGGAGCAGTATTATAGTAGTTATATTCTTGTACATAGGAGCAGTATTATAGTAGTTATATTCTTGTACATAGGAGCAGTATTATAGGAGTTATATTCTTGTACATAGGGGCAGTATTATAGTAGTTATATTCCTGTACATAGGAGCAGTATTATAGTAGTTATATTCTTGTACATAGGAGCAGTATTATAGTAGTTATATTCTTGTACATAGGAGGCAGTATTATAGTAGTTATATTCTTGTACATAGGAGGCAGTATTATAGTAGTTATATTCTTGTACATAGGAGGCAGTATTATAGTAGTTATATTCTTGTACATAGGAGCAGTATTATAGTAGTTATATTCTTGTACATAGGAGCAGTATTATAGTAGTTATATTCCTGTACATAGGGGGCACTATTATAGCAGTTATATTCTTGTACATAGGAGCAGTATTATAGTAGTTATATTCCTGTACATAGAAGGCAGTATTATAGTAGTTATATTCTTTTACATAGGAGGCAGTATTATAGTAGTTATATTCTTGTACATAGGAGCAGTATTATAGTAGTTATATTCCTGTACCTAGGAGGCAGTATTATAGTAGTTATATTCTTGTACATAGGGGCAGTATAATAGTAGTTATATTCTTTTATGTATAGGGTGATATTATAGAATATCTTTTCTTCTATAGACACTCATTTTGCTTTTATAGATTATATTGCTTGTAGTACTATCATAGTAATGTCTTCCTGAGTGTCTTATTCTAGGGATTCTAAAATGTGTAAATTTTCCATTATGGTTATGATGATTCCTAGAAATGTTTATGATAATGGAGTTCCTGTAATAGTGCAGCATTACTTCAATCTTTCAGCCCCCCCACCTTTATAGCCGAGTGATGTCTAAAGGGTTATGTATGGGGGCCCAGTGCTGATTTGTATTTTCCTCCCAGTCGTCTTCTTTAGAAAGTAAAATCTGCTTTCTCTGTGGTCACAATGAAGTTTCCAGACCTGTAATTACTTCATACAAAATTCCTCTCCTGTAGATATTTTTTTCTCAGAAATTTTAAGTAATTTACTGAAAATGACATGAATTTAGGTAGAGAAGTTCCCCGCTGTGTCTCTCTTCTGTTAATAAACCTGTGAGTGGTGCGGAGGCGACAAAAGTCCAGCGAGTTCATTAAACTGTAAAGCACAGAAAAGTCTCTGACAGAAGTAATATGGCAAGGGTTAACAGTGCAGAAATGGCGGGTGGAAGAGATTCACAAATAGCAGACATGTAACGGGTTAACAGGTTTTGGGAATTTGAAGTAAAACACTGAATTTTCTGGTTCTGGAACTTTTTATTCTTCTCCTGGTTTCTTCACTCTGAGAGGATCCCCACTGAGCCTCTGGAGCCGGGAGGCGTCTTACTAGAAGTAGTCAGCAGGAGATCTGGACATGTTCTATGGATCTACGTCTACCTGTGACAGCTCTAGCAGCCCTCAGACTACAGAGCTCCATCCCTAAGGGCCCCTTTCTCACCAAGTGCCAGTATCTACCACAATATATTGTGAAAGGCTTGGTAATGCACAGTCTGTGAGAATTCTGACATTGATCACCCATTGTGCACTCTCGTAAGAAGCATCTGCCGTGGGGGACATCTCCTTCACCCATCGTTTGGCGCATTTTCAAGGCCACCTTTGATGTCTGCAAAATCTTCAGCCGCAGTGGCTGTTACTCCACATACCTCATGGCCTGACTTGGGCCTGATCTGCTCCTTTTCTTTTGTGTGCACCCAGTAGAGAGAAGCACATGGCTACCAGCATTACTGGGCATTGTTTTCTTGTGTAGCTCAGCAGTGGGATGCATACTAGGTTTGGCTTTACTCTGCCACTTAATTTGCACTCATGTAAAAGGCAGAAATCTTCACCTCCAGTAGGTTCTTTTTTCTTCACCTGCTGCAGCAGTTGCTGCGACAGGCCATGCTTGGTGCTGACCCCCAGCAGGGCATTTGAGCACCCATCTGAAGGCTGCATTAACTGCTATTGTGCATGCTTAATGGGGGCTATAGTGTTCTCTGTGTTCGGATGACATGCTATCCACGTAATTGCTTGTCATCATCAATAGAGCTGAGCCCAGAGCAGCAGTATTTAAACTGTATGGTGCAGCACCAGTAGCTGCATCTTACCTGCAGTGGAACAGGCACTTCTTTATTTCTGCTACTGGATTGGTGTATTGTAGTGGCGCTTATCCCCATCCATTCTTCTAAAGGTGGTTTCAGGTCCCCACCAGCATCTGACCTAAGGATTAGGTAACTTTCATGCGTGACACCATTAAGTCTGGAGACCTCTTCTCTCCTATTTAGTGCCATAAGTATAGTGCCTTCTGTATATTATTGTATATTAACTTTGTGCCTTTTTGAGCTTCATCGCTGCAATATGCAATATTTGGTTACCCAGGATTTTTTTAGGAGGGTGATGTTTCCCCATGTGTTGATGGTTCATTGGTGTGAGGGGGTCTTATTGGCCATATAATGCTCCCTAAGAAATGTAAATGAGTTCTCAAGGTGGTTGAATGTTTTTGGTTTGACATGACAGCGAGTGACCCTAAACATACTAGTAAATCTTTGAACCAGACCTAAATACAAGAAACATCTCAACCATCAAATGACCATTCTCCCTGCTGTAGCTGATGTCAGAGACATTTCATGTTGTGGCCCCTACGGAGGTAATACCAGACGCTCGAGACAAGCACAGAAGGAAACACGTGAAGTTTTTGTGTTCTCTGCCACCACCATTTTATTTTGATAAAGATGTTGATGCCCACATATAGTAGACAGAACTAGGGGGGTACTTACTTTCCTCCATAACTGTTCCTCCATAATTATCTATCTAATGGCTATACAAAAGGTGCAGAAACAGATCTCCATCTGTGCACATCCTGAACATTTCACCAGCTGATCTGCTCCATTTTCTTCGGCGTGCCTATATCACTCCGGGTTATGATTGCCATGTGAAATATAACATCTGGAGCCTGCATTTGATGGGATTAGTCTGTGTTATCCTACAGATTGTATCAGCGATGTTCTCCCCCAGTGCCACAGATCATAAGGCTGATATAGGTCACTAATCCGCTGGTAGATTACACTGCTTATTATAGCTATATCTTACATCGAAGGACATATGTGCCATGTAGTGGATTATAGTGGCTGCCACCGAGAGGTTAATCTTCTACCATACAGAAGTTAAAGAATACTACATCGACATATCTGGGGGCCAACAGCACTGATGAGGGGCAAAAACCCCGAAACGGATGTCTGCTGGTGGATGTCTCCTCCTCATTGAGAAGGTTCTGGTTTGACTTTTATTCTAAATTGTGGCAAGGTCTTCTAAAGGGCCAGATGTTGACTTACCCCCAAAATGGCACTAGAGAGACCGTTTTCTTCCTTCTTCTTGAGAACTAATTGACCTACTTTTTCTAGGGAGCATTGCATGGCCTATAAAACTCCCTACACCAATTAACTGTTTCCAAATGGAGAAACAACACCCTGTCCTAGAGGATGCTTCAAATGAAAGGTGAAGGTGATGTCCTCCTGTGGCAGATTCTCCTTAAGAGGGTGCACAATAGCTGATCAATGCAAGAAAAAACAAACCGATAAAATCTTTCAGACTGTGCATCATTACCAGGCATTTGACAATACTGTGTTCTGGATACAAGCACTTGGTGAGAAAGGGGCCCCGTAGGGATGGCTCACAAGCAGATGTAGTTCCATAGAATCTGTCGAGATCTACTTGCTGACTACTTCTTGTAAGACGTCCTCCTGCTCCAGAGGTTCCCAAATGCGAACATCCACTGGTTTACTTCTAATGCCCACAAACCAGAAACATTCAGTCACCATACTTACCATACCATGCTGTATTTGGTATCAACCACCTGTGTCTAGAGGTTATTGTTCAAGAAGTCTTACTGCATTTAAGTATTTAACCCTGGCGTTCCTCCTTTGTTAGTAGTCTTCTCCTGGCAACACCCCCCCCCCCCTCCCACGTACAGTAGATGTCATGTTTTCCCCCAGCTCAGATGTACACCACCTGCACTGTCAGTTCAGTGGTTGCGAGAGCTTTCTGTAAGTGCAGGGGTGCACTTCTGATGTTTTCTTAAGGGTGTCTTCCTAATTATTTCCTAATATAGCCTATCTTCAAATACTCTCCTAATCTTATCCATGTCCTGACTCTTTCCTGATCTTTCCTACAGTATGCCCTGATCCTCTCTTAATCTATCCTATCTCCGATCCTTTCTTGATCTATCCTATGGTATTTCTTGATCCTCTCCGATCTATAGTAAACCACACCATGATTCTCTCCCAAGTTATACTGTGTCCTCATCCTCTCCCGATCTATCCTGTGTCCTGATCTATCCCAATCTATCCTGTGTCTTGATTATCTCTTGAACGATACAGTGTCCTGATCGTCTCCTGATCCTCTCCTGATCTATCCTATAGTATGCCCTGATCCTCTCCTGATCTATCCTATGGTATGTCCTGATCCTCTCCTGATCTATCCTATAGTATGTCCTGATCCTCTCCTGATTTATCCTATAGTATGCCCTGATCTTCTCCTGATCTATCCTATGGTATGTTCTGATCCTCTCCTGATCTATCCTATACTATTTCCTGATCCTCTCTTGATCTATCCTATAGTATGTCCTGATCCTCTCCTGATCTATCCTATAGTATGTCCTGATCCTCTTCTGATCTATCCTATAGTATGTCCTGATCCTCTCCTGATCTATCCGATAGTATGTCCTGATCCTCTCTTGATCTATCCTATAGTATGTCCCGATCCTCTCCTGATCTATCCTATAGTATGTCCTGATCCTCTCCTGATCTATCCTATAATATGTCCTGATCCTCTCCTAAACTATCTTATAGTATGTCCTGATCCTCTCCTGATCTATCTTATAGTATGTCCTGATCCTCTCCTGATCTATCCTATAGTATGTCCTGATCCTCTCCTGATCTATCCTATAGTATGTCCTGATCCTCTCCTGATCTATCCTATAGTATGCCCTGATCCTCTCCTGATCTATCCTATAGTATGTCCTGATCCTCTCCTGATCTATTCTATGCCCTTATCCTCTCCCATTCTATCCTGTCCCCTAATTTTCTCCTGATCTATCCTGTGTCCTGGTCCTATCCTAATCTTTCCCATCTCTAGTCTTCCTAGGTCTGGTACACCTACAGTAACCTACAGTAATTCTTGTTTTAGGTCTATAATATAGTGATGAATTAAGATTTTTTTTTTTTTTTGTTTCATAAATTACTGTCAATGTGTCATAGTTGTTGTTATCTTGATATAGATATTGATTATCAGAAGATCAGATATTGATCTGTCCACATATACATCACTACATGGTCAAATTGTAATCCAGAAACCAAGTGCTGAAAGCCAACAGTGCTGACCGCTGAGTGACCATGTCCTAGTCTGGGGATATTTCACCGGCATAGACTTACCCTCAGTTCTGACAGGTAGGACTGTGACGTTGATCAGGATCTCCTTTTCCAGTTCATTATTCAGAATGGACACCTTGTATGTTCCGCTGTCCTCCACCTTCAAGCGTGTAATCATCAGTGATCCGCTCTCCGGGATAATAGTCATCCGGCTTTCGTATCCGTTTTCTGGGAACATGCTGTGATTGGGTTGGTTCCCAGATTGTACAGTGCAGATGAGCAAATGCACAGGTTTTGGATGGACCATATTCCATCTAATCTGGAGCCAGTTTGTGGTATGGCTGATTTGGTAGGACACGGCCAGTATGAGGGAGTCGTTTTCATATCCAGTTACATGTGTTTGAGCAGCGGAGATGGTGAGAGCTCCAACACAACCTGGGGAAAGACATTTAAAAGAATTTTACACTTACTGCGAAGATCCCTCACAAATTACAGACGGCGGCTGGGGGTCACTTGTTCATTCTGCTGTATTCGACCGGCTGACCACCCTACAATGAATCTCACCAGGGCATCCATTGTGCCGCCATTTCTAAGTGGTGCCCTAGGAAGCTGCCTACTTCACATACTTCACTCCCTGCCTCTAAAAGGTCATCTTACATGTAGGCTTATTGGTGCCCAAGGCGGAGGTATTAGGATGCTCCTCAACCCTCAGCCTATGAAGTTCAGCAGGACCTGAGAGCCAGCCAGTGTGAGGACCCCAGATGTGGTAGGTTGCCATGTATGTTTCTCTGTGCTTTAGACTATCTTACTAGAAATAGATGCTTGTAGACAGAAGATTTGGGGGCTCTCCTTGAATTTGATGCTCATTAAACATATGGCTTTTTCTAACTTTGATCCCACGTTAATGGCTCATCCTGAATGTCATAACAAGCTGGTGGTGGATGTGAGATCACCCAACATGAAAACCGTAATCATCTCATCAATGGGGAGAGAGGAATAACCTGTGCAAATAAGCTGGTAAAGAAAAGGTCAGGGGGCGTGCAAACTATTCCTCCGGGGCGCACTGTGGGGTCTCAGCTATGAGCTACAGAGCTCATACAAATACATTTTCACAAAAAGTCAACACAAAAAATAATTTAAGAAAAGCCACATCCTGATGAGACCCTCAGACACTGAGATCACACTTCTGTATCCAGGATGTGGTGCGGGAGTGAGCAGGATGCTTAAAGGGAACCCGTCATCACCTTTATGCTGCTCATACTAACGGCAGCATAAAGTACAGACAGGTGCCTTGATTTCAGCGGTCTGTCATTTATGAGTTAAGAGTAACCCTGGGAACACATCTGAGCGTTTTTCAGCGCGTTCATACGCGCTGGAAAACGCTCAACATGTGAAAAGCCATGCGTCCCTATGTGCATGGTTCACATGTCGGCGCTTAACAGCGCGGACGACCGCGCTGTAAAACGCCCTACGCGATCGCGTCGGCTGCCGTGACTATCACGCGGCAGCATGCGCGATCCAACCCATATTCTATTATGGGAGCGCGCATATGACGCGCGCTTCCATAAAACAGCCACTTTGCGGCAGAAGCGCGCGTCATATGCGCGCCCTGGGAACACGCGAAGTGTGTTCCCAGGGTAAGTGGTTGCCGAGAACCGACATCACAATCATTGCAGACTGGGCCTGGAGAAGAGTCACGGACACCTGAGAAGAGTCCTGGTTATTCCCGCCCACCTGCTGATGACAGACAGGCTTCTACCGAGTTTTCTCCCTTTCTCTCTAGGAGAGAACTGCCAATCATCAGCAGATGGCGGGAGAGCAGGAGATTATAATAACCAGGACTCTTCTCAGGTAGATGACTCTTTTCTAGGCTGGGGCTGCAATGATTATGATGCTGGTTCTCGGCAACCACTTACTTATAGCTCATGAATGACACAGCGCTGACATCAGCATTTCTGTCAGTATTTTATGCTGCCCTCAGTGAGGTCACCATAACGTTGATGACAGGTTCCCTTTAAATACTCTGTATTATATAATCTCATCTAATCTTGCAGGTAAGCAAAGCATTTGGATTTCCCTGGATTTTGCCAGGTATTACTAATATGATGAGTTCTCCAGGTGACACTTGTAGACCTACATGCACACGTAAACATCCTGATAACACGCAGACACTTCTACCCTTTATGTCTGCTATGGAGCACATTCAGTAAACATCTACAGTACTGGGAGAAAAGTAAGTGAACCCTTGAATTAATAACCTATGGGTCCCTTTTTAGAGCCAGTCACCTCCACCACATCCTGGTGCTGGAGATTTGTACAATGTTGAAGTTGAGTTTTAGACATTTTTTCCTACAAATGTGTTCTGTTCATGAATATTTCTGGGATTTTGTGAGCACAGAGAATGCAGTTCACTGTCCCCCACTGTCCACTGTTCTACTCCACTGTCCCCCACTGTCCACCATTCTACTTCACTGTCCCCCACTGTCCACTGTTCTACTCCACTGTCCCCCACTGTCCACCATTCTACTTCACTGTCCCCCACTGTCCACCATTCTACTCCACTGTCCACCACTGGCCCCCACTATCCACCATTCTACTCCACTGTCCTCCACTATCCACCTTTCTACTCCTCTAACCACCACTGTCCCCCACTATCCACCATTCTACTCCACTGTCCTCCACTATCCACCTTTCTACTCCTCTAACCACCACTGTCCCCCACTATCCACCATTCTACTCCACTGTCCTCCACTATCCACCATTCTACTCCTCTGTCCACCACTGTCCTCCACTATCCACCATTCTACTCCACTGTCCACCACTGTACCCCACTGTACTAAACTGTACCCCACTATCCACCACTGGCCCCCACTATCCACCATTCTACTCCACTGTCCTCCACTATCCACCTTTCTACTCCTCTAACCACCACTGTCCCCCACTATCCACCATTCTACTCCACTGTCCTCCACTATCCACCATTCTACTCCTCTGTCCACCACTGTCCTCCACTATCCACCATTCTACTCCACTGTCCACCACTGTACCCCACTGTACTAAACTGTACCCCACTATCCACCACTGTCCCCCATTGTCCACCGTTCTATTCCACTGTCCACCTTTCTACCCCACTGTCCCCCACTATCCACCATTCTACTCCACTGTCCCCCACTATCCACCATTTTACCCCACTGTCCACCATTCTACTCCACTGTCCATCACTGTCCCCCACTGTCCACCATTCTAATCCACTGTCCACCACTGTATCAAACTGTACCCCACTATCCATTTACTCCACTGTCCACCACTGTGGTCTTTATTCGTCACCCATGTATATCATGTGACGCACGTTTCGGCGCGACAATGCGCCTTTGTCAAACATAAGGTGAGGAGTGATGTACATAGAAAGAAAGTGAGGTTTAAGGAGGAACAGAGTACGTATGTGGATAAAGAGAAGATTTTTTCTTGCCTTGCTGAACATTGTCTTACGTCGGAATTATTTTTTATTTCAGGATACGTTTTTTCAACAGCGCTGCGGAACCGCGATGGGGTCCAATGCCGCACCGCCGTACGCAAATTGCTATATGGCACAATTCGAAAAAGAATTTGTTTATTCTAATACACAATACCAAGAGCATTGTTTGCTCTGGAAACGTTTTATAGACGATATATTTTGCGTATGGCGTGGCGGCATTGAGACCCTTGAAAAAACGTATCCTGAAATAAAAAATAATTCCGACGTAAGACAATGTTCAGCAAGGCAAGAAAAAAATCTCTCTCTTTATCCACATACGTACTCTGTTCCTCCTTAAACCTCACTTTTCTTTCTATGTACATCACTCCTCACCTTATGTTTGACAAAGGCGCATTGTCGCGCCGAAACGCGCGTCACATGATATACATGGGTGACGAATAAAGACCAGTTCATTTGAAATCGAATACGGAGTGCCGGTCTTCTTCATTTATACTATCCTATAGTATGTCCTGATCCTCTCCTGATCTATTCTATGCTCTTATCCTCTCCCATCCTATCCTGTCCCCTAATTTTCTCCTGATCTATCCTGTGTCCTGGTCCTATCCTAATCTTTCCCATCTCTAGTCTTCCTAGGTCTGGTACACCTACAGTAACCTACAGTAATTTTTGTTTCAGGTCTATGATATAGTGATGAATGAAGATTTTTATTTTTTGTTTGTTTCATAAATTACTGTCAATTTGTCATAGTTGTTGTTATCTTGATATGGATATTGATTATCAGAAGATCAGATATTGATCTGTCCACATATACATCACTACATGGTCAAATTGTAATCCAGAAACCAAGTGCTGAAAGCCAACAGTGCTGACCGCTGAGTGACCATGTCCTAGTCTGGGCGATATTTCACCGGCATAGACTTACCCTCAGTTCTGACAGGTAGGACTGTGACGTTGATCAGGATCTCCTTTTCCAGTTCATTATTCAGAATGGACACCTTGTATGTTCCGCTGTCCTCCACCTTCAAGCGTGTAATCATCAGTGATCCGCTCTCCGGGATAATAGTCATCCGGCTTTCGTATCCGTTTTCTGGGAACATGCTGTGATTGGGTTGGTTCCCAGATTGTACAGTGCAGATGAGCAAATGCACAGGTTTTGGATGGACCATATTCCATCTAATCTGGAGCCAGTTTGTGGTATGGCTGATTAGGTAGGACACGGCCAGTATGAGGGAGTCGTTTTCATATCCAGTTACATGTGTTTGAGCAGAGGAGATGGTGAGAGCTCCAACACAACCTGGGGAAAGACATTTAAAAGAATTTTACACTTACTGCGAAGATCCCTCACAAATTACAGACGGCGGCTGGGGGTCACTTGTTCATTCTGCTGTATTCGACCGGCTGACCACCCTACAATGAATCTCACCAGTGCATCCATTGTGCCGCCCATTTCTAAGTGGTGCCCTAGGAAGCTGCCTACTTCACATACTTCACTCCCTGCCTCTAAAAGGTCATCTTACATGTAGGCTTATTGGTGCCCAAGGCGGAGGTATTAGGATGCTCCTCAACCCTCAGCCTATGAAGTTCAGCAGGACCTGAGAGCCAGCCAGTGTGAGGACCCCAGATGTGGTAGGTTGCCATGTATGTTTCTCTGTGCTTTAGACTATCTTACTAGAAATAGATGCTTGTAGACAGAAGATTTGGGCACTTTCCTTGAATTTGATGCTCATTAAACATATGGCTTTTTCTAACTTTGATCCCACGTTGATGGCTCATCCTGAAGGTCATAACAAGCTGGTGGTGGATGTGAGATCACCCAACATGAAAACCGTAATCATCTCATCAATGGGGAGAGAGGAATAACCTGTGCAAATAAGCTGGTAAAGAAAAGGTCAGGGGGCGTGCAAACTATTCCTCCGGGGGCGCACTGTGGGGTCTCAGCTATGAGCTACAGAGCTCATACAAATACATTTTCACAAAAAGTCAACACAAAAAAATAATTTAAGAAAAGCCACATCCTGATGAGACCCTCAGACACTGAGATCACACTTCTGTATCCAGGATGTGGTGCGGGGGGTGAGCAGGATGCTTAAAGGGAACCCGTCATCACCTTTATGCTGCTCATACTAACGGCAGCATAAAGTACAGACAGGTGCCTTGATTTCAGCGGTCTGTCATTTATGAGTTAAGAGTAACCCTGGGAACACATCTGAGCGTTTTTCAGCGCGTTCATACGCGCTGGAAAACGCTCAACATGTGAAAAGCCATGCGTCCCTATGTGCATGGTTCACATGTCGGCGTTTAACAGCGCGGACGACCGCGCTGTAAAACGCCCTACGCGATCGCGTCGGCTGCCGTGACTATCACGCGGCAGCATGCGCGATCCAACCCATATTCTATTATGGGAGCGCGCATATGACGCGCGCTTCCATAAAACAGCCACTTTGCGGCAGAAGCGCGCGTCATATGCGCGCCCTGGGAACACGCGAAGTGTGTTCCCAGGGTAAGTGGTTGCCGAGAACCGACATCACAATCATTGCAGACTGGGCCTGGAGAAGAGTCACGGACACCTGAGAAGAGTCCTGGTTATTCCCGCCCACCTGCTGATGACAGACAGGCTTCTACCGAGTTTTCTCCCTTTCTCTCTAGGAGAGAACTGCCAATCATCAGCAGATGGCGGGAGAGCAGGAGATTATAATAACCAGGACTCTTCTCAGGTAGATGACTCTTTTCTAGGCTGGGGCTGCAATGATTATGATGCTGGTTCTCGGCAACCACTTACTTATAGCTCATGAATGACACAGCGCTGACATCAGCATTTCTGTCAGTATTTTATGCTGCCCTCAGTGAGGTCACCATAACGTTGATGACAGGTTCCCTTTAAATACTCTGTATTATATAATCTCATCTAATCTTGCAGGTAAGCAAAGCATTTGGATTTCCCTGGATTTTGCCAGGTATTACTAATATGATGAGTTCTCCAGGTGACACTTGTAGACCTACATGCACACGTAAACATCCTGATAACACGCAGACACTTCTACCCTTTATGTCTGCTATGGAGCACATTCAGTAAACATCTACAGTACTGGGAGAAAAGTAAGTGAACCCTTGAATTAATAACCTATGGGTCCCTTTTTAGAGCCAGTCACCTCCACCACATCCTGGTGCTGGAGATTTGTACAATGTTGAAGTTGAGTTTTAGACATTTTTTCCTACAAATGTGTTCTGTTCATGAATATTTCTGGGATTTTGTGAGCACAGAGAATGCAGTTCACTGTCCCCCACTGTCCACTGTTCTACTCCACTGTCCCCCACTGTCCACCATTCTACTTCACTGTCCCCCACTGTCCACTGTTCTACTCCACTGTCCCCACTGTCCACCATTCTACTTCACTGTCCCCACTGTCCACCATTCTACTCCACTGTCCACCACTGGCCCCCACTATCCACCATTCTACTCCACTGTCCTCCACTATCCACCTTTCTACTCCTCTAACCACCACTGTCCCCCACTATCCACCATTCTACTCCACTGTCCTCCACTATCCACCTTTCTACTCCTCTAACCACCACTGTCCCCCACTATCCACCATTCTACTCCACTGTCCTCCACTATCCACCATTCTACTCCTCTGTCCACCACTGTCCTCCACTATCCACCATTCTACTCCACTGTCCACCACTGTACCCCACTGTACTAAACTGTACCCCACTATCCACCACTGGCCCCCACTATCCACCATTCTACTCCACTGTCCTCCACTATCCACCTTTCTACTCCTCTAACCACCACTGTCCCCCACTATCCACCATTCTACTCCACTGTCCTCCACTATCCACCATTCTACTCCTCTGTCCACCACTGTCCTCCACTATCCACCATTCTACTCCACTGTCCACCACTGTACCCCACTGTACTAAACTGTACCCCACTATCCACCACTGTCCCCCATTGTCCACCGTTCTATTCCACTGTCCACCTTTCTACCCCACTGTCCCCCACTATCCACCATTCTACTCCACTGTCCCCCACTATCCACCATTTTACCCCACTGTCCACCATTCTACTCCACTGTCCATCACTGTCCCCCACTGTCCACCATTCTAATCCACTGTCCACCACTGTATCAAACTGTACCCCACTATCCATTTACTCCACTGTCCACCACTGTGGTCTTTATTCGTCACCCATGTATATCATGTGACGCACGTTTCGGCGCGACAATGCGCCTTTGTCAAACATAAGGTGAGGAGTGATGTACATAGAAAGAAAAGTGAGGTTTAAGGAGGAACAGAGTACGTATGTGGATAAAGAGAGAGATTTTTTTCTTGCCTTGCTGAACATTGTCTTACGTCGGAATTATTTTTTATTTCAGGATACGTTTTTTCAACAGCGCTGCGGAACCGCGATGGGGTCCAATGCCGCACCGCCGTACGCAAATTGCTATATGGCACAATTCGAAAAAGAATTTGTTTATTCTAATACACAATACCAAGAGCATTGTTTGCTCTGGAAACGTTTTATAGACGATATATTTTGCGTATGGCGTGGCGGCATTGAGACCCTTGAAAAAACGTATCCTGAAATAAAAATAATTCCGACGTAAGACAATGTTCAGCAAGGCAAGAAAAACTCTCTCTTTATCCACATACGTACTCTGTTCCTCCTTAAACCTCACTTTTCTTTCTATGTACATCACTCCTCACCTTATGTTTGACAAAGCGCATTGTCGCTACTGCACGCGTCACATGATATACATGGGTGACGAATAAAGACCAGTTCATTTGAAATCGAATACGGAGTGCCGGTCTTCTTCATTTATACTATCCTATAGTATGTCCTGATCCTCTCCTGATCTATTCTATGCTCTTATCCTCTCCCATCCTATCCTGTCCCCTAATTTTCTCCTGATCTATCCTGTGTCCTGGTCCTATCCTAATCTTTCCCATCTCTAGTCTTCCTAGGTCTGGTACACCTACAGTAACCTACAGTAATTTTTGTTTCAGGTCTATGATATAGTGATGAATGAAGATTTTTATTTTTTGTTTGTTTCATAAATTACTGTCAATTTGTCATAGTTGTTGTTATTTTGATATGGATATTGATTATCAGAAGATCAGATATTGATCTGTCCACATATACATCACTACATGGTCAAATTGTAATCCAGAAACCAAGTGCTGAAAGCCAACAGTGCTGACCGCTGAGTGACCATGTCCTAGTCTGGGGATATTTCACCGGCATAGACTTACCCTCAGTTCTGACAGGTAGGACTGTGACGTTGATCAGGATCTCCTTTTCCAGTTCATTATTCAGAATGGACACCTTGTATGTTCCGCTGTCCTCCACCTTCAAGCGTGTAATCATCAGTGATCCGCTCTCCGGGATAATAGTCATCCGGCTTTCGTATCCGTTTTCTGGGAACATGCTGTGATTGGGTTGGTTCCCAGATTGTACAGTGCAGATGAGCAAATGCACAGGTTTTGGATGGACCATATTCCATCTAATCTGGAGCCAGTTTGTGGTATGGCTGATTTGGTAGGACACGGCCAGTATGAGGGAGTCGTTTTCATATCCAGTTACATGTGTTTGAGCAGCGGAGATGGTGAGAGCTCCAACACAACCTGGGGAAAGACATTTAAAAGAATTTTACACTTACTGCGAAGATCCCTCACAAATTACAGACGGCGGCTGGGGTCACTTGTTCATTCTGCTGTATTCGACCGGCTGACCACCCTACAATGAATCTCACCAGGGCATCCATTGTGCCGCCCATTTCTAAGTGGTGCCCTAGGAAGCTGCCTACTTCACATACTTCACTCCCTGCCTCTAAAAGGTCATCTTACATGTAGGCTTATTGGTGCCCAAGGCGGAGGTATTAGGATGCTCCTCAACCCTCAGCCTATGAAGTTCAGCAGGACCTGAGAGCCAGCCAGTGTGAGGACCCCAGATGTGGTAGGTTGCCATGTATGTTTCTCTGTGCTTTAGACTATCTTACTAGAAATAGATGCTTGTAGACAGAAGATTTGGGGGCTCTCCTTGAATTTGATGCTCATTAAACATATGGCTTTTTCTAACTTTGATCCCACGTTAATGGCTCATCCTGAATGTCATAACAAGCTGGTGGTGGATGTGAGATCACCCAACATGAAAACCGTAATCATCTCATCAATGGGGAGAGAGGAATAACCTGTGCAAATAGGCTGGTAAAGAAAAGGTCAGGGGGCGTGCAAACTATTCCTCCGGGGGCGCACTGTGGGGTCTCAGCTATGAGCTACAGAGCTCATACAAATACATTTTCACAAAAAGTCAACACAAAAAAATAATTTAAGAAAAGCCACATCCTGATGAGACCCTCAGACACTGAGATCACACTTCTGTATCCAGGATGTGGTGCGGGGGGTGAGAAGGATGCTTAAAGGGAACCCGTCATCACCTTTATGCTGCTCATACTATCGGCAGCATAAAGTAGAGACAGGTGCCTTGATTTCAGCGCTCTGTCATTTATGAGTTAAGAGTAAGTGGTTGCCGAGACCCGACATCACAATCATTGCAGACTGGACCTGGAGAAGAGTCCCGGCCACCTGAGAAGAGTCCTGGTTATTCATGAATTCCCGCTCTCCCCCCACCTGCTGATGACAGACAGGCTTCTACCTAGTTTTCTCCCTTTCTCTCTAGGAGAGGACTGCCAATCATCAGCAGATGGCGGGAGAGCAGGAGATTATAATAACCAGGACTCTTCTCAGGTAGATGTGACTATTTTCTAGGCCGGGGCTGCAATGATTATGATGCTGGTTCTCAGCAACCACTTACTTTTAGCTCATGAGTGACACAGCGCTGACATCAGCATTTCTGTCAGTATTTTATGCTGCCCTCAGTGAGGTCACCATAACGTTGATGACAGGTTCCCTTTAAATACTCTGTATTATATAATCTCATCTAATCTTGCAGGTAAGCAAAGCATTTGGATTTCCCTGGATTTTGCCAGGTATTACTAATATGATGAGTTCTCCAGGTGACACTTGTAGACCTCCATGCACACGTAAACATCCTGATAACACGCAGACACTTCTACCCTTTATGTCTGCTATGGAGCACATTCAGTAAACATCTACAGTACTGGGAGAAAAGTAAGTGAACCCTTGAATTAATGACCCATGGGTCCCTTTTTAGAGCCAGTCACCTCCACCACATCCTGGTGCTGGAGATTTGTACAATGTTGAAGTTGAGTTTTAGACATTTCTTCCTACAAATGTGTTCTGTTCATGAATATTTCTGGGATTTCTTGTGCACAGAGAATGCAGTTCACTGTCCCCCACTGTCCACCATTCTACTCCACTGTCCCCCACTGACCACCATTCTACTCCACTGTCCCCCACTGTCCACCATTCTACTTCACTGTCCCCCACTGTCCACCATTCTACTCCACTACCCCCCACTGTCCACCATTCTACTCCACTGCCCCCCACTGACCACTATTCTACTCCACTGTCCCCCACTGTCCACCATTCTACTTCACTGTCCCCCACTGTCCACCATTCTACTCCTCTGTCCCCCACTGTCCACCATTCTACTCCACTGCCCCCCATTGTCCACCATTCTACTCCACTGTCCACCACTGTCCCCCACTGTCCACCATTCTACTCCACTGTCCCCCACTGTACACCATTCAACTCCACTGTCCCCCACTGTCCACCATTTTTCTCCACTGTCCCCCACTGACCACTATTCTACTCCACTGTCCCCCACTGTCCACCATTCTACTTCACTGTCCCCCACTGTCCACCATTCTACTCCTCTGTCCACCATTCTACACAACTGTCCACCACAGTCCACCATTCTACTCCACTGTCCCCCACTGTCCACCATTCTACTCCACTGTCCACCACTGTCCACCATTCTACTCCTCTGTACCCCACTGTCTACCATTCTACTCCTCTGTCCCCCACTGTCCACCATTCTACTCCACTGTCCCCCACTGTCCACCATTCTACTCCTCTGTCCACCACTGTCCCCCACTGTCCACCATTCTACTCCACTGCCCCCCACTGTCCACCATTCTACTCCTCTGTCCCCACTGTCCACCATTCTACTCCACTGTCCCCCACTGTCCACCATTCTACTTCACTGTCCCCCACTGTCCACCATTCTACTCCTCTGTCCCCCACTGTCCACCATTCTACTCCACTGCCCCCCACTGTCCACCATTCTACTCCTCTGTCCACCACTGTCCCCCACTGTCCACCATTCTACTCCACTGTCCCCCACTGTACACCATTCAACTCCACTGTCCCCCACTGTCCACCATTCTTCTCCACTGTCCCCCACTGTCCACCATTCTACTCCTCTGTCCCCACTGTCCACCATTCTACTCCACTGTCCCCCACTGTCCACCATTCTACTCCACTGTACCCCACTGTCCACCATTCTACTCCACTGTACCCCACTGTCCACCATTCTACTCCACTGCCCCCACTCTCCACCATTCTACTCCACTGTCCCCCACTCTCCACCATTCTACTCCACTGTCCACCACTGTCCCCACTGTCCACCATTCTACTCCACTGTCCCCCACTGTCCACCATTCTACTCCACTGTCCCCCACTGTCCACCATTCTACTCCACTGTCCCCCACTGTGCACCATTCTACTACACTGTCCACCACTGTCCACCATTCTACTCCACTGTCCCCCACTGTCCACCATTCTAGTCCACTGTCCACCACTGTCCCCCACTGTCCACCATTCTACTCCACTGTCCCCCACTGTCCACCATTCTACTCCACTGTCCCCCACTGTCCACCATTCTACTCCATTGTACACAACTGTCCACCATTCTACTCCACTGTCCCCCACACTCCACCATTCTACTCCACTGTCCACCACTGTCCCCACTGTCCACCATTCTACTCCACTGTCCCCCACTGTCCACCATTCTACTCCACTGTCCCCCACTGTCCACCATTCTACTCCATTGTACACAACTGTCCACCATTCTACTCCACTGTCCCCCACACTCCACCATTCTACTCCACTGTCCACCACTGTCCCCACTGTCCACCATTCTACTCCACTTTCCCCCATTCTCCACCATTCTACTCCATTGTCCCCCACTGTCCACCATTCTACTTCACTGTCCCCACTGTCCACCATTCTACTCCACTGTCCCCACTGTCCACCATTCTACTTCACTGTCCCCTCACTGTCCACCATTCTACTCCACTGTCCCCACTGTCCACCATTCTACTCCTCTGTCCCCCACTGTCCACCATTCTACTCCACTGTCCCCACTGTCCACCATTTCTACTCCTCTGTCCACCATTCTACACCACTGTCCACCACTGTCCCCACTGTCCACCATTCTACTCCACTGTCCCCACTGTCCACCATTCTACTCCACTGTCCACCACTGTCCACCATTCTACTCCTCTGTACCCCACTGTCCACCATTCTACTCCACTGTCCCCACTGTCCACCATTCTACTCCACTGTCCCCACTGTCCACCATTCTACTCCATCTGTCCACCACTGTCTCCCACTGTCCACCATTCTACTCCACTGTCCCCCACTGTCCACCATTCTACTCCACTGTCCCCACTGTCCACCATTCTACTCCACTGTCCCCCACTGTCCACCATTCTACTCCACTGTCCCCACTGTCCACCATTCTACTCCACTGTCCCCCACTGTCCACCATTCTACTCCACTGTCCCCCACTGTCCACCATTCTACTCCACTGTCCCCACTGTCCACCATTCTACTCCACTGTCCCCCACTGTCCACCATTCTACTCCTCTGTCCCCACTGTCCACCATTCTACTCCACTGTCCCCCACTGTCCACCATTCTACTCCACTGTCCCCCACTGTCCACCATTCTACTCCACTGTCACCACCACTGTCCACCATTCTACTCCACTGTCCCCACTGTCCACCATTCTACTCCACTGTTCCCCACTGTCCACCATTCTACTCATCTGTCCCACTGTCTACCATTCTGCTCCACTGTCCCCACTGTCCACCATTCTACTCCACTGTCCCCACTGTCCACCATTCTGTCTCCATTCTGTCCACCACTGTCCCCACTGTCCACCATTCTACTCCACTGTCCCCCACTGTCCACCATTCTACTCCACTGTCCCCCACTGTCCACCATTCTACTTCACTGTCCCCACTGTCCACCATTCTACTCCTCTGTCCCCCACTGTCCACCATTCTGCTCCACTGTCCCCCACTGTCCACCATTCTACTCCTCTGTCCACCACTGTCCCCCACTGTCCACCATTCTACTCCACTGTCCCCCACTGTACACCATTCAAATCCACTGTCCCCCACTGTCCACCATTTTTCTCCACTGTCCCCCACTGTCCACCATTCTACTCCTCTGTCCCCACTGTCCACCATTCTACTCCACTGTCCCCCACTGTCCACCATTCTACTCCACTGTACCCCACTGTCCACCATTCTACTCCACTGTCCCCCACTGTCCACCATTCTACTCCACTGTCCCCCACTCTCCACCATTCTACTCCACTGTCCCCCACTGTCCACCATTCTACTCCACTGTCCACCACTGTCCCCACTGTCCACCATTCTACTCCACTGTCCCCCACTGTCCACCATTCTACTCCACTGTCCCCCACTGTCCACCATTCTACTCCACTGTCCCCCACTGTGCACCATTCTACTACACTGTCCACCACTGTCCACCATTCTACTCCACTGTCCCCCACTGTCCACCATTCTAGTCCACTGTCCACCACTGTCCCCCACTGTCCACCATTCTACTCCACTGTCCCCCACTGTCCACCATTCTACTCCACTGTCCCCCACTGTCCACCATTCTACTCCATTGTACACAACTGTCCACCATTCTACTCCACTGTCCCCCACACTCCACCATTCTACTCCACTGTCCACCACTGTCCCCACTGTCCACCATTCTACTCCACTGTCCCCCACTCTCCACCATTCTACTCCATTGTCCCCCACTGTCCACCATTCTACTTCACTGTCCCCCACTGTCCACCATTCTACTCCACTGTCCCCCACTGTCCACCATTTTACTTCACTGTCCCCCACTGTCCACCATTCTACTCCACTGCCCCCCACTGTCCACCATTCTACTCCTCTGTCCCCCACTGTCCACCATTCTACTCCAATGCCCCCCACTGTCCACCATTTTACTCCTCTGTCCACCATTCTACACAACTGTCCACCACAGTCCCCCACTGTCCACCATTCTACTCCACTGTCCCCCACTGTCCACCATTCTACTCCACTGTCCACCACTGTCCACCATTCTACTCCTCTGTACCCCACTGTCTACCATTCTACTCCTCTGTCCCCCACTGTCCACCATTCTACTCCACTGTCCCCCACTGTCCACCATTCTACTCCTCTGTCCACCACTGTCCCCCACTGTCCACCATTCTACTCCACTGCCCACCACTGTCCACCATTCTACTCCTCTGTCCACCACTGTCCACCATTCTACTCCACTGCCCACCACTGTCCACCATTCTACTCCTCTGTCCACCACTGTCCACAATTCTACTCCACTGTCCCCCACTGTCCTCCATTCTACTCCACTGTCCCCCACTGTCCACTATTTTACTTCACTGTCCCCCACTCTACTCCACTGTCCCCCCACTATCCACCATTCTACTCCTCTGTCGCCCACTGTCCACCATTCTACTCCAATGCCCCCCACTGTCCACCATTCTACTCCAATGCCCCCCACTGTCCACCATTCTACTCCTCTGTCCACCACTGTCCATCATTCTACTCCACTGTCCCCCACTGTCCACCATTCTACTCCACTGTTCCCCACTGTCCACCATTCAACTCCACTGTCCACCATTCTACTCCTCTGTCCCCCACTGTCCACCATTCTACTCCACTGCCCCCCACTGTCCACCATTCTACTCCTCTGTCCACCACTGTCCCCCACTGTCCACCATTCTACTCCACTGTCCCCCACTGTCCACCATTCTACTCCACTGTCCCCCACTGTACACCATTAAACCCCACTGTACCCCACTGTCCACCATTTTTCTCCACTGTCCCCCACTGTCCACCATTCTACTCCTCTGTCCCCACTGTCCACCATTCTACTCCACTGTCCCCCACTGTCCACCATTCTACTCCACTGTCCCCCACTGTCCACCATTCTACTCCACTGTCCCCCACTGTCCACCATTCTACTCCACTGTCCCCCACTGTCAACCATTCTACTCCACTGCCCACCACTGTCCCCCACTGTCCACCATTCTACTCCACTGTCCACCATTCTACTCCACTGTCCCCCACTGTCCACCATTCTACTCCACTGTCCACCACAGTCCCCCACTGTCCACCATTCTACTCCACTGTCCCCCACTGCCCACCATTCTACTCCACTGTCCACCACTGTCCCCCACTGTCCACCATTCTACTCCACTGTACCCCACTGTCCACCATTCTACTCCACTGTCCCCCACTCTCCACCATTCTACTCCACTGTACCCACTGTCCACCATTCTACTCCACTGTCCCCACTGTCCACCATTCTACTCCACTGTCCCCCACTCTCCACTATTCTACTCCACTGTCCACCACTGTCCACTGTTCTACTCCACTGTCCCCCACTATCCACCATTCTACTCCACTGTCCCCCACTATCCACCATTCTACTCCACTGTCCCCCACTATCCACCATTCTACTCCACTATCCACCATTCTACTCCTCTGTCCACCACTATCCACCATTCTACTCCTCTGTCCACCACTATCCACCATTCTACTCCACTGTCCACCACTATCCACCATTCTACTCCACTGTCCACCACTGACCCCCACTATCCACCATTCTTCTTCACTGTCCACCCCTCTACTCCACTGTCCATCACTGTCCCCCACTGTCCACCATTGTACTCCACTGTCCCCCACTATCCACCATTCTACTCCACTGTCCCCCACTATCCACCATTCTACTCCACTGTCCACCACTATCCACCATTCTACTCCTCTGTCCCCCACTATCCACCATTCTACCCCACTGTCCACCACTGTCCTCCATTCTACTCCATTGTCCACAACTGTCCCCCACTATCCACCATTCTACCCCACTGTCCACCATTCTACTCCACTGTCCACAACTGTCCACCATTCTATTCCACTGTCCCACACTATCCATGTACTCTACTGTCGACCTCTATACTCACTATCCACCATTCTACTCCTCTGTCCACCACTGTCCCCCACTATCCACCATTCTACTCCACTGTCCACTACTATCCACCATTTACTCCACTATCCACCACTGTTCCCCACTGTCCACCATTCTAATCCACTATCCACAACTGTATCAAACTGTACCCCACTATCCATTTACTCCACTGTCCACCACTGTACCCCACTGTACTAAACTGTACCCCACTATCCATTTACTCCACTGTCCACCACTGTACCCCACTGTACTAAACTGTACCCCACTATCCACCATTCTACTTCACTGTCCACCACTGTCATTGTTTTACTCCACTGTCCACCACTGTCCCCCACTATCCACCATTCTACTCCACTGTCCACCACTGTCCCCCACTATCCACCATTCTACTCCACTGTCCACCACTGTACTCCATTGAACTAAACTGTACCCCACTATACGCCATTCTACTCCACTGTACCCCACTATCCATTTACTCTACTGTCCACCTCTATACCCACTATCCACCATTCTACTCCATTGTCTACCACTGTACCCAACTTTCCACCATTTACTTCACTTCCACCATTGCACTCCACTGTCCACCACTGTACCCCACTGTCTACCTATATTATATCATCTTAAAGAACACAATAAGTCATAATAAAAATGACTAAAAATGTATATATATACTCACACATGGCACTGACTACTACTATTCCTGTACAGTACTACTACCCCTATCTGACTCACAGAGACCTAGCACCAATGCATTTATACTACAGATTCATTCACACTGTATATATAATTCATAAAACTATACTTCTGTATCTCTGTGAGGTGAAGAACACATAGTGGGGGTAATAGTCCTAGTGAGTATTAGTTACTGTCACTAACTAGAACTACTACCCCTCTTCTCCTTCTACCTACTTCTGTGTGTTGCCTGTATGTGCACTGCACAGTGCTCCCACTGATCGTCCACCTTCTACCTCATCTATCTATATCTCCATTGTACAGTAAGTATCAGGTAGAGTGCACTTACCTGTGACAGTAAAAACACCCAGGACAGACACAAGACAAGGTGAGTACATGTTGATGGTGGAGCGCAGATATCTGCTGCTGTACTACTGACCTCCAGGGGAAGAGATGTCCTCACCACATCCCTTACATGAAGAAGAGAAATCGAAAGAAACCTTCAGACCTCCCCCACCTCGAGAAGTAAAGTGACAGGGACCCCAGCACAGGGACAGAGGACCCATAGGCTGTGACTGCCACCGTGGTGGACATATAATAAGGGTTCCATGGTACATAAGTGCAGTAGAATGTGGACCCCTTGTGATGGGAGATGTAGCAGAGGTGACTGTATCTTATCCTGATCGTTACAAACTTTAGTTTGCATCTGAAAACCGAGAATTCAATCAAAAAAAGAACAACTATGATGCTGCCAAAATAATATAACAAAATATACAACATCAAAAACTCATGAAACAGCATCAAAGGAGAGAAGAGGGAAAAAACAATGCAGAAAAGTAGCCCGGTCAGGTAGAAGCCTGCGCTGCTGGAGTACCACGATATATACAATTATTGGATCTTTCACTACATAAGACACATTTTTTCCTCCAAAAGTGAGAGAAAATGGGGGTGCTAATACTAATATGCTCTTCTATTATGGAATTAGTCATTAGTATGCAGGAGGAGTGGGGAGCAATGACTGTAGCGATGCGCCAGCTGTACTCACCTCTCCCTGGTCTTCTGGGCGCCACACTGCCTACAGCGTCTGGAGGTAGCACACGTAAGCATGCACTATGACCAGGTCTGATGGAGCCTAGGGGTCTGATCTGAGGTCTGAAGGATCTTGGGGGTCTGATCTGAGGCCGGATGAGGAATGTGGGTCGGATTTGGGGTTTCTGAGTTGAGGTTTGATTTTATGGTATAATCTGAGGTCTGATAAGAATTGGGGGTCTGATCTGAGGTCTGAAGGATCTTGGGCTCTGATCTGAGATTTTCATATTTTCCTACTCTACATCCTAAGCGCGTCTTATGGAGTGAAAAATATGGTAAATCAATATCCAACCTTTAAACTGGATAGTGCCAGTTATCTCCTGGTCACGTTCATTTTTTGGTATGGAGGGTTACCTGGTTGCTGTTCTTCTTTTATAAAAGATCTTCGCCTCTTTTTTAGATGGAGATGCAGCAGCTTTTATTCATTTTTTATATTTTATGATTATTTATTACATTTTCACCAGTAATATTATTATTGATTGATTCATTCTTTTGAATTATTATTTTTCATTCACTGATTGGGTCTTGTTCACATGTGATGTTTAATGGGTTGGGTTTTTATTTCTGTGTTGATCATGCAAGTTTTGTTTTTTGCTTTTTTTATTTGTATAAAATGTTTTTTTCTGTAATTCACTAGTATGCACTCATTATTATTATTTTTTGTGTAAGGCATTTTGCTTTTCAAGGTTTTGCTGGTCATGTTACTGATATGATATATGTCATGTGTCTTTTTATATGTATATCGCGCTTTCTATTATACACATGTCGCTTTCATTAGTAATTTTGTTGAATTCAGACCTATACTCCCGCTTACTGCCGGGTCTTGGCCCAGCGCATGCGCGGTGGCTCCCCATCAGAGCATGCTCAGTTCCCCAGCTATTTTTTTAAATTGTATTTTCCATCTTCCCTGCTCTTTTCTCTCATTGGATGTTGTTTTAGAAATTTTTGTGATATTGTATGTTTAAAAGAAATTGTTACATTGATTTTGAATTCCTATGGGAGCGCCATAGTTGTTTGTTCTTGATTGACTTCTCAGTTTTGCACTTATGGGCTCATTTTATGACCCGATTGTAGGTTTTCCATGCATTTGACAACTGACAACTTTGGGCAAATAGAAATAATATATAGTACAGCAGCTGGGTGCATGTTTGTTGCTGCCATGATGTAGAAACCACATACATGTGAATGTCAGGACAATACACGTAACAGGAACTATGACGAATCACTCACCACTTATACCTGTTCTATGATTCACTTTAAAATGACATAAAAGAAAATAACAACAAATTGTGCAGGAAAATTGTGACTAGAGATGAGCGAAGTTTTAAAAAATTCTGAATGACATGCGCTATATATTCTACAGATGGTTGAACATTCATACATAGGCTGTCAGAATCACATTTGGGGAGTAAATAAAATTCTTTCAGGATATTTGAATATTGGAGCTTTGAGAGTTGCAGGAAGTTACAGGGTGGAGGCTCTCAAAGCTCCAATATTCAAATATCCTGAAAGAATTTTATTTACTCCCCAAATGTGATGCTGACAGCCTATGTATGAATGTTCAACCATCTGTAGAATGAATGGAATCTCTATAGATGCATTTATGAATTTTAAAAAAAAGACGCATTGAAACCGCACTGAAAACGCAAGGGGTTCCAATGCGTTTTTGTGACCATCAATATAGAATTTAACATCTAAGAAACTGTATGTAATATCTTAGAGATCCATAATTGCTAAAGTCACATTACTGTAGAAGAATATTTATATCTCATGGATGTATTCAGAATCCATTATATAATACTTGTGGGACCATTTACTATCCAAATATGAACCAATATCTTGACTCTGGTGTACTATGGATTATCTATATGACAGTTGATTGGAATATGACTACATATGGCTTTTATTGATTCTGACATTTGAGACGCGAGGACGCACTGAAGCCGCACTAGAGAAACGGTGGGCTCCACTGCGTTTTCCCGCCTTTCTGATTATTGATATGATTGTTCGAATACCGAGTATTTATACAACACCCTGGAGTCACATGATTGTTAAAACACCTCTGGGTTCACGACATTTTACTTCTGAAAGCCCACTCCAATTGTTCCACTCCACAGTTTGTGGATCATTAGGAATCCTATAAAGGATGGATAGAACCGGGGGTTCAGTAACCACTGAGGAAGGGGTGAGATAACGAAACCCCGAAACGCGTCTGGTAAAACTGACCCCCATATTCTGGATCCTCTACTCTTTAAAGATAGCGACCTCGGTATCCGCTACTGTGCTAACTCCATACCGCGTGCAACACGGCATTGAGCACAGAAGGATACAGACAAGATATCATCGGCCCTCGTGCTCGAGAACGCCGACACGGACATACCCCAGATACCTACGTTCACAAGCCGGAAGGTGGGAGGTGAGGTACAATCGCATCAGATTACGGTAAGACCGTTCATCACTCAGTCTGCTTAAAAGCGATCGCCTTTGTAACAGTGGGACGCCGCTCGTTTTTCTTACAACCATCTCCCATTACGGACATCAGTTTGGGGTAATATAGCCAGTCTGTATTGATTGTGCTCTGGACTTGCATCCCGACCCATTAACTTTCGGAACATTTTATAGGTTGTTTTGAACTGTTTGATACCCCAGCATCAACGAGTGAACAATATACATTTTTACCATTGGCCAATGTTATTATATCTCTACAAAAAATTGAGGATTTAATATTGGACTATTCAACTGTACTCTTTTTATCATTATTCCATATGTCTCCAGACATCGTTTTTTGACCAATCACGCTCACTTTGCACTTTATGAATTGCACTTAATTACTCTCTAGTATACTGTATATATATATACTATAGAGGGCAGTGTACTGTATATTTCCCTCATCGTCCTCGGCAACACAGAATGGGTTAACGTCGACCTCTTTTGTTTGGAGGACCGCCCACCTAGATTTAAATAATTAAATAATTAAAAAATTAAATAATTAATGCGACTATAAGCTCTGGTGAATGCAACTGCTCATTGTATTTTTTTTTATGTCCTCATTCTGAGGAATCTGCCCACCTCTCTGGTGTGGTGAAGTACGGCCACCTATGCCGTGGGGTGTGTCCCAGGCTCCAGGCCGAGTGTCCAGCACTGCCATGTGGTGTGTCCTTGGCGCTGACACTATGCTGCATCCACGATGTGCGCGCCGGCAGGAAGCTCCATTGCGGTCTGATAGCCGCTGCCCTATCAACTGATCGCGCGAGTGTGCCTGACGCACAGCATTGACGTCCTCAGCATGCCTCTCCTGGCCAGGATCGGAGACCACCGCCGCACTTCTGGGTCCATGTGCACAGCGTCTGATGTCATCCCTCAGCGCTGAATCGTGCTATCTGGAGACTGTGGGGAGACACAGGAGGTAGTGTAGGAGCTGCTGATGTCATCAATCTGCGTCCATGCCACCAGTATTGAGGTATTTAAGGGTGGATGCAGGCTGGAGCAAACTGCCATAAGTGCCTGGCAGCCGAGCTCCTGTGATATTAAGGTATTGTGTCAGCTGGGGCCCCTTCTGACAGAGATCACCTTGCTGGATTGCTCACTGTGTGTTGTTTTACTCTGTTCTAGATGTCCAGTCTTTCCGGTTCAGGGGGAAAAAGGTCTAAGAAACACAGACACAGATATTGCCTATCATGTGAACAGCCCCTACCTGATGAGCATCCAGATGACTACTGTGGCAACTGTAATGCGGCTGATTCTGTCCATTCTCATAGATCTTCTGCTGGATCAAAGAGGTCAAAAAAGAAGCAATCCCGCTGCATTTCTTGTTTTCAGCCCTTACCTGATGATTCACAGTCCAATATCTGCGCTTCCTGTACTCAGCATGAAGACGTGTCTGACGCAGAATCCAGACGACTAATGAGCCTCTTTAAGTCTTTTCTGGCAAAGACAAAATGGAAGCAGCAGGCCAAGAGGAGAAAGCGGGACCCTCCTATCTCCTCATCCTCTGATGATTCTCTGACGTCTGAAAGTGAATATTCGGACTCTGGTTGGGAAGTCTCTAATATAGAGGAAAATTTCCTTTTTGATAAGAAAAATGCTAACCGCTTAATCAAGGAGGTAAAAGGAATAATGGAAACTAAAAAAGATCCTGTCGCTGTACAGGACAAGGAGAGTCTCTTATTTTCCAAAGAAAAAAGCTTCAGTCCTTCCAAGCCACCCAGTTCTGGAGTCTATATTCCAGAAAGAGTGTAAATGTCCCCTAAAGAAAATGGATCCTGGCTCAAGATTCCGTTCTGTTTATAAGATCGATTCCACTGAGTCCTCAAGCTGGGAAATCCCGGCCAGAGTGGATCCGGCGGTAACAAGGTTGGCTAAAAGATCTTTCTTTCCTGCAGATGACTCCGCGCTGCTGAGGGACCCGATGGACAGAAAAGCGGATAACCTGTTGAAGAGACTGCATTCTTACTTAGCCACTCTAAATAAAGCAGCCATGGCCGCAGTACCAGTGGCTCGAGCCCTCAGAATCTGGCTAAGTCATCTAGGAAGGGACATCGAGGACGGAATCTCCAGAGAAGACCTGCGTCTTCAACTGCCGTCCCTTAAAATGGCCGCTGAGTTTCTGTGCGACTTTCCAGTGGATTCGCTGAGATTTCTGGCTAAAGACATGGCTCTCTCAAATTCGATAAGAAGAGCCTTGTGGCTCAAGTTATGGGCAGGAGATGTCGCCTCTAAGACCAACCTCTGCTCTTTACCCTTTGAGCCAGGGAAACTGTTTGGCTCCCAGCTGGACAAGCTGTTAGAATCCAACTGTGATGAAAAAACCCTGAAGTTCCCTCAGTTTAAAACTAAAAATCGTACAAGAATTTTTCGTCCCTTCGGTAAGCAGCCTTACCGCAGAACAGGCTTTCGCGGGCGATCTAGCAGAGGCCGATCAGACAGAAGAGTCCGTCCCAGTTCTTCTGAAAAAACAAGAGGAAGGGAGGACATCAGTAAGAACTCCAAGACCGATTTCTGACGTCGAAAGCCAGTCTGTAGGGGGTCGTTTATCCCACTTCTATACCAACTGGGAAAGAATCACTACAGACAAGTGGGTTCTGGATCTAATAAGAGACGGATACTCGCTAGAATTTCTGCATCATCCAAGAAACAGATTTCTGTATCAAAGAGAAGACCCTCGTATAAACCACCAAGGAGCTTTAGAACAGGTGCCAAGAGGTCAAGAAAAAAAGGGAGTCTACTCCAAATTGTTTCTAGTCCCAAAAGCAAGCGACAAGCCATCCATACGCGGAGTGATGAAGACCTTGGGCCATCTGACTTCTACCATAGATGCGGTCCCCTGGGCGAAAATCCATATGCGAGACCTTCAATGGAATATGATACAGGCAAGACGCGCCAATCATTACGATTTGGAGAAAACAGTCAGCCTAAGGCCATCCGTTATTCAGAGTCTGAACTGGTGGTTACAGACAAAGAATCTCACAGTAGGGAAATCATTTCAGTATCTGCCGCCTATAATATTGACCACGGATGCTTCAGCCAGAGGCTGGGGAGCTCATGTGCAGAACAGATGGATCCAAGGGAAATGGTCTCCCCAGGATCTGCAACAGTCCTCGAACTTCAAGGAAATGAAGACTGTTCTGAAATCGCTATTCCATTTTCAAACTCTCCTGGAAGGAAAGTCCGTGCTGATTCGTTCAGACAACCTCCCCACTGTGTTCTATCTGAACAACCAAGGAGGAACAAGGAGCTTGTCCCTGATGAAGCTGTGCAAGTGGATTTTCACCTGGGCAGAATCACATCTTGTGCAATTAAGAGCGATTCATATAAGAGGCTGTTACAATATACAAGCAGATCGTCTGAGTCGGATGACAGTCAGTCCGAGCGAGTGGGGCTTGAATCCGATTTACTTCAATCAAATCATAACCAGATGGGGTTGTCCAACCTGGGATCTGATGGCCTCCAGACAGAATCGGAAACTCCAGAAATTCTTTTCCCTGAGCAAACACGACAGGCCGACAGTAGTAGACGCCTTCTCTATGTCTTGGAATCACCTCTTTGTCTACCTATTTCCACCTGCACCCCTCATGCCAAGGGTTCTACAGAAGATTGCGGTAGAAAGACCCAGGGTGATACTAATAGCACCATTTTGGCCCCGGAGGTCATGGTTTCCTCTTCTTCTCCAACTTTCCAAAGGGAACTATTGGAAGCTTCCGAAAGTCCCCGACCTTCTCCTCCAGCAGGGTCTATATCATCAGAACCTAGACAGGTTACATCTCACGGCCTGGATGTTGAGAGAAGCAGATTAGAAGAAGAGGGCCTACCAGCTTCGGTCATTGACACACTGATGAATTCCCGCAAGCGCTCTACCAATATGAAATATGCCAAAGTATTAGGAAGGTTCCGGTCTTGGTTGTCTGAGAAAGATTATACGGAAATAAACATCTCCAGTATTCTCCAGTTCCTTCAAGAGGGGTTTGATATGGGCCTTAAGCCGAATACCTTAAAGTCTCAAATGACTGCAATTAATATCTTGACAGAGAATAAATATCTGTTCCATCCTCTGATAGTCAGATTCTTCAAGGCCTTGAAGAGGCTGAGACCTGTGATTCACGAACCCTTTCCTGTGTGGAACCTATGCCTAGTACTAAGGGGACTCACAAAACCACCCTTTGAACCATTGGAACAAGTAGATATGAGATACCTCTCCTGCAAAGTTCTATTTATTGTAGCTATTACTTCGGCAAAAAATTGGGGGAACTACGAGCCCTATCATCCAGACATCCATATATACAAATTCTTCCTGATAGGATATTAATTAGGACTATGCCTTCTTTTCAACCTAAGGTTCCTTCTACTATGAATATTAATAGGGAAACCTTCTTACCTACATTCTTCTCAAATCCGACTAATGAAGAACAGGAGCAATTGCATATGCTGGATGTAAAAAGAGCGGTAGAGACCTATTTGCGACGAACGGAAGAGTTCCGTGTAGACGAGAATCTTTTCCTGCTTTATTCTGGACCAAGAAAAGGGCAAGCGCCATCCAAGGATTCACTCGCCCGGTGGATAAAGACCACGATCACAGAAACCTACTTGTTAGAGGGGGAAGCTCCACCTCTTTCCATCAAGGCGCATTCCACAAGATCGGCAGCAGCCTCCTGGGCGGAATACGGGCAGGTGTCTATACAAGAAATCTGCAGCGCAGCCTCTTGGTCCACTCCTTCCACCTACGCAAAACATTATTGACTCGACATCGATTCCAGGAGCTCAGCCTTTGGTACAGGCGTTCTAAGTTCGGTTTCAGTATAATCCCCCCCTTTGGAATCTATAAAAATCCCATTCTGTGCTGCCGAGGACTCAAGGAAAGTAAAATTCCAGGTAATAATTTTCTACTATACTACAGAGGACAGTATACTGTATATATACTACAGAGTACAGTATACTGTATATATACTACAGAGGACAGTATACTGTATATATACTACAGAGGACAGTGTACTGTATATATACTACAGAGGACAGTATACATTATATATACTACAGAGGACAGTATACTGTATATATACTACAGAGGACAGTGTACTGTATATATACTACAGAGGACAGTATACTGTATATATACTACAGAGGACAGTGTACTGTATATATACTACAGAGGACAGTATACTGTATATATATTACAGAGGACAGTATACTGTATATATACTACAGAGGGCAGTATACTGTATATATATACTACAGAGGGCAGTATACTGTATATATACTACAGAGGGCAGTATACTGTATATATATACTACAGAGGGCAGTATACTGTATATATACTACAGACGACAGTATACTATATATACTACAGAGGACAGTATACTGTGTATATACTACAGAGGATAGTATACTGTATATATACTACAGAGGACAGTATACTGTATATACACTACAGAGGACAGTGTACTGTATATATATACTACAGAGGGCAGTATACTGTATATATACTACAGAGGGCAGTATACTGTATATATATACTACAGAGGACAGTATACTGTATATATATTACAGAGGACAGTATACTGTGTGTATATATATATATATATATATATATATATATATACTACAGAGGACAGTATACTGTGTACATACTACAGAGGACAGTATACTGTATATATATATACTACAGGGGACAGTATACTGTATATCTATATATATATATATATATATATATATATATATACTACAGAGGACAGTATACTGTATATATACACCACAGAGAACAGTATACTGTGTATGTGTACTGCAGAGGACAGTATACTGTATATATATACTACAGAGGACAGTATACTGTATATATATATATATATATATATATATATATATACACTACAGAGGACAGTATACTGTATATATACTACAGAGGACAGTATACTGTGTATATATACTACAGAGGACAGTATACTGTATATATATATATACTACAGAGGACAGTATACTGTGTATATACTACAGAGGATAGTATACTGTATATATACACTACAGAGGACAGTATACTGTGTATATATACTTCAAAGCGGTGACCCGCATGAAAGCAAATCCAGACAAGAGTTCTCACTTGGAAATAAGGTATGGCTCCCTTCTAAAAACATCCGCTTAAGGGTTCCCAGTTTCAAGTTTGCACCTAGGTTCCTTGGACCCTATGAAGTGTTGAGGAGGATCAACAAAGTGACATAAAAGTTACGTCTGCCTCTCTGTATGCATATTCCTAATGCCTGTATGGTGGTGGTATTATTTACACACTATATGGCTATATTATTTGCACACTGTATGGTGGTATTTATGCTCTGTAAGGTAATATTAATTATCCATTGTACAGTTGTATCCTGTAAACAGTACTGGTGATTTGTGCCCTTTCAGAAGAACTATTTATGCCCTACATTGTGGCACAAACCTAATAAACGTCATTGACTGGGACTGTGCTCAAAAGTACAAAAATCAGGAAGTATACTAAATGATAGTCTCTATTATTGTTGCACAAGAACATTGGAAATTGAAAATGCAACTTTTTTACAGCAGAAATATCAGTGAAAGAGGAAGGCGGATCATGAAGTGGGAATTACACTAAACTGTAAATAAAACCAGAAAAATAAATTAACAATTTGTGCAAAGAATTAACTAAAAAACACAAAACCTTTACAAAACAGCAAAAAAAAAAAAAATTGTGAAAATAAAACTGTTTCTTATGTACAAGTATATAACTACTATAATACTGCCTCCTATGTACAAGAATATAACTACTATAATACTGCTCTTATGTACAAGAATATAACTACTATAATACTGCTCCTATGTACAGGAATATAACTACTATAATACTGCCTCCTATGTACAAGAATATAACCACTATAATACTGCCTCCTATATACAAGAATATAACTACTATAATACTGCCTCCTATGTACAAGAATATAACTACTATAATACTGCTCCTATGTACAAGAATATAACTACTATAATACTGCTCCTATGTACAAGAATATAACTACTATAATACTGCTCCTATGTACAAGAATATAACTACTATAATACTGCTCCTATGTACAAGAATATAACTACTATAATACTGCTCCTATGTACAAGAATATAACTACTATAATACTGCCTCCTATGTACAAGAATATAACTACTATAATACTGCTCCTATGTACAAGAATATAACTACTATAATACTGCCTCCTATGTACAAGAATATAACTACTATAATACTGCCTCCTATGTACAAGAATATAACTACTATAATACTGCTCCTATGTACAAGAATATAACTACTATAATACTGCTCCTATGTACAAGAATATAACTACTATAATACTGCTCCTATGTACAAGAATATAACTACTATAATACTGCTCCTATGTACAAGAATATAACTACTATAATACTGCCTCCTATGTACAAGAATATAACTACTATAATACTGCCTCCTATGTACAAGAATATAACTACTATAATACTGCCTCCTATGTACAAGAATATAACTACTATAATACTGCCTCCTAGCTGAGAGGTTGTGTCTCAGTAGCTCTCCCATGTCTGGAGCTTGTCCGGGAGGAGCCACCCGGGCAGCCATGCTCCTCAGGCCAGGCCCAGGCTCCAAGGCCTAATCTGGGAAACAATTCCCACTCTTCTCAACCTGGGGATGAAAATCCCAAAGTTCTTCTCAGGAAGATGAATGTGCAGAATGTCGGCGGTCATGGTGTCAGCAGTCCCAGTACTGCAAGAAGTCAAGATGGAAAGAAAGTAACAGCAGAGCAGAAAGAAGCAGTAAGTAAGAGGATGATGAATCCACCTACCAGTGTGAATGTGCAGCGTCCTGAAGGAAAAACCACAGAGCAGAAACTTTGTGAAGCAAGAGGCCAGCAGAGTTTGCAGGAGGTGACTCCATTACAGCCTGCAGGTGTGCAGCCCTCACCTTCCCCAAGCAGACACAGAAGAACATCTCTGGAGAGACAGACCATACAGCAAAATCTCCAACAAAACGTGATGATACAGAGAGAGCGTACAAGATCTGGGAGCAGCAGCAAAAAGAGGAAAAAAGTGTGGATGAGACCAAGGATGGAAAAGCAGGAAAGTTTCATGGTGCAGCCAGTGGAAAAACCTGGGAGCCGGTCCCCAATCTGGAGATTGTGCGCCCACCACAGTGATTGCAGCCACCGCAAGTCCAAAGCCACAAGTGTCTTCACCAGCAGTGCAGAGGCTTGAGCTGGAAACAAGCGGAACAACAACTACTACACCTGTGAGAGGCCATCCTGAGAGTCCACAGCCTGCAATTCCCAGCAATGGACAGTCTGCTAGAGGGGAGAGCGCGCACCTGAGCTCTGCCTGGCTGATGAGATCCCAGCACTGGTGCAGAGAATGGAGACTCTGAGGAAAGAGAAACTGCAGCTTCAGAAGCAGATAGACTGTATGTACAAACTAAAGGCAGCAAACCCTGACCGCCAGGAGCTGCACGACCGCAAGCTGAGCTCCCTGGCCATACAGCTCGCAGACACCGTAAGGGAGATGGACTCTGTGTTGGAACAACTGGGGCCAGTTGGAGAAACTTTCAGGAACCAGCAGCGGTTTGATTCTTTCCAAAAGTCCCATGTAAGACCATTACTGCAGCCAGCAAGTTTCTCCTTTAAAGAAGGAACTTTGTACGGAGGGGAAACAAGTGTCCAACACCAGCAAGCACAGTCAGCAGTCCCTGTCATGGCACTACAAGTCCCAGCATCCAGCAATCTGCAGGAGGAAAGTGGACTCTTACCTGAAGGTAACCCTGTAGTAGCAGTGCAGTCACCACAAGCATCAGGGGCAGCACTGTGCAGATGGACTGTGGACTTCTACCAGAAGGTAACAGCACAGCAGCACATGAGACCGCCATTACTGAGCCGGATCCTCAGGGCTCTGTTGTGCAGGACTGTACTGCTGAGGACTGTGATGATATTGCTGATACTCTGGGTGATAATGCTCTGTCAGGGGAGAGTGCACCACAGTCTGTGTGGGATTTGGGATCATCTGGGGAATCAGGCCAGTCTGTGGTTCCCTCTGTGAATGTTGGTGACACTGATGGTGGGCAGGGAGCAGTCCAGTCTGATGCACAGGAGTTCCCCCATTAGTTATGCAGACAGCACCAGAACCCCTAGTACAGGAGGCCAGCAGCCTACACAGGTCCCACAAGGACGGCAGGATAGTGGACCTGGTCACACCTCCTCTGGGAATGCCTGGAGCCGTGGCTCTCCATCATTTACATCAAACACCAGTTATTCCGGCCAGGCTTTCAAGAGGAGGAACGTGGTCAGGTTCAGGCATAGAGGTGCCAAGGAAGAGCTGCCCGATAGGAGGTATGTCATCAGAGAGCTGCTATGTAAGCAAATGGGTTTCCAGCCATCCAACATCCTGGCTGTGATAAACCTCCCAGACAGGCAGGGCTATGACATCAGTTTCAAGCTCATGTCTGACTTGGACCGCTTCTGGGCTAGCTTCACCAGATTCAGAGAAGAAGAGGGCTGGAGTAAATTCAGTTTTATCCCCATCTCTAAGCCAGATACCGTTAATGTCACCATCATCTTCTGGAATGAGTCGGTTCCCCACCAGGACATTGTAGTCTGGCTGAGGAGACATTGTGACCTCATGTCTGAACTCACCAAAACCAGAGATGAAGACGGTATCTGGACTGGGGGTGGAAGGTCTTGGTGAAGCTTCATCAACACCAAAATATTACCCAACATCTGCCTAATTCTTTCTTCATTGGCCGGGAAAAAGGTGTGTGTTTCTATGCAGGTCAGCCTAGGAAATGCTTTAAATGTGGGAAGACCGGTCACTTGGCGAGTGCGTGCACCATGGTGAAGTGCAACCTGTGTGGGGAGGTTGGTCATGTCAGTGCCAACTGCCAGGTCATTAGGTGTAATCTGTGTGGTAAGATTGGTCATCCCCACAGAGACTGTCCTGATGCCTGGCATAACATCTGCAAAGACTTTCCTGATGATGACTTATTGGAAGGGACAGATGACCTGGAGGAGGACGCGTTATTGTCAGGGTTAGTGCCAACAGGGCCAGAGTCTCAACAGGATGAACCAGACAGCGGTCCAGCACAAACCCAACCCCAGCCAGATGTCAATGAGGGGAACATGGAAGTGGTCACACAGGGTGTAGGCTCAGAGATTGTCTCTACTTCTGCATCAGTGTCCATTATTGGAGAAAATAAGCAGACTAAGAGAAGAAAGAAAGATAAGTCTAGCCGTAAGCCTGAGGATGAGTGGACAACTGTCCAAAACCCGAGTAAGATTAAAGTGGATAGTAGACCAGATGGGACAGTGACCGCCAATAGATTCAGTGTCCTATCTGAGTCGGACGCAGAGACAGAAATGGAAAGGGAGTTAAAACGTTTGATGGCTGAATATGATGGAGACCCAGATGATGATCCTCCCTCTAAAAAAAGACCCATTAGAGTTGAGAGGCAGTCTGATTCTGACATGGAGACTGGTGGTCAGCGGGGAGGTTCAGACTCTGATTTATGATGACCGGTTTAATCTCTGCATTACTTGTAGTGTGTATTACTATTATGGCTGATTTTCAACTTAAAGTCATTTCAAGTAATGTGAATAGCATGAAAGTGAGGAGAACAAGGCATGCAGTATATGATCATCTGAAGTATTTGGATGCTGATGTCTTCTTCTTGCAGGAAACCCATCTAAATACTTTGGGTCTTGTGCGAGAAGCAGAGAGAGAATGGAGGTCTGGTCCTTCCTTCTGGTCGCTGGCTGTGGAACCATATGCCGGGGTCTCCATACTGTTTAACACCAGGGATGTGACCATACATAGACTAACGGAGGTTTCAATGGGAAGGTGTCTAGTCCTGGAGGTCACAGTCCGCGGTAGAAGGCTCCGGCTCATCAATATCTATGGTCCACAGACAGTGACTGAGAGGACTGACCTTTTCAATGAGGTAAAGCCATACCTGTTCACATCCGTTCCTGTGGTTATGGCAGGGGATTTTAATGCCATTATGACACCCAGTGACAGACCTACTGGCAGACCCCTTACTAGAGACTCTAAGGTCCTAAACAGGATGATTCTTCAGGCTGGTTTGTGTGATGTGTTTGCATGTGGTGGTAGAAAGCCAAAGTTTACTTATTTTTGTGCTGGTAGGAACAGTCGGATAGACTTAGCTCTGGTGAGTCCTTCTGAAAACATTGGTGAGAGGACTGAGAAAGTTGTCCCTTATTCTGACCACCTAGCCTTGTATTTCTGTTTGGGAACCACCAAGCGCCCTGATCTTGGGAGAGGGTTATGGAAACTCAACTCCAGTCTCTTGGATGACCCTTACGTCCAGAGCTGTATCCACTCCCTTCTTCAGGGTCAGCTAGAGAGAACAGACTTTTATGACAACATGGCTGACTGGTGGGAGGACGTCAAGGATGAGATCAGATCCCTCTTAAAGAGATTGTCTTTTAAAAAGGGAAGAGTAAGTATAGCCAGTATCTCAAGCTGCGGAAAGAATTGGAGTCACTGTATTCGGCAAATGGGAGGGACCAACAAAAATTGACCGACTGAAATCTGAGATAAGGCAGTATCAGTACAGCAGGTACACCTCCCTGGTTCTTGAGCGGGATTATGGGACCTTAGGGTCACCTGATCCCTTTGAGAACTGCCGGGAGCGTGTGGCTAATAAATCGGTGGCAGGTCTCACTGACTCCCAGGGTGTTTTGCAGGAATCTCGGGAGGGTATCCTGGGGGTGGTGAGATCCTACTATACTGACTTGTTTCAGAAGAAGGTTTTGGATAGAGAGAAGATGACTCAATTCTTGGAGGCAACTCCAGGCCCTGATACTAATGATTTGGACTTTTCTCCTTTAACAGCAGAATTGACAGTGGAAGAGGTTAAAGTGGCCATTGATCAGTTACATCTGAAGAAGGCACCAGGTCCAGACGGTATAACAGCAGAATTTTATAAAAAGTTCAGAGACCACTTAGCCCCAATCCTCGTGGACGTGTACAAAAATTGTCTAGAAAATCACCTGATGCCTCCGTCCATGAGGGTGTCCTCGTTAATTCTGCTGTCTAAAGGTAAGGAGCCTAGTGACATCAAGAACTGGAGGCCGATTGCCCTCTTGAATGTCGACAGGAAGATTCTGGCAAAAATTCTGTTCTCTAGGTTAGTCTGTTTGTCCCGGGCACTGTTGGCAGGCTGTCAGTTCGGCACAGTAAAGGGCGGAACATCTCTGGAGCAGTCATCTCGATAAGGGAGATGTTTGAGAGATGTAAAGCTCTGAGGTGTGGGAGATATGTTGTAGGTCTGGACCAGGCTAAAGCCTTTGACAGAGTAGACCACGAGTATCTATGGGCCACTTTGTCAAAGTACGGTATTCGGGACAATTTATTGATTGGCTGAAAACCTTGTACAGAGAGGCTGAGAGCTTTCCTCTGGTCAATGGTTGGCAGGGGGACACATTCAGGGTTGAGGCTGGGGTGAGACAGGGTTGCCCGCTGAGTCCACTGCTGTATGTGTTTGCCTTGGACCCGTTCCTGAGATCACTGCAGCGTTGTGACTTCCAGGGGTGCCGGTCCCCATTGCTTGCCCCTGGATGTTGTTGCCTACGCGGATGATGTGACTGTGGTAATATCTGAGCCTCGTGAGGTGCAGATGTTGTCTGCAGCCATCAGAAGCTACTCGGAGGCCTCAGGGTCTCTGGTCAACCTTGAGAAGAGTCAAGCTTTCTGGACACTGAGTTCTGATCCAGACTTTGATATATCACAATTCGCGAAAGCCTCCACCCATATTAAGATCTTAGGGGTTAAATTTGGGAGGGACGATAACGCCAGGATAAATTGGGAGGAGAAGTTGGAAACCGGAAATGCAAAGGTTCAGCGATGGAAGAACTGGAGGCTGACCTATAGAGAAAGGGTTAAAATGGTGAAGACTTACCTGGTCCCTGTCTTCTTGTATGTCTCTGTCATTTTCCCTTTGCCAGAATCTCTCTCGGCTAGGCTCTTTAGCCTGTTCTTCCAGCTTCTTTGGGGAACAGGTTGAACCTGATAAAAAGGGGTATAACTTACCTGCAGAGGAGAGAGGGTGGGCTGGATATGATAAATCCAAGGGTGTTCTTTGACTCCATGTTTCTAAAAGTTAATTTTGGTTGCTTGGACTCGGAGAACAGCTCCCTGTGGGTGAACAGTGTCAGGGACTGGATATTGCCTTTGCAGAGTCTTGGGTGCGAGGCGGCAGTCTCAAGAGGAGGAGATGGACGAGTGGCATCCTCCCCAGTACCTGGACTATGCCCTGAAGTGTGTCAGGAAGTGGAGGCTAGAGAAGTCTTTCATCGAAAGTAAGACAAGGAAAGAACTGTACATTAAGATATGTAGGGACTTCTTTTGCTCTCCACTTGCTCTAAGGGATTGTCCAACCACCACTATGCAGGAAAGTCTTAGGTTCCTCAATGGGAAGCGACTCCCGCTAAACTGTATGACCTTACTTGGTTGTCACTGCATGGGAGGCTCTTTGTCAAAGGTAATTTAAAGTACTTATCTCAGTCAGATAGGAAGTGTCCCCTAGGATGTCCACAAGAGGAGACCATGGAACATTTCATAACTGAGTGCTGGGGAGGAAGGAAAATATGGAGGACAGTGTCTGACACCTTAAAAATCCAGAGGTTGCAGTTCCTGAAATATCCTGATATAATCTATGGTGTTCCATCCACTAATAATAATATTGACAGGGGTACACTGTATCTGATAATATCCACCATTAAGTATTATCATTGGCATGCAAGAACCCGGGTGTCCCTGCACAGTGAGGCCTTCCAATATATGACCGCAGTCAGCCAAATACTGTCCGAGCTCAGGTGGATAAGGTCACTGGAGATTAAAAGGAACCATAACAACAAAAAATTGTGGAGGAATGTACATCTGGACTAGGATGATTATCTTATTTTTCAGTTTGTATCATATTTTTCTTCAACAGGCATGGACTCTTTAAGTTAAATATTTCTTTGTGTTCTTTATAGTACAGTAATTGTATGAGCACTGAATGTGATTTTTGTTTCATTTAAATTGTACTTGTTTTGGTTTTTACAATAAAAATTGCCTCTTATGTACAAGAATATAACTACTATAATACTGCCCCTATGTACAAGAATATAACTAGTATAATACTGCCCCTATGTACAAGAATATAACTACTATAATACTGCTCCTATGTACAAGAATATAACTACTATAATACTGCTCCTATATACAAGAATATAACTACTATAATACTGCTCCTATGTACAGGAATATAACCACTATATTACTGCCTCCTATGTACAAGAATATAACTACTATAATACTGCTCCTATGTACAGGAATATAACCACTATATTATTGCCTCCTATGTACAAGAATATAACTGCTATAATACTGCTCCTATGTACAAGAATATAACTGCTATAATACTGCCTTCTATATACAAGAATATAACTACTATAATACTGCTCATATGTACAAGAATATAACTACTATAATACTACCTCCTATGTACAGGAATATAACTACTATAATACTGCTCCTATGTACAGGAATATAGCTACTATAATACTGCTCCTATGTACAAGAATATAACTACTATAATACTGCCTCCTATTGTAAGAGAGTGTCTGGAGTGGTAGTGGGTGGAAGATACGTGCCACCGGGGGTCGTGGCCCCGGTGGAGTAAGAGCCGGGTCTTTTGTGTTTTGTCAGCAGTGAGTGCTGTCACACAGCGGTCCGGGCCGGCTCTTACTGGGAACAGGCAAAGAGCAGGGTGGGTGTCTGTTCCCCACGGACCACAACGGCTGGACGGGATTCGGTTGTTGGTGTCAGTCTACACTGATCCTGGCAGGTTGGTTATCTCTGGCCTTAGTTGGGTAGGGAAGGAGTTAATCCTTCACTATGCTCGGTGGGTGTGGTCCTCCTGCTACACCCAGGGCTGTGAATATAAGTTTGATGCTCACTGACTGTGGGGTGATGAAGTGCTCTCCTGTCTCACTGCAGGAGGCTGTACGGGAGGCTGATCGCATGGTCGGGGGCTGAGCTCTGTGAGTCCCGCTCTGCTAACAAAGACTGCCCAGTTGCTGCAGGCTCCGGGAAGGGCCCAAAGAAGGGATCCTGTGGCCGGGCCATTTCCCTTGTCCAGGCCGACTGCGTGGCCCTGTCTAGCTTGGCTGCGAATCCTGGACAGAGCCACGCCCCACTGACAAGGTGTAGTACTGATCACGGATGTGAGAGACTGTGTGAACAGGCACCAAGGCGCCAGCTGCGTTTGGGACTCCCGTTGTGGGAGGTGTGGTTTATGAACTTTGCTGTGGGTGTGAATTGCACAGTTTTGATGTGATGCACTAGGCGTGAATAAAAAGCGCGGTGTGGACACAAAGCCTGTCTCCTTGAGCCTCTATACTGCCACCGCTACCACCTGCCTACCAGAGCAAGCCCCTACACTATGTACAAGTAAATATAAATACTATAATACTGCCTCCTATGTACAAGAATATAACTACTATAATACTGCTCCTATGTACAAGAATATAACTACTATAATACTGCTCCTATGTACAAGAATATAACTACTATAATACTGCTCCTATGTACAAGAATATAACTACTATAATACTGCTCCTATGTACAAGAATATAACTACTATAATACTGCTCCTATGTACAAGAATATAACTACTATAATACTGCTCCTATGTACAAGAATATAACTACTATAATACTGCTCCTATGTACAAGAATATAACTACTATAATACTGCTCCTATGTACAAGAATATAACTACTATAATACTGCTCCTATGTACAAGAATATAACTACTATAATACTGCTCCTATGTACAAGAATATAACTACTATAATACTGCTCCTATGTACAAGAATATAACTACTATAATACTGCTCCTATGTACAAGAATATAACTACTATAATACTGCCTCCTATGTACAAGAATATAACTACTATAATACTGCTCCTATGTACAAGAATATAACTACTATAATGATCTTTTTATTTAAAAACAGGCAACAAAATATTACAATACATTTACAATAAAATCATAGAAAAGAATAAATAATATAAAGTTACATCACTTTGATAAACATCACAACACATTATACAAATGCTGACACATTGATGTTCCTCCAGTACACGTTATTGCGGTTATTTTTCCCGTCTTTCTTATATATCATCTTCAGACTTTCCAGGATATTATGTAAGATTTTATCACCGGTCAGGAGTTCCCTGTTGATGACCAGGCAGCACCGCGCACACCACAGATGGTACATGGTCGCCACATTCACTACATACAGGGAACTTCTGCTATATTGTCTGAGATCTGGGGGAAGTCTCCATACAAGAGCTGAGAGTACGGCTGCCCGACTAGATGGGGTAACTGAAGGGACAGTGACACGGCCTCCCATACCTGGATACTGAACGGACAGTCCAGCAGAAGATGCTCCATGGTCTCCAGTACCTGACGGCATTGCTCTCTAGGACAGGATCTGTCTGGCACATTTCTACACTTTAGATTGTCCCTGACATACATTTTACCGTGAAATGCCAGCCATGACACATCCTTCATGTGAGCGGGGACTCTGGGGTCCTCCAGGATTCTCACAGCCTGTTTTACATCCAGGTTTGGGGCGTTCTTCAGCTGGATTTGGACACTAAACTGAGATATCAGCAGGTTCTTATACATCTCTTTCCTACTGAGCTGCTTTACATCACCATATAAGATTTTCCATTTAATGATCTTACTAATTACATGTACCGCGTACCAGGAAACGTTATTCTTAATGCGCCCGAGATCCTCTTAATGGGGTCACCTACCGACCACACAGAGACAAACTGCTGGATCTGGTTCTTAAACAGAGAACTCCACAGCTTCAACTCTGAACTCTTACAAAATGAGAAATTCTTCATCAGAAACATTAGGTTAAAGAAGAGCTCTGGGCAGGGCATGGACAGGCCGCCCTCCTTCTGGGGAGATAGACAATGTTCCTCCTGACTATATTCACCCTATTACCCCACAAGAAGTGGAAGAAGATATTGGTCAGTCTGGTAAGCAGCTTATCGGGCACTGGGAACACCACACTGACGTAGAGGAATAGCGGGAGCAGGAAGCTTTTCAGCAGGCGGATCTTCTCCTGATAGGTCAGCTTCCAGTGCCGCCAGCACTGCACCTTCTGCTCACACACCGCCAGCTTCTCCTCCCAGTTCACCTTCCCATCATCTACAGTTCCAAACTGAATTCCCAAAATCTTTATCTTGTCCTGCACTGTTCTGAAGGGCACTGAGAAGACACCACGGTCACCCCCAGCCACAACGCCTCGCTCTTATCCATATTCACAGCAGAATTCGACACTCGAGAGAAAGCTGCTATCTCCTGTTGTAGGGCCACACAATCATCACTAGACGACACCAGAACCGTCACATCATCCGCATAAGCACAGAACTTCACGTCCACTATTTTACTCTGTAGGTGACATTTCAACCCCAAGAGATTTCTATTATCCTGCAACTTTCTTAAAAAGGATCCAGACTGAAGACATATAATAATGGGCTTAGAGGGCAGCCCTGCCTTACACCAGACATGGTCCTGAAGGGTTCTGCCAAGTGACCATTAATCAGAGGCTGGCTTACTGCCTCCTTATAGAGAACCTGCAGCCATTGTACGAGGCGTGCAGGAAGTCCGTACTCCAACAACACCTGGTACAGGTAGTCATGATGGACTCTATCGAAAGCCTTGCTCTGGTCTAACCCCACCACATATGCTCCTACGCTGTGCTGCCTGATGTACGTCACCGCTTCCCTGACCAGCAGCAATGAGTCCTCTATAGTCCGGCCTTTCACACCACACGTCTGGTTGGAGATGATCAGGTCATCCGCCACCGCACTCAGCCTATAATACAAGATCTTGGCCAGAACTTTATAATCGGTGTTCAGTAAAGACAATGGACGCCAGTTTTTAAGTCTTTTAGATTTCCTTTCTTTGCCAGGAGAACCAGAACAGATTTATACTGTGACTGTAGAAGTTTCCTGGCAGAAAGGCAATCATTATAGACCTGCGCCAGGTCTGGGGCTAATACATCTCTGAACTCCTTATAGAATTCACTGGTCAGACCGTCCAGGCCCGGGCTCTTCTTGGTTTTTAAGGAGTCAATGCTCCTCTTCACCTCCTCCTCAGTTATGGGCTCGGCCAAGCCGTCTGCTTGTGCATGATATAATTTTGGGAGTTTGATGCCTTTCAGGTAAGTTCTGATGCTGTCACCACTTATCTGACAGCCTTTAAACTGATTTTTGTAATAATCTCCAATAATCTTGTGGAGTTTCCTCTGATCTGATTGCTCCACCCCATGTTCATCTAACAGGCTGGTCATGAGCTTCCTGCTGACCCTGTTCTTACAGGCAATATAGGGGTCTGGGTTGTGAACCCCCCAATTATCAAACTTCCCCTCTGCTTTGAGAGACTTGAGGCGGTCATACTGCAGCTCTCGCATCTTCTGCTTTATCTGGGTGACGTACTTACCATCTACCTTTTCACCACTATTGATCTTACCGTATACCCGGCTCAGCTGCAGCCTCAGCGCTGAATACCTCATATACTCCACATTACTATGCCTCCTCGCAGCACGTATGAGAAACTGCTTGATATCACCCTTCATACCCTCCCACCACTCCGCTGTGTCATCACACATACACTGGGTGGTCCTCCGCTCATTATAGAAGGTGGTAAAGGCCTCCCTGAACTTTGGATCTTGCAGCACCGAGCTGTTCGCCTTCCAGTAGCCCCTACCACAGACCACGGCCCCGGCCAGATCCAGCGTGACACTCACCATACAATGGTCGGAGAACTCTATGGGGCTCGTCCTGTAATCAGAGCTCCTCACTCCACGTTTTATATACACCCGGTCTATTCTACTGGCGTTACCGGCCTTATGGTAAGTGTAGGCTCTACCGGAGCTATGTACAACATAGGGATCCACTAAATGAGCCTGCTGGACTATATTGTTAAGGAAGTTCTCATCATATCTCAGCTGCTTATGACTACTGGAACGATCCACATTACAGGAGACACTATTAAAATCCCGACACATTATAAACACCCTGGATGTAAAACAATATGGCTTCATCTGCTGAAATAATTCCCTCCTCTCCTTTCTAGTCTGAGGAGCATAGATGTTAATGGCTCTATAATACACAGTGTCCAGTATAAAGTCCAGCATCAGACAGCGGCCCGGACAGATCTCCAGGACTCTCTCCACCTCAACCTCCATCTTATTGAAGAGAATGGCCACACCGTCATTTCTCTCCAGCCCAAAGGACCAGAAAGACGCTCCATGTCTCCAGTCTCTCTTGGCTGCAAACACCTGAGCATTGTTCTTCAGATAAGTCTCCTGTAAGCAGAAGATGTCCGCTCTCTCCTGAGACAGACGCTGGTACATCGCCTGCCGCCTGTTCTTAGTCTTCACACTGTTCACATTTATAGAGCTGATTCTCAGCCTCATCCAGGTCACTTAGTTTTCTTGCTCTTTTTCCTCCTTCCGCTGCTGTGACCTGTAGTGCCCCATCTTTTGGTGGACACTGGGGGGTCAGGTTCATCTTCCTGGGGGTCACCATCAGGGTTATGTGAAGAAGCATACTCCATATCTCCTTTTTCCTCTGACTCTCCTTCCCCTAGCGCACCGTACTGCCCGGAGGTTATGGCCAGCACTGGCGGATCCGGGGTTTTCTTTGCTGCGCTGTTCTTTCTTTTTACAGTCTGGAATCCCTCTTCATCCACAGAGGGCTTCCTGAGCCTCCTGAGCCCTGCAGCCGGACCGTCAGGCTTTGTAGACGTAGAGGGCAGTTCTTTAGGTGGTTTGGCAACTGGTTTACTGGTCACTTTACTCTGCGTATGAGAATTCTCTTCAGTGGCTGGTACTTGTAGTGCTACAGGTGGTACTTTAGTTTCCACAGCAGGGTTTCTGGATTTTGGAGCCTTTTCAATGGCTGGTACTTCTGGTTCAGCAAATGTTGGCACTTGTAATGGAGTAGATGGACGATCAGTCTCTAACTCTGCTGGTACTTGTAGTGCATCAGGAGGGCCATCGCTCTGTACAACAGGGTCACTAGTACTTTGCATTTCTTCAGTATGAGGACCGTCAGCTTCTGGGGCTGTATCTGCTCAGTGACATCCTCCTGACCTTCCTCCATGGCCTCTAAGAAGATCTCATCACTGCCGTTATTGTGATCCGCATGCGGACAGTCCCGGAACGTATGACCAGCTCCTAAGCACAGATTACAGATGACCGGACCTGTACAGTCGTCCTTTGAATGTCCAAACTGTCCACAAAATGAGCACTTAATACGGGAGCAGTTGATGGCAGGTGCCTGCCCCCACATCTGTGACACAGCCGCGGCTGACCGGGGTAGTAGCATATCCCTCTCTCTGAGCCCAGGTAGAAGGAGTGCGGCAGATGTCTGGTCACACCATTGTATTGCTCTAGTTGTATCCTCACAGTGTATCCGCCATTCCAGATGTCTTCCTCATCATAGATTTTTCCGGATGACTCTTCAACAGACACTGTCTGCTCAGCCAGTGCTCCAGATCTGCCAGCGCCACCACCTCAGACTGGAACAAGATGGTGGCCCTCACTACCTGAGGCTTGGACAGCTGGATCACCTGTAGATGCTCCCAGATTGACTGTTCCTTCGTGTCATTGTATATATTCCAGAATAAGTCCAGATCATACTGCAGTTTAAAGCTGACGTCATAGATCCTGCTGGAGGGATGTGGATCAGGGCGTACACCTCAGATGCCTTAAACCTCATGAAGTCCTTCAGAAGTGCTTTCCTATGTACAGTCTGGAGGGGAGGTTTTCTTCTGGACCCGTATACTTAATCCTAACAGCGTTCTTTCTCTGAGGTGGAGGGTTAGCTCGGCCTTGTGACATTGGAGAACAGTCTCCTGAATTGTGGACGGTCAGCAGGAGGAACAGTGCTGGGCCTCTCCTCTACAGGCTTACTGACTCCAGATCGTCCTGCAGATCCACCTATGTCTGCTCCAGACTGCTGTGCACCTGACACCGCGGACGGCTGAGGGTCCATGTCTGCTCCAGACTGCTGTGCACCTGACACTGCGGACGGCTGAGGGTCCATGTCTGCTCCAGACTGCTGTGCACCTGACACTGCGGACGGCTGAGGGTCCATGTCTGCTCCAGACTGCTGTGCACCTGACACTGTGGACGGCTGGGGGTCCATGTCTGCTCCAGACTGCTGCGCACCTGACACTGCGGACGGCTGGGGGTCCATGTCTGCTCCAGACTGCTGTGCACCTGACACTGCGGACGCCTGAGGGTCCTGTATACTGACCTCCATGTCTGCTCCAGTCTGTATAGCAGTCTCCTCTGAGAGCTGAGTTTCATTCAAAGCACTGAGCAGGGTCTCACCCACAACACTCAGTGGGGTCTCACTCACAGCACTGAGCGGGGTCTCATCCACAACACTCAGTGGGGTCTCACTCACAGCACTGAGCGGGGTCTCGTTCACAGCACTGAGCGGGGTCTCATTCACAGCACTGAGCGGGGTCTCATCCACAACACTGTTCAGGGTCCCCCCCACAGCACTGAGCGGGGTCTCATCCACAATGTCCGCACATGAAGCACTCTCCTGTTCACACACAGGATTGCTGCTTGCATTAACTTCACCAGGGTTGCAAGCTGAGTCCACTGCAATTAACCCCTTGTTGGATGACACACTTGGTTCCATAGTATTCCCAGCATTTTCAGAGACTGACCGCTCGGACCCCATACATAGAGACCCTGAAAGCAATGACCCTCCAGGCGCTGCACCCACACATCTCTGAGGGTTTCCTTGCTTCACCATATTGTACACATCGCCATAATCTTTACTTTTTATTTCTATGATTTCTTTTATCTTCACATTCTGGGCTCTGGCCTCCCTCTTTTTCTCCGTTGCCCAGCTTTCCACTTTAGGTATTGCGTTTTTACCTTTATCTAGTTTATCTTTTAACATATCAAGTTCACGTGTGCAGTCATCCAGGCATTCATACTTCATCAGCTTTTTCTTTGGATCAGTCTCTGACTTAATCTCATCTCTTAACTTAGAAATGCGCCTTTCCAGTTTAAACAAACTTTTCTTTGTCACAGTTGTACTTAATCCAGAAGCACTACAAGTTTCAGTAGACTCACCAGCCACCATTTCCAGCTTATCGCTTCCACCATCTCCATGCTGCAGGCCGCACTCCAAGCTCTGGGCTTTCCCAGGATCATCAGCCCAGCTCCCCTCCCCTCCACCTGGGTCAGAAGCCATGCCCCCTCCCTGCAGGGAGCTCAGCAGCACACGTCTATCCTCTCCTATGGACAAGAATAGAACTACTATAATACTGCTCCTATGTACAAGAATATAACTAATATAATACTGCTCCTATGTACAAGAATATAACTACTATAATACTGCCTCCTATGTACAAGAATATAACTACTTGTCGTGGAAAGGAGGGAAGAGTGCAGCCCTGAAATCCACCCGCACCTCTATCCCTACATACTTGCACGACCAGTCCTAACTGATGGCGTACAGCTTGGCAGCAGTCTCTAGCTTAAATACGTTCAGGGGCCTAACGATGATACGAGGAAAAACCGTGAGCAGAGTCAGGGATGCAAAAGTGAAAGCCAGGAGGTCACGCAGGTATACAGGGAAAAACTCAAAAACAAGATCAATACAATCCGAAGTCAGAAGCCAAGAGATCACATCAAATCCAAGGAGGTCAGGAGGTCGAGGTCAAAAATACACAAAGTACAAACCCTAACAATATGCTGGTGAGGGTTACCTGTTCAAATAGCAGGACCTGTGAGTCACATGATGTGGCCAGCGTCACGTGACCCAAGTCCAGATACTACAATCTGAGCGCCGATTCATCGCGATTGGCGCTCAGTTCCCCCTTCTGCTAGTTTTCTAGGAGGACGCCGGCCGAGCTGAGGAGGCGTGCGCTGCCGGGTCGTCCTCACCCCCTGGTCCCCATGAAGTTGAGGACGCCGGGCGCGACCTTGCTCCTGCACACAGACAGGTTGTCGCGGTACTGCAAGGAGTAAGCCGTCGCCTGCTCCCCGTTACAGTACAACCCCCTTCTACGAGGGGCCACCGGACATATAGTCACTGGAGTGGGTTTCTCTAGGTGAGCCAGATGGAATCTTTTCACCAACCGCGTAGCATGCATCTTACTTGCCAGCACCCAAGACCCCTCCTCAGGGCCAAAACCCTTCCATTGAACCAAGTATTGAAAATAATTCCGGACCTTTCTCACATCAAAGATTTTATAAATCTCGAATTCTAGTTGACCGGCCACCGCTACTGAAGGCGGAGACTCCTGCGAAGGGGATACAGGTGACGCCTACTTTTTGAGTAAGGCTTTATGGAAAACATTATGGATACGAAAGGAGTCAGGTATCCGTAATTTAAAAGGCACAGGATTAATAGTGCCAATAATCTCATAAGGACCAATAAACCGGAGGGCCGCCTGTTGGGCATCCCTGCACTAGGTCTTGTATTCTGTGTAGTGAGTATAGCACTAGGTCATGCACTCTGTGAAGTGAGTATAGCACTAGGTCATGTATTCTGTGCGGTGAATATAGCACTAGGTCATGTATTCTGTGTAGTGAGTATAGCATTAGGATATGCACTTTGTGAAGTGAGTATAGCACTAGGTCATGTACTCTGTGTAGTGAGTATACCACTAGGTCATGCACTCTGTGTGGTGAGAATAGCACTAGGCCATGTATTCTGTGTAGTGAGTATAGCACTAGGTTATGAATTCTGTGCGGTGAGTATAGCACTAGGTCATGTATTCTGTGTAGTGAGTATAGCACTAGGTTATGTATTCTGTGCGGTGAGTATAGCACTAGGTCCTGTATTCTGTGTCAGTGAGTATAGCACTAGGTCCTGTATTCTGTGCAGTGAGTATAGCACTAGGTCCTGTATTCTGTTCAGTGAGTATAGCACTAGGTCCTGTATTCTGTTCAGTGAGTATAGCACTAGGTCATGTATTCTGTGCGGTGAATATAGCACTAGGTCCTGTATTCTGTGTAGTGAGTATAGCACTAGGTCATGTACTCTGTTCAGTGAGTATAGCACTAGGCCATGTATTCTGTGCGGTGAATATAGCACTAGGTCATGTATTCTGTGTAGTGAGTATAGCACTAGGTCCTGTATTCTGTTCAGTGAATATAGCACTAGGTCCTGAATTCGGTACAGTGAGTATAGCACTAGGTCCTGTATTCTGTTCAGTGAGTATAGCACTAGGTCATGTACTCTGTGTAGTGAGTATAGTACTTGGTCATGTATTCTGTGTAGTGAGTATAGCACTAGGTCCTGAATTCTGTTCAGTGAGTATAGTGCTAGGTCCTGTATTCTGTTCAGTGAATATAGCACTAGGTCCTGTATTCTGTACAGTGAGTATAGCACTAGGTCATGTATTCTGTGTAGTGAGTATAGCACTAGGTCCTGAATTCTGTTCAGTGAGTATAGTGCTAAGTCCTGTATTCTGTTCAGTGAGTATAGCACTAGGTCCTGTATTCTGTTCAGTGAGTATAGCACTAGGTCCTGAATTATGTACAGTGAGTATAGCACTAGGTCCATGTATTCTGTTCAGTGAGTATAGCACTAGGTCCTGTATTCTGTTCAGTGAGTATAGCACTAGGTCCTGTATTCTGTTCAGTGAGTATAGCACTAGGTCATGTATTCTGTTCAGTGAGTATAGCACTAGGTCCTGTATTCTGTTCAGTGAGTATAGCACTAGGTCCTGTATTCTGTTCAGTGAGTATAGCACTAGGTCCTGTATTCTGTTCAGTGAGTATAGCACTAGGTCCTGTATTCTGTTCAGTGAGTATAGCACTAGGTCCTGTATTCTGTTCAGTGAGTATAGCACTAGGTCCTGTATTCTGTTCAGTGAGTATAGCACTAGGTCCTGTATTCTGTTCAGTGAGTATAGCACTAGGTCCTGTATTCTGTTCAGTGAGTATAGCACTAGGTCCTGTATTCTGTTCAGTGAGTATAGCACTAGGTCCTGTATTCTGTTCAGTGAGTATAGCACTAGGTCCTGTATTCTGTTCAGTGAGTATAGCACTAGGTCCTGTATTCTGTTCAGTGAGTATAGCACTAGGTCCTGTATTCTGTTCAGTGAGTATAGCACTAGGTCCTGTATTCTGTTCAGTGAGTATAGCACTAGGTCCTGTATTCTGTTCAGTGAGTATAGCACTAGGTCCTGTATTCTGTTCAGTGAGTATAGCACTAGGTCCTGTATTCTGTTCAGTGAGTATAGCACTAGGTCCTGTATTCTGTTCAGTGAGTATAGCACTAGGTCCTGTATTCTGTTCAGTGAGTATAGCACTAGGTCCTGTATTCTGTTCAGTGAGTATAGCACTAGGTCCTGTATTCTGTTCAGTGAGTATAGCACTAGGTCCTGTATTCTGTTCAGTGAGTATAGCACTAGGTCCTGTATTCTGTTCAGTGAGTATAGCACTAGGTCCTGTATTCTGTTCAGTGAGTATAGCACTAGGTCCTGTATTCTGTTCAGTGAGTATAGCACTAGGTCCTGTATTCTGTTCAGTGAGTATAGCACTAGGTCCTGTATTCTGTTCAGTGAGTATAGCACTAGGTCCTGTATTCTGTTCAGTGAGTATAGCACTAGGTCCTGTATTCTGTTCAGTGAGTATAGCACTAGGTCCTGTATTCTGTTCAGTGAGTATAGCACTAGGTCCTGTATTCTGTTCAGTGAGTATAGCACTAGGTCCTGTATTCTGTTCAGTGAGTATAGCACTAGGTCCTGTATTCTGTTCAGTGAGTATAGCACTAGGTCCTGTATTCTGTTCAGTGAGTATAGCACTAGGTCCTGTATTCTGTTCAGTGAGTATAGCACTAGGTCCTGTATTCTGTTCAGTGAGTATAGCACTAGGTCCTGTATTCTGTTCAGTGAGTATAGCACTAGGTCCTGTATTCTGTTCAGTGAGTATAGCACTAGGTCCTGTATTCTGTTCAGTGAGTATAGCACTAGGTCCTGTATTCTGTTCAGTGAGTATAGCACTAGGTCCTGTATTCTGTTCAGTGAGTATAGCACTAGGTCCTGTATTCTGTTCAGTGAGTATAGCACTAGGTCCTGTATTCTGTTCAGTGAGTATAGCACTAGGTCCTGTATTCTGTTCAGTGAGTATAGCACTAGGTCCTGTATTCTGTTCAGTGAGTATAGCACTAGGTCCTGTATTCTGTTCAGTGAGTATAGCACTAGGTCCTGTATTCTGTTCAGTGAGTATAGCACTAGGTCCTGTATTCTGTTCAGTGAGTATAGCACTAGGTCCTGTATTCTGTTCAGTGAGTATAGCACTAGGTCCTGTATTCTGTTCAGTGAGTATAGCACTAGGTCCTGTATTCTGTTCAGTGAGTATAGCACTAGGTCCTGTATTCTGTTCAGTGAGTATAGCACTAGGTCCTGTATTCTGTTCAGTGAGTATAGCACTAGGTCCTGTATTCTGTTCAGTGAGTATAGCACTAGGTCCTGTATTCTGTTCAGTGAGTATAGCACTAGGTCCTGTATTCTGTTCAGTGAGTATAGCACTAGGTCCTGTATTCTGTTCAGTGAGTATAGCACTAGGTCCTGTATTCTGTTCAGTGAGTATAGCACTAGGTCCTGTATTCTGTTCAGTGAGTATAGCACTAGGTCCTGTATTCTGTTCAGTGAGTATAGCACTAGGTCCTGTATTCTGTTCAGTGAGTATAGCACTAGGTCCTGTATTCTGTTCAGTGAGTATAGCACTAGGTCCTGTATTCTGTTCAGTGAGTATAGCACTAGGTCCTGTATTCTGTTCAGTGAGTATAGCACTAGGTCCTGTATTCTGTTCAGTGAGTATAGCACTAGGTCCTGTATTCTGTTCAGTGAGTATAGCACTAGGTCCTGTATTCTGTTCAGTGAGTATAGCACTAGGTCCTGTATTCTGTTCAGTGAGTATAGCACTAGGTCCTGTATTCTGTTCAGTGAGTATAGCACTAGGTCCTGTATTCTGTTCAGTGAGTATAGCACTAGGTCCTGTATTCTGTTCAGTGAGTATAGCACTAGGTCCTGTATTCTGTTCAGTGAGTATAGCACTAGGTCCTGTATTCTGTTCAGTGAGTATAGCACTAGGTCCTGTATTCTGTTCAGTGAGTATAGCACTAGGTCCTGTATTCTGTTCAGTGAGTATAGCACTAGGTCCTGTATTCTGTTCAGTGAGTATAGCACTAGGTCCTGTATTCTGTTCAGTGAGTATAGCACTAGGTCCTGTATTCTGTTCAGTGAGTATAGCACTAGGTCCTGTATTCTGTTCAGTGAGTATAGCACTAGGTCCTGTATTCTGTTCAGTGAGTATAGCACTAGGTCCTGTATTCTGTTCAGTGAGTATAGCACTAGGTCCTGTATTCTGTTCAGTGAGTATAGCACTAGGTCCTGTATTCTGTTCAGTGAGTATAGCACTAGGTCCTGTATTCTGTTCAGTGAGTATAGCACTAGGTCCTGTATTCTGTTCAGTGAGTATAGCACTAGGTCCTGTATTCTGTTCAGTGAGTATAGCACTAGGTCCTGTATTCTGTTCAGTGAGTATAGCACTAGGTCCTGTATTCTGTGTCAGTGAGTATAGCACTAGGTCCTGTATTCTGTTCAGTGAGTATAGCACTAGGTCCTGTATTCTGTTCAGTGAGTATAGCACTAGGTCCTGTATTCTGTTCAGTGAGTATAGCACTAGGTCCTGTATTCTGTTCAGTGAGTATAGCACTAGGTCCTGTATTCTGTTCAGTGAGTATAGCACTAGGTCCTGTATTCTGTTCAGTGAGTATAGCACTAGGTCCTGTATTCTGTTCAGTGAGTATAGCACTAGGTCCTGTATTCTGTTCAGTGAGTATAGCACTAGGTCCTGTATTCTGTTCAGTGAGTATAGCACTAGGTCCTGTATTCTGTTCAGTGAGTATAGCACTAGGTCCTGTATTCTGTTCAGTGAGTATAGCACTAGGTCCTGTATTCTGTTCAGTGAGTATAGCACTAGGTCCTGTATTCTGTTCAGTGAGTATAGCACTAGGTCCTGTATTCTGTTCAGTGAGTATAGCACTAGGTCCTGTATTCTGTTCAGTGAGTATAGCACTAGGTCCTGTATTCTGTTCAGTGAGTATAGCACTAGGTCCTGTATTCTGTTCAGTGAGTATAGCACTAGGTCCTGTATTCTGTTCAGTGAGTATAGCACTAGGTCCTGTATTCTGTTCAGTGAGTATAGCACTAGGTCCTGTATTCTGTTCAGTGAGTATAGCACTAGGTCCTGTATTCTGTTCAGTGAGTATAGCACTAGGTCCTGTATTCTGTTCAGTGAGTATAGCACTAGGTCCTGTATTCTGTTCAGTGAGTATAGCACTAGGTCCTGTATTCTGTTCAGTGAGTATAGCACTAGGTCCTGTATTCTGTTCAGTGAGTATAGCACTAGGTCCTGTATTCTGTTCAGTGAGTATAGCACTAGGTCCTGTATTCTGTTCAGTGAGTATAGCACTAGGTCCTGTATTCTGTTCAGTGAGTATAGCACTAGGTCCTGTATTCTGTTCAGTGAGTATAGCACTAGGTCCTGTATTCTGTTCAGTGAGTATAGCACTAGGTCCTGTATTCTGTTCAGTGAGTATAGCACTAGGTCCTGTATTCTGTTCAGTGAGTATAGCACTAGGTCCTGTATTCTGTTCAGTGAGTATAGCACTAGGTCCTGTATTCTGTTCAGTGAGTATAGCACTAGGTCCTGTATTCTGTTCAGTGAGTATAGCACTAGGTCCTGTATTCTGTTCAGTGAGTATAGCACTAGGTCCATGTATTCTGTTCAGTGAGTATAGCACTAGGTCCTGTATTCTGTTCAGTGAGTATAGCACTAGGTCCTGTATTCTGTTCAGTGAGTATAGCACTAGGTCCTGTATTCTGTTCAGTGAGTATAGCACTAGGTCCTGTATTCTGTTCAGTGAGTATAGCACTAGGTCCTGTATTCTGTTCAGTGAGTATAGCACTAGGTCCTGTATTCTGTACAGTGAGTATAGCACTAGGTCCTGTATTCTGTACAGTGAGTATAGCACTAGGTCCTGTATTCTGTACAGTGAGTATAGCACTAGGTCCTGTATTCTGTACAGTGAGTATAGCACTAGGTCCTGTATTCTGTGTAGTGAGTATAGCACTAGGTCCTGTATTCTGTTCAGTGAGTATAGCACTAGGTCATGTACTCTGTTCAGTGAGTATAGCACTTGGTCCTGTATTCTGTTCAGTGAGTATAGCACTAGGTCCTGAATTCTGTACAGTGAGTATAGCACTAGGTCATGTACTCTGTTCAGTGAGTATAGCACTAGGTCCTGAATTCTGTACAGTGAGTATAGCACTAGGTCCTGTATTCTGTTTAGTGAGTATAGCACTAGGTCCTGTATTCTGTTCAGTGAGTATAGCACTAGGTCCTGTATTCTGTTCAGTGAGTATAGCACTAGGTCCTGTATTCTGTTCAGTGAGTATAGCACTAGGTCCTGTATTCTGTTCAGTGAGTATAGCACTAGGTCCTGTATTCTGTTCAGTGAGTATAGCACTAGGTCCTGTATTCTGTTCAGTGAGTATAGCACTAGGTCCTGTATTCTGTTCAGTGAGTATAGCACTAGGTCCTGTATTCTGTGTCAGTGAGTATAGCACTAGGTCCTGTATTCTGTTCAGTGAGTATAGCACTAGGTCCTGTATTCTGTTCAGTGAGTATAGCACTAGGTCCTGTATTCTGTTCAGTGAGTATAGCACTAGGTCCTGTATTCTGTTCAGTGAGTATAGCACTAGGTCCTGTATTCTGTTCAGTGAGTATAGCACTAGGTCCTGTATTCTGTTCAGTGAGTATAGCACTAGGTCATGTATTCTGTTCAGTGAGTATAGCACTAGGTCCTGTATTCTGTTCAGTGAGTATAGCACTAGGTCCTGTATTCTGTTCAGTGAGTATAGCACTAGGGTCCTGTATTCTGTTCAGTGAGTATAGCACTAGGTCCTGTATTCTGTTCAGTGAGTATAGCACTAGGTCCTGTATTCTGTTCAGTGAGTATAGCACTAGGTCCTGTATTCTGTTCAGTGAGTATAGCACTAGGTCCTGTATTCTGTTCAGTGAGTATAAGCACTAGGTCCTGTATTCTGTTCAGTGAGTATAGCACTAGGTCCTGTATTCTGTTCAGTGAGTATAGCACTAGGTCCTGTATTCTGTTCAGTGAGTATAGCACTAGGTCCTGAATTCTGTACAGTGAGTATAGCACTAGGTCCTGTATTCTGTTCATTGAATATAGCACTAGGTCCTGTATCCTGTTCAGTGAGTATAGCACTAGGTCCTGTATTCTGTTCAGTGAGTATAGCACTAGGTCATGTATTCTGTACAGTGAGTATAGCACTAGGTCCTGTATTCTGTTCAGTGAGTACAGCACTAGGTCATGTACTCTGTTCAGTGAGTATAGAGCTAGGTCCTGTATTCTGTTCAGTGAGTATAGCACTAGGTCCTGTATTCTGTTCAGTGAGTATAGCACTAGGTCCTGTACTCTGTTCAGTGAGTATAGCACTAGGTCCTGTATTCTGTACAGTGAGTATAGCACTAGGTCCTGTATTCTGTTCAGTGAATATAGCACTAGGTCCTGTATTCTGTTCAGTGAGTATAGCACTAGGTCCTGTATTCTGTGTAGTGAGTATAGCACTAGGTCCTGTATTTCTGTGGTGGTTGCAGGTGCATTGTGTTTGTTTGTACAGGAAATGTTGATGGGCTCCCATATATTACCAGTTTGGGGGTAGACCGACATCCTCACGTGTCAGGAGGAGGCAGTTGTGGCTGAAGTTGTTGCTAGCCCTTGTGGTGTTTATTGAGACAGCCAATTAAATTAACCCTTTCCTCTCCCTGGCATCATCAAAGCGAGTGCTGGGGCTGATCATGTGACAGGCCGTAGGCTGTGGTGACAGCTCTGAATTCAGTACTTTTATGTTTTCTGTCTGAGAGCAGATCATTAATTCTCCTCTCTTCTGAAGTCATCTTTTGCCTACAGATCGGGGAGTCGGTGCGGAGAGACCCACCATCCCTTGTAAGTCATGTCTTTAGACACGATAGTTGTGTTCCTAGTTATGCTATTTGTGTGGAGAGGAAGAGGTAAGTGGCTGTGACTTCTCAGTGGCCTCACTTTTCTTGGAAGATCATTAGCATCAGATGAGTTAAATCTGTCCAGTCGTAGGCTGTTTCCCTAGAGATGAGATTTGTTCCGACCACTCGCAGTGTCGTGTGTCTGCCTGGCCTCAAATAACAACTTACCACTCGCCTCAGTCGTGTCATATAAAGGAAAGGTAATTCTCCCACTGTCCAATTAGTATCAGAAGGAACTAGAAAAACTCCAGGTCAGTCTCCCACTCGAAAGACCTATAGTTACTGGGGTCATTCCCACACTATATGAGATTGATTTATAATAACTTTGGTCATTATCAAGCTGCGGGATGAGTATAAGAAAGATCTATAGTAACCTAGATAATTCTCAGATCGTTGAAAGAGTATGAGAATGATCCATAGTAAGTCAGGACATTCTTATACTGCTGATAAGAACTACCTATAGTAATTCAGGTCATTCTCCCACTATGGGATGAGTATAAGAACTATCTGTAGTAACTCAGGTTATTCTCCCACTATGGGATGAGTATAAGAACTAAGTATAGTAACTCAGGTCATTCTCACAGTAATAGAAGAGTATAAGAACTATCTGTAGTAACTCAGGTTATTCTCCCACTATGGGATGAGTATAAGAACTATCTGTAGTAACTCAGGTTATTCTCCTACTATGGGATGAGTATAAGAACTATCTGTAGTAACTCAGGTTATTCTCCCACTATGGGATGAGTATAAGAACTATCTGTAGTAACTCAGGTCATTCTTACAGTAATAGAAGAGTATAAGAACTATCTGTAGTAACTCAGGTCATTCTCCCACTATGGGATGAGTATAAGAACTATCTGTAGTAACTCAGGTTATTCTCCTACTATGGGATGAGTATAAGAACTATCTGTAGTAACTCAGGTCATTCTCACACTATGGGATGAGTATATGAACTATCTATAGTAACTCAGGTCATTCTTACAGTAATAGAAGAGTATAAGAACTATCTATAGTAACTCAGGTCATTCTCACACTATGGGGTAAGTACAAGAACTATCTATAGTAACACAGGTTATTCTCACAGTAATGGAAGAGTATAAGAATTATCTGTAGTAACTCGGGTCCAGTGGCGCACATAGAGAAGTAAGGGCCCCTTACAAAGAATCAAACCAGACCCCCCACACAAGACAGAAGGGTTTCTGCCTAAACCCTTTTCAATGACCCTTGGTCCATTTTTACACTGCCTCATTTGCTAAAAGTTGTTCCTTTCGAGAGTAGAGTCCTGGCCAAGTTTTCACCCCAAAGTGGAAAAGGAGATAATCCCAACTAAGACTGGGCCACCTCTTGCCCTGGGCCCCTTAGCAGTCGCATGGTCTGTTGCTATGGTAGTTACGCCTCTGCTCAGGTCATTCTCATACTATGGGATGATGATAATGATTTATAGTAACTCAGGTAGTCCTCACACTGTGTGATGAGTATAACAACTATCTGTAGTAAATTGTGGGATTTTACTAGTCTATGACGTAAAGTCATGATTTTATGAAAGACACGGAGGCGAGTATTGCTTACTTTTTCTTTACTGGGAAAACTTAGCAGCAAAGAATAACCATGTTTACAAAACAAAGAAACCATGGTAACAGGAAACCCCTCCCACAACACCCATTATAATAGTCCTGAACTCCCAGAATTCCTCCTCTTTCTTTAATGATGGTCACAAAACGTTACTGAAACCCCGAAATCCATCACCGCATAACTGTACTTTAACCAGAATGATGCACGAACGCTGAAACAGGAACCACAGCTTGAGCAAGAACTGTAAAACTGAAACCGACAGCCGTCAGGCAAGGCTCTTCACCCTGTGGGAAGAAGAAAGGGGGAAACCATAATAACAGGCCGATAATAGCAATGCTAAGGCATGATATATGTAACATGCAAAATAGCCATCAAGCAAGAAAATATGGAACAAGTAATAAAAATAATACTGACAATGCAAAGGAAGCAAAACCAAGATGGGTGGGAGAAAAAACCAAGGGAGGGCAATACTCGCCTCCGTGTCTTTCATAAAATCATGACTTTACGTCATAAACTAGTAAAATCCCACAATTCTATATCAAGACACGGAGGCTCATATTGCGAGTTTAAAGCTGAGAAACTACAACAGAGAACGCATGAGGAGAAGGTCTGAAATAAAACTCCCGGAAGTTAGAAACCCGCGACCAATCCGCTAATTTCATAATGTCCTCCAAACGGGCACCAGCCGATGCCATGGAAGTAGCGGAAGCTCCCCTAACAGAATGAGCAGTGAAAAGTGAAGTATCAATCCACACTTGAGACATGATCCACTTCACCCATCGCGCTAAGGTGACCGTGGTAACGGGGTGAAACGGGCGGCGGTATGAGAGAAACAATGGAGGAACCGAGGGGAAACGGTGACAAAGCGTGCGAGCTTCGTATTCTTTAAGACAGGCCACCGGGCAAAGAGCCGGAGATTGCATGAAGGCTGGATAGGAAACGGAGCGAATATTCGTCTTGGTACGACGCGTGATGTTGAAAACGACCCCTTCTGGAGAAAAGGAGCGTGCGTCGTGATCCAGCGCATGGACACTTGAGACTCGTTTGCACGAGATTAAGCAGAACAAGGTGACCAGTTTAGCAGAAGTTGCCGAAGGGATAAATCCACATTAGGTGGCCAGGAGGATAAAAAAGACAAAACTAGAGACACGTCCCAGGTCGAGGAAAATCGAGGTCTGGGAGGACGGGAAAGACGCGAACCCTTAAGAAGACGGCATACCAAAGGATGCTGTCCTGCCGGGCAGCCATCAAAACCATGGTGAGATGATGAGATGGCTGAACTAAGCAGATTAATGGTTCGGTAGGCCTTGCCCTCCTCAAACAGTGAAGTAAAGAACTGGAGGATCTTCGTTACAGGAGCTGAAAAGGGATCCACGTGTCTAGCCAAGCACCAGTCAGACCAAGACCTCCAGGCTGCCCTATAAGAACGCCTGGTTCCGGGAGCCCAGGAGGACTCCAAGAGACGTCTAGTTGATTCCGAAATGTCTGGGACGAGCCAGGGATCCCAGAGATCCTGCACGCCAATAGTTGAAGGGACCCTTCCAAGATTAGGGGGTGAGGCTGGTCCGCCAGATCCAAGAGGAGATCCTGGAAGACTGGAAGAAGCAGAGGGCATTGGACCAGGCACTCGAGAAGCTGAGGAAACCACGACTGGGACGGCCAAAATGGAACGATCAGAACTAGGTCGGCCCTCTGGTGGCGGGTTTGCGCCAAGACCCGAGGAGAAGGGGGGAAAGGCGTAATTGAGATGACCGGACAAGTCTTGCAGAAATGAATTGACCGCCACCGCGTCCGGATCTGGACGCCAGCTGTAAAAGTTGGGAAGCTGAGCATTGAGTCTGGAGGCGAAGAGATCTATAGCAAGGACCCCATCTCGAAGCAATGGAGGCGAATACCGAAGTGTCCAATCTCCAATCGCTGAAATCGGAGAGAAAACAAGAGCTCCAATCTGCCTGGACATTGTGAAGTCCTGGCAGATATTCTGCTACTGCCATGATATCCCTGGAAAGGCAGAATTCCCCAAAATCTCCGGCCAGGTAGGACAAAACTGAGGAGTGGGTACCCCCATGGCATTGATGTAGCGGACGGCCGAAATATTGTCCATCCGCAACCTGATGCATGCCCTGGCACGACCATTCGAGAAACTGCGAACTGCAAAGGAGCCCGCAAGAAGCTCTAGGGAATTGATGTGGAGCGCAGTCTCCTCCGGGGACCACCTGCCCCTGTGGACACTCCCTCGCAATACGCGCCCCAGTCCAGGAGACTGGCATCCGAATTGATAGTGAAACTGGTTGTGGACCGAAGATGGCCTTGCCATTCCACGCGTCCAAGTTGTTGATCCACCATCTGATCTCGTCCCTCGTGGGTCCGTCCAAGGTGATCATGGCCCTATAGGAGGCGCCTGCCTGAAGATTAGCTATTTTGAGTGCCCTGTAGTGGAGCAGAGCTGGAAAGACCGCCTGAATAGAGGAGGTCAGGAGGCCTATGATGCGGGCTAGAAGCCGCAACGAAACCTGAGGGAGGGACAACGTCTGGCACAATTCCTTGCGGATGGCCCGAACCTTGTTTGGAGGGAGACTGAGAGTCTCCATACTCGAGTTGATTGTGAAACCTAAAAATTCCATGGACCGGGAGGGATTCAGGCAGGACTTCTACAGATTGAGAAGAAAGCCGAGGCGAGAGAGTAGGTCCATTGTCCAGGAGAGGTGAGACAGAAGAACCGCATGGTCCTGAGCCATAAGGAGGATATAGTCTGGGTATATGATCAGACGAATACCTCGACTGCGGAGGCAGGCCACCACTGGGCGGAGGAACTTGGTAAAACACCAAGGAGCTGATGAGAGGCCGAAGGGGAGACAAGTGAACCTCCAAATCTCTTTGTTCCAAGGGAAACATAGAAGACTCCTGGAAGAGTCGGACACCGGAAACGTCAAATAGGCATCTTTTAAGTCCAATTTGACCATCCAATCCCCCTGGAGCAACATGTCCCTGAGCAGATGGATGCCCTCCATCTTGAAGTGACGGTAACGGACAATAGCGTTTAAAGGCCGTAAGTTGATTACCGGTCTCATTTGGCCTCCTTTTTTGGCCACCAGAAACATGTTGCTGATCACCTGGCCCCTGGAGGGCGGGGCCGGTTCTATAGCACCCTTGTGGAACAGGGCTAGTAGCTCCCTGTCTAACAGAAGACGTTTTGGCTTTGGAAGAATTAAGGGTGGGGGGGGGTATGAATGCAGGCCGGGGAGTCCATCAGGTCTATGTGGAAACCGTGAACAGTAGACAGGACCCATGGGTCTGATGTGATGTTCGACCAGTAATGGGAAAAGAGAAGGAGTCTGCCCCCTACTAAGGCTTCTGAAAAAGAAGGGAGGGCAGGAAGACTTACCGAGAGGGCGTCTGGTATAAGATCCTCTAGTACCTCGGGAACGCCACGCCGGACCTCGGGATGGGAAGAAGGTAGATGCTTGGCGGTTCTCCTGGTTAGCGTTCCTGAAAGAGTAGTGGACGAAGCGTAATGGCGGTAGAAATCAAGCGAGATCTCGACCGCCACAGGAGTGAGGAACACGGCCGCGCTAAATACAGCAGACGACCGGCTCCGGAGCACAGGCGGCAGAGATGAAAGCAGCGCAGGCCCCGGGGAAGCGGGGGGAAAGCGCTGAGAGGTAGGAGGAGCGGGGAGCACGATACTGAAGGCAAACCTCACCCTCCGAAAGAAGGGAAGGGGAAGAGGCAAAAGGCAGAACAGAGTGTGATAACTATCTCTAAAACATTAAATTATGTTCCCGAAAAAGGGGTAAAAACGAGAGTACAGTACAAAACAAGCAGAATATACATAGCAGGTAATGATGGGTACTTATCTGGCTGCTAGCAGCAAAGAAAGAGGAGGAATTCTGGGAGTTCAGGACTATTATACTGGGTGTTGTGGGAGGGGTTTCCTGTTACCATGGTTTCTTTGTTTTGTAAACATGGTTATTCTTTGCTGCTAAGTTTTCCCAGTAAAGAAAGAGTAAGCAAAACTCGCCTCCGTGTCTTGATATAAAATCAGGTTATTCTCACACCATGAGATGAGTATAAGAACTATCTAGCTCAGGTTATTCTCACACTTTGGGATGGGTATAAGAACTATCTATAGTAGCTCAGGTCATTCTCACACTATGGGATGAGAAGATGAACTATATGTGGTACCTCAGGTACAGTATTTCTCACACTATGGGATGAGTATAAGAACTGTCTATAGTTACTCGTATTGCCCTCACAGTATTGGATAAGTATAAGAACTATCTGTAATAACTCAGGTCATTCTCACACTATGGGATGAGTACATGAACTATATGTGGTACCTCAGGTACAGTATTTCTCACACTATGGGATGAGTATAAGAACTGTCTATGGTTACTCGTATTACTCTCACAGTACTGAATAAGTATAAGAACTACTTATAGTAACTCAGGTTATTCTCACAGCATTGGATGAGTATAAGAACTACCTAGAGTAACTCAGGTTATTCTCACAGCACTGGATGAGTATAAGAACTATCTGTAGTAATTCACATTACTCTCACACTATGGGATGACTCAGGTTATTCTCACACTATGGGATGAGTATAAGAACTAACTATAGTGACTCAGGTTATTCTGATACTGTGGGATGATAATGATTTATAGTAGCTCAGGTCATTCTCACAGCACTGGATGAGTATAAGAACTCACCTATAGTAACTCAGGTTATTCTCACACTATGGGATGAGTATAAGAACTACCTATAGTAACTCAGGTTATTCTGATACTGTGGGATGATAATGATTTATAGTAACTCAGGTTATTCTCACAGCACTGGATGAGTATAAGAACTACCTATAGTAACTCAGGTTATTCTCACAGCATTGGATGAGTATAAGAACTACCTATAGTAACTCAGGTTATTCTCACAGCACTGGATGAGTATAAGAACTACCTATAGTAACTCAGGTTATTCTGATACTGTGGGATGAGTATAAGAACTACCTATAGGAACTCAGGTCGTTCTCAAAGCACTGCATGAGTATAAGGACTACATATAGTAACTCAGGTCATTCTCACAGCATTGGATGAGTATAAGAACTACCTATGGTTACTCAGGTCATTCTCACAGCACTGGATGAGTATAAGAACTACCTATAGTAACTCAGGTTATTCTCACAGCACTGGATGAGTATAAGAACTACCTATAGTAACTCAGGTCATTCTTACAGCACTGGATGAGTATAAGAACTACCTATAGTAACTCAGGTTATTCTCACAGCACTGGATGAGTATAAGAACTACCTATAGTAACTCAGGTCGTTCTCAAAGCACTGGATGAGTATAAGGACTACATATAGTAACTCAGGTCATTCTCACAGCATTGGATGAGTATAAGAACTACCTATAGTAACTCAGGTCATTCTCACAGCACTGGATGAGTATAAGAACTACCTATGGTTACTCAGGTCATTCTCACAGCACTGGATGAGTATAAGAACTACCTATAGTAACTCAGGTCATTCTCACAGCACTGGATGAGTATAAGAACTACCTATAGTAACTCAGGTTATTCTCACAGCATTGGATGAGTATAAGAACTACTTATAGTAACTCTGTTCATTCTCACAGCATTGGATGAGTATAAGAACTACTTATATTTACTCAGGTCATTCTCACAGCATTGGATGAGTATAAGAACTACTTATAGTTACTCTGTTCATTCTCACAGCATTGGATGAGTATAAGAACTACTTATAGTAACTCTGTTCATTCTCACAGCATTGGATGAGTATAAGAACTACTTATATTTACTCAGGTCATTCTCACAGCACTGGATGAGTATAAGAACTACCTATAGTAACTCAGGTTATTCTCACAGCATTGGATGAGTATAAGAACTACTTATAGTTACTCTGTTCATTCTCACAGCATTGGATGAGTATAAGAACTACTTATATTTACTCAGGTCATTCTCACAGCATTGGATGAGTATAAGAACTACTTATAGTTACTCTGTTCATTCTCACAGCATTGGATGAGTATAAGAACTACTTATAGTAACTCTGTTCATTCTCACAGCATTGGATGAGTATAAGAACTACTTATATTTACTCAGGTCATTCTCACAGCACTGGATGAGTATAAGAACTACCTATGGTTACTCAGGTCATTCTCACAGCACTGGATGAGTATAAGAACTACCTATGGTTACTCAGGTCATTCTCACAGCACTGGATGAGTATAAGAACTACCTATAGTAACTCAGGTCATTCTCACAGCACTGGATGAGTATAAGAACTACTTATAGTAACTCAGGTCATTCTCACAGCACTGGATGAGTATAAGAACTACCTATAGTAACTCAGGTCATTCTTACAGCACTGGATGAGTATAAGAACTACCTATAGTAACTCAGGTCATTCTCACAGCACTGGATGAGTATAAGAACTACCTATAGTTACTCAGGTCATTCTCACAGCACTGGATGAGTATAAGAACTACCTATGGTTGCTCAGGTCATTCTCACAGCACTGGATGAGTATAAGAACTACCTATAGTAACTCAGGTTATTCTGATACTGTGAGATGATAATGATTTATAGTAACTCAGGTTATTCTCACGCCACCAACTGTATAAATTTACAATTGCTGCTTCAGATTTAGAGATTGGTCTTCAAATGGTCGTCCAGCAGCAGAAAACTATGTTATATTGTTAATAAAAAAGTAAAATAACTGAACGTAATAACGTAATAATAAGCGAGTCCTGCATGGATCGTCCCCTTTCAGCGCCCCGCTCCTAGACCCTCCACTTCCATGCTCACTCCAACGCCCCCTCTGTGTCAATGATATGAGGGGACTGCCTGGCTCAGGGCGTAGCGGTGCGCTCACATTTGCATAATTGGACTGTTCTGGATGATTGCTGCCGTCATAATCCATCACTGGATTAGTGTAGAATATAAAATGTACACCCCTCCTAATCTGACTGACAGCAATCCTTAAAGGGGCCGTCCAATTATCTGTATAACAAAAAGTCCTAGAGATTTCCAGCAGACTGTATGGTTCAATTTCTCACGATTTTCAAGGTGTCTGCTTGCTGTCATTGAATGAGAACACTTCTAGACAATGCTCTAGCAGCAGCTGCACAATGTATCACCCAGCATTTTGTAGATCTGACACAATTGTATCCGCGCCCATCTGAGAGAAGCCTGTGGACCCCAACCATTAACCCTGTGCAGACTGCATTCCATCTAATACTAATCACAACTAAAACCTCGACTGTGACTGACCATCACCCCCAACATCCTGTCTATATTCTGCATCAGATCCCCGGGCAGTAGTGCAAGCAGCCACCAGGTGGCAGTATATCCTCTGCTGAGTCTATATACAGAGAAGACTGAAAAGGGAAGGTGATGGGGGGAGACCACCAGGTGGCAGCATATCCATACACAGAGAAGACCAGATAATATCTACTGCATTATCTGTACTCAGAGCATTATCACTGTGTTATCTGTGGTGTTACATAGGACTGCAGGTGACATCTACTGCATTATCTGTACTCAGAGCATTATCACTGTGTTATCTGTGGTGTTACATAGGACTGCAGGTGACATCTACTGCATTATCTGTACTCAGAGAGTTATCACTGTGTTATCTGTGGTGTTACATAGGACTGCAGGTGACATCTACTGCATTACCTGTACTCAGAGGGTTATCACTGTGTTATCTGTGGTGTTACATAGGACTGCAGGTGACATCTACTGCATTATCTGTACTCAGAGCATTATCACTGTGTTATCTGTGGTGTTACATAGGACTGCAGGTGACATCTACTGCATTATCTGTACTCAGAGAGATATCACTGTGTTATCTGTGGTGTTACATAGGACTGCAGGTAACATCTACTACATTATCTGTACTCAGAGAGTTATCACTGTGTTATCTGTGGTGTTACATAGGACTGCAGGTGACATCTACTACATTATCTGTACTCAGAGAGTTATCACTGTGTTATCTGTGGTGTTACATAGGACTGCAGGTGACATCTACTACATTATCTGTACTCAGAGAGATATCACTGTGTTATCTGTGGTGTTACATAGGACTGCAGGTAACATCTACTACATTATCTGTACTCAGAGAGTTATCACTGTGTTATCTGTGGTGTTACATAGGACTGCAGGTGACCTCTACTACATTATCTGTACTCAGAGAGTTATTACTGTATTATCTGTGGTGTTACATAGGACTGCAGGTGACATCTACTACATTATCTGTACTCAGAGAGTTATCACTGTGTTATCTGTGGTGTTACATAGGACTGCAGGTGACATCTACTACATTATCTGTACTCAGAGAGATAGCACTGTGTTATCTGTGGTGTTACATAGGACTGCAGGTGACATCTACTACATTATCTGTACTCAGAGAGTTATCACTGTGTTATCTGTGGTGTTACATAGGACTGCAAGTGACATCTACTACATTATCTGTACTCAGAGAGCTATCACTGTGTTATCTGTGGTGTTACATAGGACTACAGGTGACATCTACTACATTATCTGTACTCAGAGAGTTATCACTGTGTTATCTGTGGTGTTACATAGGACTGCAGATGACATCTACTACATTATCTGTACTCAGAGAGTTATCACTGTGTTATCTGTGGTGTTACATAGGACTGCAGGTGACATCTACTACATTATCTGTACTCAGAGAGTTATCACTGTGTTATCTGTGGTGTTACATAGGACTGCAGGTGACATCTACTACATTATCTGTACTCAGAGAGTTATCACTGTGTTATCTGTGGTGTTACATAGGACTGCAGGTGACATCTACTACATTATCTGTACTCAGAGAGCTATCACTATGTTATCTGTGGTGTTACATAGGACTGCAGGATCACATCTACTACATTATCTGTACTCAGAGAGATATCACTGTGTTATCTGTGGTGTTACATAGGACTGCAGGTGACATCTACTACATTATCTGTACTCAGAGAGTTATCACTGTGTTATCTGTGGTGTTACATAGGACTGCAGGTGACATCTACTACATTATCTGTACTCAGAGAGTTATCACTGTGTTATCTGTGGTGTTACATAGGACTGCAGGTGACATCTACTACATTATCTGTACTCAGAGAGTTATCACTGTGTTATCTGTGGTGTTACATAGGACTGCAGGTGACATCTACTACATTATCTGTACTCAGAGAGTTATCACTGTGTTATCTGTGGTGTTACATAGGACTGCAGGTGACATCTACTACATTATCTGTACTCAGAGAGTTATCACTGTGTTATCTGTGGTGTTACATAGGACTGCAGGTGACATCTACTACATTATCTGTACTCAGAGAGTTATCACTGTGTTATCTGTGGTGTTACATAGGACTGCAGGTGACATCTACTACATTATCTGTACTCAGAGAGTTATCACTGTGTTATCTGTGCTGTGACATAGGACTGCAGGTGACATCTACTACATTATCTGTACTCAGAGAGTTATCACTGTGTTATCTGTGGTGTTACATAGGACTGCAGGTGACATCTACTACATTATCTGTACTCAGAGAGTTATCACTGTGTTATCTATGGTGTTACATAGGACTGCAGGTGACATCTACTACATTATCTGTACTCAGAGAGTTATCACTGTGTTATCTGTGGTGTTACATAGGACTGCAGGTGACATCTACTACATTATCTGTACTCAGAGAGTTATCACTGTGTTATCTGTGGTGTTACATAGGACTGCAGGTGACATCTACTACATTATCTGTACTCAGAGAGTTATCACTGTGTTATCTGTGGTGTTACATAGGACTGCAGGTGACATCTACTACATTATCTGTACTCAGAGAGTTATCACTGTGTTATCTGTGGTGTTACATAGGACTGCAGGTGACATCTACTACATTATCTGTACTCAGAGAGTTATCACTGTGTTATCTGTGGTGTTACATAGGACTGCAGGTGACATCTACTACATTATCTGTACTCAGAGAGTTATCACTGTGTTATCTGTGGTGTTACATAGGACTGCAGGTGACATCTACTACATTATCTGTACTCAGAGAGTTATCACTGTGTTATCTGTGGTGTTACATAGGACTGCAGGTGACATCTACTACATTATCTGTACTCAGAGAGTTATCACTGTGTTATCTGTGGTGTTACATAGGACTGCAGGTGACATCTACTACATTATCTGTACTCAGAGAGTTATCACTGTGTTATCTGTGGTGTTACATAGGACTGCAGGTGACATCTACTACATTATCTGTACTCAGAGAGTTATCACTGTGTTATCTGTGGTGTTACATAGGACTGCAGGTGACATCTACTACATTATCTGTACTCAGAGAGTTATCACTGTGTTATCTGTGGTGTTACATAGGACTGCAGGTGACATCTACTACATTATCTGTACTCAGAGAGTTATCACTGTGTTATCTGTGGTGTTACATAGGACTGCAGGTGACATCTACTACATTATCTGTACTCAGAGAGTTATCACTGTGTTATCTGTGGTGTTACATAGGACTGCAGGTGACATCTACTACATTATCTGTACTCAGAGAGTTATCACTGTGTTATCTGTGGTGTTACATAGGACTGCAGGTGACATCTACTACATTATCTGTACTCAGAGAGTTATCACTGTGTTATCTGTGGTGTTACATAGGACTGCAGGTGACATCTACTACATTATCTGTACTCAGAGAGCTATCACTGTGTTATCTGTGGTGTTACATAGGACTGCAGGTGACATCTACTACATTATCTGTACTCAGAGAGCTATCACTGTGTTATCTGTGGTGTTACATAGGACTGCAGGTGACATCTACTACATTATCTGTACTCAGAGAGTTATCACTGTGTTATCTGTGGTGTTACATAGGACTGCAGGTGACATCTACTACATTATCTGTACTCAGAGAGTTATCACTGTGTTATCTGTGGTGTTACATAGGACTGCAGGTGACATCTACTACATTATCTGTACTCAGAGAGTTATCACTGTGTTATCTGTGGTGTTACATAGGACTGCAGGTGACATCTACTACATTATCTGTACTCAGAGAGTTATCACTGTGTTATCTGTGGTGTTACATAGGACTGCAGGTGACATCTACTACATTATCTGTACTCAGAGAGTTATCACTGTGTTATCTGTGGTGTTACATAGGACTGCAGGTGACATCTACTACATTATCTGTACTCAGAGAGTTATCACTGTGTTATCTGTGGTGTTACATAGGACTGCAGGTGACATCTACTACATTATCTGTACTCAGAGAGTTATCACTGTGTTATCTGTGGTGTTACATAGGACTGCAGGTGACATCTACTACATTATCTGTACTCAGAGAGTTATCACTGTGTTATCTGTGGTGTTACATAGGACTGCAGGTGACATCTACTACATTATCTGTACTCAGAGAGTTATCACTGTGTTATCTGTGGTGTTACATAGGACTGCAGGTGACATCTCCTACATTATCTGTACTCAGAGAGATATCACTGTGCTATCTGTAGTGTTACATAGGACTGCGGGTGACATCTACTACATTATCTGTACTCAGAGAGGTATCACTGTGTTATCTGTAGTGTTACATAGGACTGCGGGTGACATCTACTACATTATCTGTACTCAGAGAGGTATCACTGTGTTATCTGTCGTGTTACATAGGACTGCAGATGACATCTACTACATTATCTGTACTCAGAGAGCTATCACTGTGTTATCTGTGGTGTTACATAGGACTGCAGGTGACATCTACTACAGTATCTGTACTAAGAGAGTTATCACTGTGTTATCTGTGGTGTTACATAGGACTGCTGGTGATGTCTACTACATTATCTGTACTCAGAGAGTTATCACTGTGTTATCTGTGGTGTTACATAGGACTGCTGGTGACATCTACTACATTATCTGTACTCAGAGAGCTATCACTATGTTATCTGTGGTGTTACATAGGACTGCAGGTGACATCTACTACATTATCTGTACTCAGAGAGTTATCACTGTGTTATCTGTGGTGTTACATAGGACTGCAGGTGACATCTACTACACTATCTGTACTCAGAGAGTTATCACTGTGTTATCTGTGGTGTTACATAGGACTGCAGGTGACATCTACTACATTATCTATACTCAGAGAGTTATCACTGTGTTATCTGTGGTGTTACATAGGACTGCAGGTGACATCTACTACATTATCTGTACTCAGAGAGCTATCACTATGTTATCTGTGGTGTTACATAGGACTGCAGTAAACATCTACTACATTATCTGTACTCAGAGAGTTATCACTGTGTTATCTGTGGTGTTACATAGGACTGCAGGTGACATCTACTACATTATCTGTACTCAGAGAGCTATCACTGTGTTATCTGTGGTGTTACATAGGACTGCAGGTGACATCTACTACATTATCTGTACTCAGAGAGTTATCACTGTGTTATCTGTGGTGTTACATAGGACTGCAGGTGACATCTACTACATTATCTGTACTCAGAGAGTTATCACTGTGTTATCTGTGGTGTTACATAGGACTACAGGTGACATCTACTACATTATCTGTACTCAGAGAGTTATCACTGTGTTATCTGTGGTGTTACATAGGACTGCAGGTGATATCTACTACATTATCTGTACTCAGAGAGTTATCACTGTGTTATCTGTGGTGTTACATAGGACTGCAGGTGACATCTACTACATTATCTGTATTCAGAGAGTTATCACTGTGTTATCTGTGGTGTTACATAGGACTGCAAGTGACATCTAATACATTATCTGTACTCAGAGAGATATCACTGTGCCATCTGTGGTGTTACATAGGACTGCAGGTGACATCTCCTACATTCTCTGTACTCAGAGAGGTATCACTGTGTTATCTGAGGTGTTACATAGGACTGCAGGTCACATCTACTACATTATCTGTACTCAGAGAATTATCACTGTGTTATCTGTGGTGTTACATAGGACTGCAGGTGACATCTACTACATTATCTGTAGTCAGAGAGTTATCACTGTGTTATTTGTGGTGTTACATAGGACTGCAGGTGACATCTACTACATTATCTGTACTCGGAGAGTTATCACTGTGTTATCTGTGGTGTTACATAGGACTGCAGGTGACATCTACTACATTATCTGTACTCAGAGTTATCACTGTGTTATCTGTGGTGTTACATAGGACTGCTGGTGACATCTACTACATTATCTGTACTCAGAGAGTTATCACTGTGTTATCTGTGGTGTTACATAGGACTGCAGGTGACATCTACTACATTATCTGTACTCAGAGAGTTATCACTGTGTTATATGTGGTGTTACATAGGACTGCAGGTGACATCTACTACATTATCTGTAGTCAGAGAGTTATCACTGTGTTATTTGTGGTGTTACATAGGACTGCAGGTGACATCTACTACATTATCTGTACTCGGAGAGTTATCACTGTGTTATCTGTGGTGTTACATAGGACTGCAGGTGACATCTACTACATTATCTGTACTCAGAGTTATCACTGTGTTATCTGTGGTGTTACATAGGACTGCTGGTGACATCTACTACATTATCTGTACTCAGAGAGTTATCACTGTGTTATCTGTGGTGTTACATAGGACTGCAGGTGACATCTACTACATTATCTGTACTCAGAGAGTTATCACTGTGTTATCTGTGGTGTTACATAGGACTGCAGGTGACATCTACTACATTATCTGTACTCAGAGAGTTATCACTGTGTTATCTGTGGTGTTACATAGGACTGCAGGTGACATCTACTACATTATCTGTACTCAGAGAGTTATCACTGTGTTATCTGTGGTGTTACATAGGACTGCAGGTGACATCTACTACATTATCTGTACTCAGAGAGTTATCACTGTGTTATCTGTGGTGTTACATAGGACTGCAGGTGTCATCTACTACATTATCTGTATTCAGAGAGTTATCACTGTGTTATCTGTGGTGTTACATAGGACTGCAGGTGACATCTACTACATTATCTGTACTCAGAGAGTTATCACTGTGTTATTTGTGGTGTTACATAGGACTGCAGGTGACATCTACTACATTATCTGTACTCAGAGAGTTATCACTGTGCTATCTGTGGTGTTACATAGGACTGCAGGTGACATCTACTACATTATCTGTACTCAGAGAGGTATCACTGTTATCTGTGGTGTTACATAGGACTGCAGGTGACATCTACTACATTATCTGTACTCAAAGAGTTATCACTGTGTTATCTGTGGTGTTACATAGGACTGCAGGTGACATCTACTACATTATCTGTACTCAGAGAGTTATCACTGTGTTATCTGTGGTGTTACATAGGACTGCTGGTGACATCTACTACATTATCTGTACTCAGAGAGTTATCAGTGTGTTATCTGTGGTGTTACATAGGACTGCAGATGACATCTACTACATTATCTGTACTCAGAGAGTTATCACTGTGTTATCGGTGGTGTTACATAGGACTGCAGGTGACATCTACTACATTATCTGTACACAGAGAGTTATCACTGTGTTATCTGTGGTGTTACATAGGACTGCAGGTGACATCTATTACATTATCTGTACTCAGAGAGTTATCACTGTGTTATCTGTGGTGTTACATAGGACTGCAGATGACATCTACTATACTATCTGTACTCAGAGAGTTATCACTGTGTTATCTGTGGTGTTACATAGGACTGCAGGTGACATCTCCTACCTTATCTGTCCTCAGAGAGCTATCACTGTGTTATCTGAGGTGTTACATAGGACTGCAGGTGACATCTACTACATTATCTGTACTCGGAGAGTTATCACTGTGTTATCTGTGGTGTTACATAGGACTGCAGGTGACATCTCCTACATTATCTGTACTCAGAGAGATATCACTGTGTTATCTGTGGTGTTACATAGGACTGCAGGTGACATCTACTACATTATCTGTACTCAGAGAGTTATCACTGTGATATCTGTGGTGTTACATAGGACTGCAGGTGATATCTACTACATTACCTGTACTCAGAGAGTTATCACTGTGTTATCTGTGGTGTTACATAGGACTGCAGGTGACATCTACTACATTATCTGTACTCAGAGAGTTATCACTGTGTTATCTGTGGTGTTACATAGGACTGCAGGTGACATCTCCTCCATTATCTGTACTCAGAGAGTTATCACTGTGTTATCTGTGGTGTTACATAGGACTGCAGGTGACATCTACTACATTATCTGTACTCAGAGAGTTCTCACTGTGTTATCTGTGGTGTTACATAGGACTGCAGATGACATCTACTACATTATCTGTACTCAGAGAGTTCTCACTGTGTTATCTGTGGTGTTACATAGGACTGCAGGTGACATCTACTACATTATCTGTACTCAGAGAGTTATCACTGTGTTATCTGTGGTGTTACATAGGACTGCAGGTGACATCTCCTACATTATCTGTATTCAGAGAGATATCACTGTGTTATCTGTGGTGTTACATAGGACTGCAGGTGACATCTAGTACATTATCTGTATTCAGAGAGTTATCACTGTGTTATCTGTGGTGTTACATAGGACTGCACTACTGCAGGTGACATCTACTACATTATCTGTACTCAGAGAGTTATCACTGTGTTATCTGTGGTGTTACATAGGACTGCAGGTGACATCTACTACATTATCTGTACTCACAGAGTTATCACTGTGTTATCTGTGGTGTTACATAGGACTGCAGGTGACATCTACTACATTATCTGTACTCAGAGAGCTATCACTGTGTTATCTGTGGTGTTACATAGGACTGCAGGTGACATCTACTACATTATCTGTACTCAGAGAGTTATCACTGTGTTATCTGTGGTGTTACATAGGACTGCAGGTGACATCTACTACATTATCTGTACTCAGAGAGTTATCACTGTGTTATCTGTGGTGTTACATAGGACTGCAGGTGACATCTACTACATTATCTGTACTCAGAGAGTTATCACTGTGTTATCTGTGGTGTTACATAGAACTGCAGGACGCACATTATCTATACCCAGTGAGATATACCGTTACATGGGACTGGTTATACAGTAATCCCGTCTGCTGTACCTGATCACAGAGGAGCTGTGGTTGGGTGACTGAGGGGTTAATGGGGGAGGAGCAGCCCCTCTCCCCGCGGCTCCGCTTCTCTTGGCTTCCCCTCCGCTCATTATCCGGCACCACTACATGGAGTAGTTCGGTGATTATGACCGGGATTAGTGTTTGCTGCGGATTATTCCGGATTTCTCATTAATACAATGGGTTCTGCAGAAGAGGACATTGTCTTGGCTGGGGGGTCCGGCTGAGGGGCCAGCCTGCTCCCCCATATCTGTCACCCCCACAACCAGCAGGCTCTGTACTCTCCAGGATTCAGACCTCAGCCCCTCACCTGGTGGACCTCTCCCTGCAGCCAGGGCTTAACCCCTTCATGGAAGGACTGGAGCTGAGAACTCACCACTGGGGGCTGTGACCTCATCACTGGAGCTGTGACCTCATCACTGGAGCTGTGACTTCATCACTGGGGGCTGTGACCTCATCACTGGGGGCTGTGACCTCATCACTGGGGGCTGTGACCTCATCACTGGGGGCTGTGACCTCAACACGGGGGGCTGTGACATCATCACTGGGGGCTGTGACTTCATCACTGGGGGCTGTGACCTCATCACTGGAGCTGTGACCTCACCACTGGGGGCTGTGACCTCAACACGGGGGGCTGTGACATCATCACTGGGGTCTGTGACCTCACCACTGGGGGCTGTGACCTCATTACTGGAGCTGTGACCTCATCACTGGAGCTGTGACTTCATCACTGGGGGCTGTGACCTCATCACTGGGGGCTGTGACTTCATCACTGGGGGCTGTGACCTCATCACTGGAGCTGTGACCTCACCACTGGAGCTGTGACTTCATCACTGGGGGCTGTGACCTCACCACTGGGGGCTGTGACCTCAACACTGGAGCTGTGACTTCATCACTTGGGGCTGTGTCCTCACCACTGGGAGCTGTGACCTCACCACTGGGGGCTTTGACCTCATCACTGGAGCTGTGACTTTATCACTTGGGGCTGTGTCCTCACCACTGGGAGCTGTGACCTCATCACTGGGGGCTGTGACCTCATCACTGGAGCTGTGACTTTATCACTGGGGGGCTGTGACCTCACCACTGGGGGCTGTGACCTCATCACTGGAGCTGTGACCTCACCACTGGAGCTGTGACTTCATCACTGGGGGCTGTGACCTCATCACTGGGGGCTGTGACCTCATCACTGGGGGCTGTGACCTCATCACTAGGGCTGTAGTCCTCTGCAGCCCCTTCCCCACTGACTACGTCATTTGTCGGTACACTGACGCATGCTGGAGAAAGTTGTGTTTGAGTCTGGAGTGAACAGGTGTCAGCAGAGCCTTCAGTGGTGTCAGCAGAGCCCTCGGTGGTGTCAGCAGAGTCCTCAGTGGTGTCAGCAGAGCCCTCGGTGGTGTCAGCAGAGCCCTCGGTGGTGTCAGCAGAGCCTTCAGAGGTTTCAGCAGAGCCCTCAGCGGTGTCAGCAGAGCCTTCAGCGGTGTCAGCAGAGCCCTCAGAGGTGTCAGCAGAGCCCTCAGTGGTGTCAGCAGAGCCTTCAGCGGTGTCAGCAGAGCCTTCAGCGGTGTCAGCAGAGCCCTCGGTGGTGTCAGCAGAGTCCTCGGTGGTGTCAGCAGGGTCCTCGGTGGTGTCAGCAGGGTCCTCGGTGGTGTCAGCAGAGTCCTCGGTGGTGTCAGCAGAGTCTTCAGAGGTGTCAGCAGAGTCTTCAGAGGTGTCAGCAGAGCCCTCAGAGGTGTCAGCAGAGCCCTCGGTGGTGTCAGCAGAGCCGTCAGGACCATGAACAGCTCCCGCTCCTCGCGCTTCTCCGGGGACTCGGAGGAGGTCGGGTCGGAGGTGACGGTGGCTCTGCCCCTGGTGTTGTCCCTCATCTGCCTCGTTGGCCTCACGGGGAACCTACTGCTCATCTCAGTCCTCGTCCAGGACCTGAGGAAAGGCAGGTGCTCAGTGGTCAACTGCTTGGTCATCAACCTGGGGCTGAGCGACCTGCTGCTGGTCGTCTTCTGCGTCCCGGTGCGCATCGTCTCCTACGCCCGGCAGTCCTGGGTCTTTGGAGGCTTCGTCTGCCGGAGCACCGAATGGTTCCTCTACAGCTGCCTGACCGTCAAGAGCTTCACCCTGGCAGCCATTGCCCAGGCCAGGTACGTCCATGTGGTCACCCCTCCCAAGCTGCTGAGCTTCAGCAGGAGACATGTCCTGGTGGTGCTGATCTTCTCCTGGTCCTTGGCTCTTCTGCTGCCCCTTCCACACTTCATCTTCACTCAGCTCAGGGTGGCCAAGGAGGGCTTGGAGTGTAGTTTTCACATCCCGGATTATGCTTCCAAGTTCATGAATGTTTTCAGCAAAGTCTACCCCCTGGTGGCTTATGTGGTGCCCATGGTCTTCTCCTTCTGCTGCTACCTGAGGGCTCTGAGGAGGAAGGAGAGGAGGAACAGGGTGCCCAGCACACTCAGCCGCAGGGTCACCTCCATGCTCATGAGTGTCAGCCTGGCTTTTGATGCCATGTGGCTTCCTGAGTGGATAGTCTGGGTCTGGTCCAGACACAGCAGCTATGGTCTTCTCCAGCCACCCAATGCCCTCATGATCCTGGCCCAGGTGGTTCTGTTCCTGAACTGCACCGTCAATCCTGCAATGTTCCTGGCACTTTCCGAAGAGTTCAGGGAAGGTCTGAAGAACATCTGGACCCCATGCAAACTATGTGAGGGGTCAGGACCATCCAGAGGAGAGAATGGCTCCAGCATCCAGTCCTTGCATGACTTCCACTCCACCTCTGCCCACCGAGCTTCTCAAGACTCCAAGACCAGGGAGGAGAAAATCCTTCCAGATGTGGAACATTTTTGGCAGGATCGCAGGAACACCACAGCTGGAGAAGAAAGTGACCCCATGCCCTGGGAGCACCAGGAGGAACCTTAAAGCTCCAGCCCAGGACATCTATGTGTGTGTGGTGTGGAGGGGCCAGGTCTCCAGAGATGAAGGGACAAGTGGACAACTGTAGCCTACAGAAGGTGGTATGTCAGGGAGGGTGGGGGGCCAGGATCTACCTCTGCAGGGCTGACCCTGGGAAGGGTCTGCCAGGAATAAGGAGCACTGAGGGGAGCAGACTGGTACTTGTAGTTCTACAACTCCTAGAGAAACTCAGATGGTCCTGGGTCCAGGAGATGTGGCCGTGATTGCTGAGCCCCTGGTGCTGTCTCATTGTGTAATGTGCTTGTAGGGTTACACAGAACCTGGTAGTGCTGTGTGTCCCCCCAGTGTAGCTGTCCCCAGGGTGGGGCCCCCATTGTCTTCCCTGCTCTGAATATTGTAGGTTAAATCAGGGGTGGGGGTGGAGGGGGGCTAGAGAAATGTTTGGTGGAACATAAGGAGAATGTTCTCTGTCTTTAAATAAAGTCTATGAATTGGTGACATCTTATGTGATGAGTCTGTGCCGTGCTGTGATTCTGTGAGCCACCTGAGCCAGGGCCACCACAAGCCTCCTCATCTACCGCCTCCTGTTCTGTCATCTTCTCTGCTGCCCCAGTGTATTCTCCCTTCTCTTCTGTGCCCCTCCACCTCTCTGCTGCCCGAGTCTATTCTCTCTTCTCTTGTCTGCCTCACCACCTCTCTGCTGCCCCAGTCTATTCTCCCTTCTCTTCTCTGCCCCACCATCTCTCTGCTGCCCCAGTCTATTCTCCCTTCTCTGCCCCACCACCTCTCTGCTGCCCGAGTCTATTCTCCCTTCTCTGCCCCACCATCTCTCTGCTGCCCCAGTCTATTCTCCCTTCTCTGCCCCACCACCTCTCTGCTGCCCCAGTATATTCTCCCTTCTCTGCCCCACCACCTCTCTGCTGCCCCAGTCTATTCTCCCTTCTCTGCCCCACCACCTCTCTGCTGCCGCAGTCTATTCTCCCTTCTCTTCTCTGCCCACCACCTCTCTGCTGCCCCAGTCTATTCTCCCTTCTCTTCTCTGCCCCACCACCTCTCTGCTGCCCCAGTCTATTCTCCTTCTCTTCTCTGCCCCACCACCTCTCTGCTGCCCCAGTCTATTCTCCCTTCTCTGCCCCACCACCTCTCTGCTGCCCCAGTCTATTCTCCCTTCTCTTCTCTGCCCCACCACCTCTCTGCTGCCCCAGTCTATTCTCCTCTTCTCTGCCCCACCACCTCTCTGCTGCCCCAATATATTCTCCCTTCTCTTCTCTGCCCACCACCTCTCTGCTGCCCCAGTCTATTCTCCCTTCTCTTCTCTGCCCCACCACCTCTCTGCTGCCCCAGTCTATTCTCCTTCTCTTCTCTGCCCCACCACCTCTCTGCTGCCCCAGTCTATTCTCCTCTCTCTCTGCCCCACCACCTCTCTGCTGCCCCAGTCTATTCTCCCTTCTCTTCTCTGCCCCACCACCTCTCTGCTGCCCCAGTCTATTCTCCCTTCTCTGCCCCACCACCTCTCTGCTGCCCCAGTCTATTCTCCCTTCTCTTCTCTGCCCCACCACCTCTCTGCTGCCCCAGTCTATTCTCCTTCTCTTCTCTGCCCCACCACCTCTCTGCTGCCCCAGTCTATTCTCTCTCTTCTCTGCCCCACCACCTCTCTGCTGCCCCAGTCTATTCTCCCTTCTCTTCTCTGCCCCACCACCTCTCTGCTGCCCCAGTCTATTCTCCCCTTCTCTGCCCCACCACCTCTCTGCTGCCCCAGTCTATTCTCCTCTTCTCTGCCCCACCACCTCTCTGCTGCCCCAGTCTATTCTCCCTTCTCTTCTCTGCCCCACCACCTCTCTGCTGCCCCAGTCTATTCTCCCTTCTCTGCCCCACCACCTCTCTGCTGCCCAAGTCTATTCTCCCTTCTCTGCTCCACCACCTCTCTGCTGCCCCAGTCTATTCTCCCTTCTCTGCTCCACCACCTCTCTGCTGCCCCAGTCTATTCTCCTTCTCTTCTCTGCCCCACCACCTCTCTGCTGCCCCAGTCTATTCTCCTTCTCTTCTCTGCCCCACCACCTCTCTGCTGCCCCAGTCTATTCTCCCTTCTCTGCCCCACCACCTCTCTGCTGCCCCAGTCTATTCTCCCTTCTCTTCTCTGCCCCACCACCTCTCTGCTGCCCCAGTCTATTCTCCCTTCTCTCTGCCCCACCACCTCTCTGCTGCCCCAGTCTATTCTCCCTTCTCTTCTCTGCCCCACCACCTCTCTGCTGCCCCAGTCTATTCTCCTTCTCTTCTCTGCCCCACCACCTCTCTGCTGCCCCAGTCTATTCTCCTTCTCTTCTCTGCCCCACCACCTCTCTGCTGCCCCAGTCTATTCTCCTTCTCTTCTCTGCCCCACCACCTCTCTGCTGCCCCAGTCTATTCTCCCTTCTCTCTGCCCCACCACCTCTCTGCTGCCCCAGTCTATTCTCCTTCTCTTCTCTGCCCCACCACCTCTCTGCTGCCCCAGTCTATTCTCCTTCTCTTCTCTGCCCCACCACCTCTCTGCTGCCCCAGTCTATTCTCCTTCTCTTCTCTGCCCCACCACCTCTCTGCTGCCCCAGTCTATTCTCTCTCTTCTCTGCCCCACCACCTCTCTGCTGCCCCAGTCTATTCTCCCTTCTCTTCTCTGCCCCACCACCTCTCTGCTGCCCCAGTCTATTCTCCCTCTCTCTGCCCCACCACCTCTCTGCTGCCCCAGTCTATTCTCCCTTCTTCTCTGCCCCACCACCTCTCTGCTGCCCCAGTCTATTCTCCCTTCTCTGCCCCACCACCTCTCTGCTGCCCCAGTCTATTCTCCCTTCTCTTCTCTGCCCCACCACCTCTCTGCTGCCCCAGTCTATTCTCCCTTCTCTTCTCTGCCCCACCACCTCTCTGCTGCCCCAGTCTATTCTCCCTTCTCTTCTCTGCCCCACCACCTCTCTGCTGCCCCAGTCTATTCTCTCTCTTCTCTGCCCCACCACCTCTCTGCTGCCCCAGTCTATTCTCCTTCTCTTCTCTGCCCCACCACCTCTCTGCTGCCCCAGTCTATTCTCCCTTCTCTTCTCTGCCCCACCACCTCTCTGCTGCCCCAGTCTATTCTCCCTTCTCTTCTCTGCCCCACCACCTCTCTGCTGCCCCAGTCTATTCTCCCCTTCTCTGCCCCACCACCTCTCTGCTGCCCCAGTCTATTCTCCCTTCTCTTCTCTGCCCCACCACCTCTCTGCTGCCCCAGTCTATTCTCCCTTCTCTGCCCCACCACCTCTCTGCTGCCCCAGTCTATTCTCCCTTCTCTTCTCTGCCCCACCACCTCTCTGCTGCCCCAGTCTATTCTCCTTCTCTCTCTGCCCCACCACCTCTCTGCTGCCCCAGTCTATTCTCCTCTCTTCTCTGCCCCACCACCTCTCTGCTGCCCCAGTCTATTCTCCCTTCTCTTCTCTGCCCCACCACCTCTCTGCTGCCCCAGTCTATTCTCCTCTCTTCTCTGCCCCACCACCTCTCTGCTGCCCCAGTCTATTCTCCCTTCTCTTCTCTGCCCCACCACCTCTCTGCTGCCCCAGTCTATTCTCCTTCTCTTCTCTGCCCCACCACCTCTCTGCTGCCCCAGTCTATTCTCCTTCTCTTCTCTGCCCCACCACCTCTCTGCTGCCCCAGTCTATTCTCCCTTCTCTTCTCTGCCCCACCACCTCTCTGCTGCCCCAGTCTATTCTCCTTCTCTTCTCTGCCCCACCACCTCTCTGCTGCCCCAGTCTATTCTCCCTTCTCTTCTCTGCCCCACCACCTCTCTGCTGCCCCAGTCTATTCTCCTTCTCTTCTCTGCCCCACCACCTCTCTGCTGCCCCAGTCTATTCTCCCTTCTCTGCTCTGCCCACCACCTCTCTGCTGCCCCAGTCTATTCTCCTTCTCTTCTCTGCCCCACCACCTCTCTGCTGCCCCAGTCTATTCTCCCTTCTCTTCTCTGCCCCACCACCTCTCTGCTGCCCCAGTCTATTCTCCCTTCTCTTCTCTGCCCCACCACCTCTCTGCTGCCCCAGTCTATTCTCCCTCTCTTCTCTGCCCCACCACCTCTCTGCTGCCCCAGTCTATTCTCCCTTCTCTCTCTGCCCCACCACCTCTCTGCTGCCCCAGTCTATTCTCCCTTCTCTTCTCTGCCCCACCACCTCTCTGCTGCCCCAGTCTATTCTCCCTTCTCTTCTCTGCCCCACCACCTCTCTGCTGCCCCAGTCTATTCTCCCTCTCTCTGCCCCACCACCTCTCTGCTGCCCCAGTCTATTCTCCCTTCTCTTCTCTGCCCCACCACCTCTCTGCTGCCCCAGTCTATTCTCCTTCTCTTCTCTGCCCCACCACCTCTCTGCTGCCCCAGTCTATTCTCCCTTCTCTTCTCTGCCCCACCACCTCTCTGCTGCCCCAGTCTATTCTCCTTCTCTTCTCTGCCCCACCACCTCTCTGCTGCCCCAGTCTATTCTCCCTTCTCTTCTCTGCCCCACCACCTCTCTGCTGCCCCAGTCTATTCTCCTTCTCTTCTCTGCCCCACCACCTCTCTGCTGCCCCAGTCTATTCTCCCTTCTCTTCTCTGCCCCACCACCTCTCTGCTGCCCCAGTCTATTCTCCCTTCTCTTCTCTGCCCCACCACCTCTCTGCTGCCCCAGTCTATTCTCCTTCTCTTCTCTGCCCCACCACCTCTCTGCTGCCCCAGTCTATTCTCCTTCCTTCTCTGCCCCACCACCTCTCTGCTGCCCCAGTCTATTCTCCCTTCTCTTCTCTGCCCCACCACCTCTCTGCTGCCCCAGTCTATTCTCCTCTTCTCTGCCCCACCACCTCTCTGCTGCCCCAGTCTATTCTCCCTTCTCTGCCCCACCACCTCTCTGCTGCCCCAGTCTATTCTCCCTCTCTTCTCTGCCCCACCACCTCTCTGCTGCCCCAGTCTATTCTCCCTTCTCTTCTCTGCCCCACCACCTCTCTGCTGCCCCAGTCTATTCTCCCTTCTCTTCTCTGCCCCACCACCTCTCTGCTGCCCCAGTCTATTCTCCTCTCTTCTCTGCCCCACCACCTCTCTGCTGCCCCAGTCTATTCTCCTTCTCTCTCTGCCCCACCACCTCTCTGCTGCCCCAGTCTATTCTCCCTTCTCTTCTCTGCCCCACCACCTCTCTGCTGCCCCAGTCTATTCTCCTCTCTTCTCTGCCCCACCACCTCTCTGCTGCCCCAGTCTATTCTCTTCTCTTCTCTGCCCCACCACCTCTCTGCTGCCCCAGTCTATTCTCCCTTCTCTTCTCTGCCCCACCACCTCTCTGCTGCCCCAGTCTATTCTCCTTCTCTTCTCTGCCCCACCACCTCTCTGCTGCCCCAGTCTATTCTCCCTTCTCTTCTCTGCCCCACCACCTCTCTGCTGCCCCAGTCTATTCTCCTTCTCTTCTCTGCCCCACCACCTCTCTGCTGCCCCAGTCTATTCTCCCTTCTCTTCTCTGCTCCCACCACCTCCTCTGCTGCCCCAGTCTATTCTCCCTTCTCTTCTCTGCCCCACCACCTCTCTGCTGCCCCAGTCTATTCTCCTCTCTTCTCTGCCCCACCACCTCTCTGCTGTCCCCAGTCTATTCTCTCCTTCTCTGCCCCACCACCTCTCTGCTGCCCCAGTCTATTCTCCCTTCTCTCTCTGCCCCACCACCTCTCTGCTGCCCCAGTCTATTCTCCCCTTCTCTGCCCCACCACCTCTCTGCTGCCCCAGTCTATTCTCTCCTTCTCTGCCCCACCACCTCTCTGCTGCCCCAGTCTATTCTCCCTCTCTTCTCTGCCCCACCACCTCTCTGCTGCCCCAGTCTATTCTCCCTTCTCTGCCCCACCACCTCTCTGCTGCCCCAGTCTATTCTCCTTCTCTTCTCTGCCCCACCACCTCTCTGCTGCCCCAGTCTATTCTCCCTTCTCTTCTGCCCCACCACCTCTCTGCTGCCCCAGTCTATTCTCCCTTCTCTGCCCCACCACCTCTCTGCTGCCCCAGTCTATTCTCCCTTCTCTTCTCTGCCCCACCACCTCTCTGCTGCCCCAGTCTATTCTCCTTCTCTGCTCCCACCACCTCTCTGCTGCCCCAGTCTATTCTCCTCCTTCTCTTCTCTGTCCCACCACCTCTCTGCTGCCCCAGTCTATTCTCTCTCTTCTCTGCCCCACCACCTCTCTGCTGCCCCAGTCTATTCTCCCTCTCTTCTCTGCCCCACCACCTCTCTGCTGCCCCAGTCTATTCTCCCTTCTCTTCTCTGCCCCACCACCTCTCTGCTGCCCCAGTCTATTCTCCCTTCTCTTCTCTGCCCCACCACCTCTCTGCTGCCCCAGTCTATTCTCCCTTCTCTCTGCCCCACCACCTCTCTGCTGCCCCAGTCTATTCTCCTTCTCTCTCTGCCCCACCACCTCTCTGCTGCCCCAGTCTATTCTCCCTTTCTCTGCCCCACCACCTCTCTGCTGCCCCAGTCTATTCTCCTTCTCTTCTCTGCCCCACCACCTCTCTGCTGCCCCAGTCTATTCTCCTTCTCTTCTCTGCCCCACCACCTCTCTGCTGCCCCAGTCTATTCTCCTTCTCTTCTCTGCCCCACCACCTCTCTGCTGCCCCAGTCTATTCTCCCTTCTCTTCTCTGCCCCACCACCTCTCTGCTGCCCCAGTCTATTCTCCCTTCTCTTCTCTGCCCCACCACCTCTCTGCTGCCCCAGTCTATTCTCCCTTCTCTTCTCTGCCCCACCACCTCTCTGCTGCCCCAGTCTATTCTCCTTCTCTGCTCTGCCCCACCACCTCTCTGCTGCCCCAGTCTATTCTCCCTTCTCTTCTCTGCCCCACCACCTCTCTGCTGCCCCAGTCTATTCTCCTCTCTCTCTGCCCCACCACCTCTCTGCTGCCCCAGTCTATTCTCCTCTCTTCTCTGCCCCACCACCTCTCTGCTGCCCCAGTCTATTCTCCCTTCTCTTCTCTGCCCCACCACCTCTCTGCTGCCCCAGTCTATTCTCCTCCTTCTCTGCCCCACCACCTCTCTGCTGCCCCAGTCTATTCTCCCTTCTCTTCTCTGCCCCACCACCTCTCTGCTGCCCCAGTCTATTCTCCTTCTCTTCTCTGCCCCACCACCTCTCTGCTGCCCCAGTCTATTCTCCCTTCTCTTCTCTGCCCCACCACCTCTCTGCTGCCCCAGTCTATTCTCCTTCTCTTCTCTGCCCCACCACCTCTCTGCTGCCCCAGTCTATTCTCCCTTCTCTTCTCTGCCCCACCACCTCTCTGCTGCCCCAGTCTATTCTCCTCTCTTCTCTGCCCCACCACCTCTCTGCTGCCCCAGTCTATTCTCCCTTCTCTTCTCTGCCCCACCACCTCTCTGCTGCCCCAGTCTATTCTCCCTTCTCTGCCCCACCACCTCTCTGCTGCCCCAGTCTATTCTCCCTTCTCTTCTCTGCCCCACCACCTCTCTGCTGCCCCAGTCTATTCTCCCTTCTCTTCTCTGCCCCACCACCTCTCTGCTGCCCCAGTCTATTCTCCTCTCTCTCTGCCCCACCACCTCTCTGCTGCCCCAGTCTATTCTCCCTTCTCTGCCCCACCACCTCTCTGCTGCCCCAGTCTATTCTCCTCTCTTCTCTGCCCCACCACCTCTCTGCTGCCCCAGTCTATTCTCCCTTCTCTTCTCTGCCCCACCACCTCTCTGCTGCCCCAGTCTATTCTCCTTCTCTTCTCTGCCCCACCACCTCTCTGCTGCCCCAGTCTATTCTCCTTCTCTTCTCTGCCCCACCACCTCTCTGCTGCCCCAGTCTATTCTCCCTTCTCTTCTCTGCCCCACCACCTCTCTGCTGCCCCAGTCTATTCTCCCTTCTCTTCTCTGCCCCACCACCTCTCTGCTGCCCCAGTCTATTCTCCCTTCTCTCTCTGCCCCACCACCTCTCTGCTGCCCCAGTCTATTCTCCCTTCTCTGCTCCACCACCTCTCTGCTGCCCCAGTCTATTCTCCCTTCTCTTCTCTGCCCCACCACCTCTCTGCTGCCCCAGTCTATTCTCCCTTCTCTGCCCCACCACCTCTCTGCTGCCCCAGTCTATTCTCCCTTCTCTTCTCTGCCCCACCACCTCTCTGCTGCCCCAGTCTATTCTCCTTCTCTTCTCTGCCCCACCACCTCTCTGCTGCCCCAGTCTATTCTCCCTTCTCTTCTCTGCCCCACCACCTCTCTGCTGCCCCAGTCTATTCTCCTTCTCTTCTCTGCCCCACCACCTCTCTGCTGCCCCAGTCTATTCTCCTCCTTCTCTGCCCCACCACCTCTCTGCTGCCCCAGTCTATTCTCCCTCTCTTCTCTGCCCCACCACCTCTCTGCTGCCCCAGTCTATTCTCCCTTCTCTTCTCTGCCCCACCACCTCTCTGCTGCCCCAGTCTATTCTCCTTCTCTTCTCTGCCCCACCACCTCTCTGCTGCCCCAGTCTATTCTCCTTCTTCTCTGCCCCACCACCTCTCTGCTGCCCCAGTCTATTCTCCTTCTCTTCTCTGCCCCACCACCTCTCTGCTGCCCCAGTCTATTCTCCTTCTCTCTCTGCCCCACCACCTCTCTGCTGCCCCAGTCTATTCTCCTTCTCTTCTCTGCCCCACCACCTCTCTGCTGCCCCAGTCTATTCTCCTTCTCTTCTCTGCCCCACCACCTCTCTGCTGCCCCAGTCTATTCTCCTTCTCTTCTCTGCCCCACCACCTCTCTGCTGCCCCAGTCTATTCTCCTTCTCTTCTCTGCCCCACCACCTCTCTGCTGCCCCAGTCTATTCTCCTTCTCTTCTCTGCCCCACCACCTCTCTGCTGCCCCAGTCTATTCTCCTTCTCTTCTCTGCCCCACCACCTCTCTGCTGCCCCAGTCTATTCTCCCTTCTCTTCTCTGCCCCACCACCTCTCTGCTGCCCCAGTCTATTCTCCCTTCTCTTCTCTGCCCCACCACCTCTCTGCTGCCCCAGTCTATTCTCCTTCTCTTCTCTGCCCCACCACCTCTCTGCTGCCCCAATCTATTCTCCCTTCTCTTCTCTGCCCACCACCTCTCTGCTGCCCCAGTCTATTCTCCCTTCTCTTCTCTGCCCCACCACCTCTCTGCTGCCCCAGTCTATTCTCCCTTCTCTGCCCCACCACCTCTCTGCTGCCCCAGTCTATTCTCCCTTCTCTTCTCTGCCCCACCACCTCTCTGCTGCCCCAGTCTATTCTCCTTCTCTTCTCTGCCCCACCACCTCTCTGCTGCCCCAGTCTATTCTCCTCTCTTCTCTGCCCCACCACCTCTCTGCTGCCCCAGTCTATTCTCCCTTCTCTTCTCTGCCCCACCACCTCTCTGCTGCCCCAGTCTATTCTCCTTCTCTTCTCTGCCCCACCACCTCTCTGCTGCCCCAGTCTATTCTCCCTTCTCTTCTCTGCCCCACCACCTCTCTGCTGCCCCAGTCTATTCTCCTTCTCTTCTCTGCCCCACCACCTCTCTGCTGCCCCAGTCTATTCTCCTCTCTTCTCTGCCCCACCACCTCTCTGCTGCCCCAGTCTATTCTCCCTTCTCTTCTCTGCCCCACCACCTCTCTGCTGCCCCAGTCTATTCTCCTCTTCTCTGCCCCACCACCTCTCTGCTGCCCCAGTCTATTCTCCCTTCTCTGCCCCACCACCTCTCTGCTGCCCCAGTCTATTCTCCCTTCTCTGCCCCACCATCTCTCTGCTGCCCCAGTCTATTCTCCTTCTCTTCTCTGCCCCACCACCTCTCTGCTGCCCCAGTCTATTCTCCCTTCTCTCTGCCCCACCACCTCTCTGCTGCCCCAGTCTATTCTCCCTTCTCTTCTCTGCCCACCACCTCTCTGCTGCCCCAGTCTATTCTCCCTTCTCTTCTCTGCCCACCACCTCTCTGCTGCCCCAGTCTATTCTCCCTTCTCTTCTCTGCCCCACCACCTCTCTGCTGCCCCAGTCTATTCTCCCTTCTCTTCTCTGCCCCACCACCTCTCTGCTGCCCCAGTCTATTCTCCTCCTTCTCTGCCCCACCACCTCTCTGCTGCCCCAGTCTATTCTCCTTCTCTCTCTGCCCCACCACCTCTCTGCTGCCCCAGTCTATTCTCCCTTCTCTTCTCTGCCCCACCACCTCTCTGCTGCCCCAGTCTATTCTCCCTTCTCTTCTCTGCCCCACCACCTCTCTGCTGCCCCAGTCTATTCTCCTTCTCTTCTCTGCCCCACCACCTCTCTGCTGCCCCAGTCTATTCTCCCTTCTCTTCTCTGCCCCACCACCTCTCTGCTGCCCCAGTCTATTCTCCCTTCTCTTCTCTGCCCCACCACCTCTCTGCTGCCCCAGTCTATTCTCCTCTCTTCTCTGCCCCACCACCTCTCTGCTGCCCCAGTCTATTCTCTCTTCTCTTCTCTGCCCCACCACCTCTCTGCTGCCCCAGTCTATTCTCTCCTTCTCTGCCCCACCACCTCTCTGCTGCCCCAGTCTATTCTCCCTTCTCTTCTCTGCCCCACCACCTCTCTGCTGCCCCAGTCTATTCTCCCTTCTCTTCTCTGCCCCACCACCTCTCTGCTGCCCCAGTCTATTCTCCTCCTCTTCTCTGCCCCACCACCTCTCTGCTGCCCCAGTCTATTCTCCCTTCTCTGCCCCACCACCTCTCTGCTGCCCCAGTCTATTCTCTCTTCTCTTCTCTGCCCCACCACACTCTCTGCTGCCCCAGTCTATTCTCCTTCCTTCTCTGCCCCACCACCTCTCTGCTGCCCCAGTCTATTCTCCTTCTCTTCTCTGCCCCACCACCTCTCTGCTGCCCCAGTCTATTCTCCTTCTCTTCTCTGCCCCACCACCTCTCTGCTGCCCCAGTCTATTCTCCCTTCTCTGCCCCACCACCTCTCTGCTGCCCCAGTCTATTCTCCTTCTCTTCTCTGCCCCACCACCTCTCTGCTGCCCCAGTCTATTCTCCTGCCTCTCTCTCTGCCCCACCACCTCTCTGCTGCCCCAGTCTATTCTCCCTTCTCTGCCCCACCACTCTCTCTGCTGCCCCAGTCTATTCTCCCTTCTCTTCTCTGCCCCACCACCTCTCTGCTGCCCCAGTCTATTCTCCCTTCTCTTCTCTGCCCCACCACCTCTCTGCTGCCCCAGTCTATTCTCCTTCTCTTCTCTGCCCCACCACCTCTCTGCTGCCCCAGTCTATTCTCCCTTCTCTTCTCTGCCCCACCACCTCTCTGCTGCCCCAGTCTATTCTCCTCTTCTCTGCCCCACCACCTCTCTGCTGCCCCAGTCTATTCTCCCTTCTCTTCTCTGCCCCACCACCTCTCAGCTGCCCCAGTCTATTCTCCCTTCTCTTTTCTGCCCCACCACCTCTCAGCTGCCCCAGTCTACTCTCCCTTCTCTACCCCACCACCTCTCTGCTGCCCCAGTCTATTCTCCTTCTCTTCTCTTCTCTGCCCCACCACCTCTCTGCTGCCCCAGTCTATTCTCCCTTCTCTTCTCTTCTCTGCCCCACCATCTCTCTGCTGCCCCAGTCTATTCTCCCTTCTCATCTCTGCCCCACCACCTCTCTGCTGCCCCAGTCTATTCTCCCTTCTCTTCTCTGCCCACCACCTCTCTGCTGCCCCAGTCTATTCTCCCTTCTCTGCCCCACCACCTCTCTGCTGCCCCAGTCTAATCTCTACCTCTTCTCTCCTCTATTCTACTATTTCCCTTTTCTTCCTACCACTCCTGCTTTCCTCTGTTCCCTTCTGCTCTTCTTAGAACATCGGGCTTATTTCCTCTTCTCCCTCTCTCCTCTGCTATCCTTTTATTTCTTCCCTCTTCTCATTTAGCTCTCAGTTCTTTTCTCCTTCTCTACCTTTTCCCTCCTTTTCTACCTCTGTTCTCCTCTCATTACTTTCACTCCTCTACTTCTCTGAACCCCCCCCCCCCCCACCCTCACTCTTCTCTCCTCACCTATTCCTCTACTTCTCTGTTCTTTTCTTATCTACTCTCTCTTCTTCTCCTCTCCTTCCCCTCTACTTCTCCGTTTTAGTTCTCTTCTGTTGTCTCCCCTTCTCTCTGTTCTGTCCTACTTCTCTTCTCCTCACTTTCTCTTGTACTTCTCTCCTACTTCTCTGTACTCTCCTCTACTTTTCTCTTCTTCTCTTCTCTACTTCTGTCTCTTCTCTGAGTTCCTTCTCCCTCTTTTTTCCACTGCTGCTCACATTCTATTGTTTCCATTCTCCTCACCCTTCTTGCCTCTTTTTCTCCTCTGTTTCCCTCTTCTCTCCTTACTTTTCCTCTCTTTGTTCTCTGTTCTTTCTCTCACTTCCTCTCTTCTTTCCTCTGTCTCCTGTCTTATTCTCACCTGCTCTCATTATTTCTGCTTCTCTCCTGTTCCTCCCTTCCCTTTCTTCCCTTCTTCTGTCCTCTTTCCCTCACATCATCTCTTGTTTACTCTTCTTTTATTGTCCTCTGCCCTCTTCCTTTGTCTTTACCTTTTTTCTTCCTCTGTCTCCCCCTTTCTTCTCTGCTGTTTTCCTCTGTTTCTCCCATCTCTCTTCATTTCTCTTTTCTCCCCTTACTTGTTTGTCTCGTCGTCTCTACTCTTTCCTTCACTTCCTCTCTTTCCTTTTTCTCCGTTTTGTTCGCCTCCTCTTCTTTCCTCACCTCTCCTCTGTCTCTGCACTCCTCTATTTTCTTACAATCCACTTCCTTCTATCGATATATCATCAGACACTACCCGTCAGGTGCTGGGCACATTGTCAGGTAGAGCATTATGTGCAGGCTCCTCTGGTGGTTTCACTTGGGTACCGGACCTCAGTACATGTGTAGACCCCCACATGTATGGCCCAGATCTCTGCTCATATGTGGGCACATTCAGCAGGTGCCTCTTTTGACTCTTTGTCTTTCCTTCTGTCCCATCATCCTCAGTGGAGTTAGACTGTCACTGAGAAAATAGGGGTTGTAGTTAATATATTCACAGAATTGAGAATATTTCATCGTCTGCAGAGCTCTGAGGGCAAGTAATGTGGAAGATGCTCAGGTGTCACCAGTTCTTCTCCCCGGGGGGCTGAGTCTTCTATCTCATGGATCTACAGAAGCTGTGGACAGGACAGTAGAGGTGTCCATAGCTGCCATCCATTCCAGAATGACCATGGATATGTGGCCACCTCTCCACCAGGACGGCTGCTTCTCAGGACCGATGCCATGTATTTGGAGTCCCATTTTATCCATCTTGACCACGAATCTCAAGAAGAAGAGAACATCTTGGCTTGGGGGTGAAGGAAAGGGGTACATAGCGGCAATATAAAACATTGAAGATGCGTCCAGACTTATGTCATTGACCACTCTGTTATGGTCAGAAGGTGCTTACAGGTCGCACATGGTCAGGCTAGGTCTTCCAGAGTGGGATATAGGGCCGATGGCCAGAGGTCAAATCAGCCAGGACCTGGTGTTTAATCAAAGCTGAACCTTGCATCAGGCAAAAGGACACACCCCACCCCCTGAAACAGGTACTGGAGGCACACAATACATCCCGCCTACGCCATGATACAACGCAGGGTGGTGGTGGTCAGGGCTCTGTGGGGGTGTCATACAGTTACATTGTATTTAATGTGTTCTGTTACATCTATATAGTAACCAAAGCCTTCCTGCTGACAGGTTTCCTTTGTATTGATACCTCTGGGGTTGAATAATTATACAATCTCCTGTACTCTGCTGATGTCACCCTCCTGACATTGACCTCTACACATGTCCCCTATTCCTGGTGGATTTGTAGTGCAACCAGAAATTTGTTTCCTGCTTCTAATCACATTGAGAATGAGGGTGAAGAGCGTGGAGATTATCTGGAGCGCTCCGGAGATACTGTAATTATGAGATTGCTGGTGAAGCCGGTGATTATGAGATTAGCAGGATATGATACAGCAGAGCGGTACAGTCATTGTACATGGGTAGCGAAGCCCAGGTATGGACCCCCCATCCACTACATCATCCTTATTAACCCTCCTGGAGAGCAGAGGTGGGCCCCAATGCAAAATCTGTAACAGGGCCCCTGCCTACCATGTGCCATTTATAATAGAGTTTTTTTAGTTTTTTTGGGGGGTAGAAAACAGTGTTTGATCCCCTTCAGGCCCTGAACCCCCATATAGCTATACCCATGATGGAGACCTCCCAGATGCCCAGCGTGAAGATTCACCTCTCTTCTTCCTGCAGGTCTCTTCACTTCTGGTCTTCACCCCAGACAACATCCGGACAGCAAACTGCAGGAACATGGATAGCGGAAGCATCTGCAGAGTCCTGTATCTAGGAGGTCTGCTCTGGGGTATATTTAGGGGATCTAGTCTCAGGTCTGTGTTCTGTATCTATAAGGTCTCTGCTTTTAGGGTAGGTCTGGGGTCTATATTTTAGAAGTGAGGTCTTTGGTCTGTATTTAGGGGGTCTGGGGTCTCTATTTAGGAGTTCTGCTCTGGGGTCTGTATTTTAGAAGTCAGGTCTTAGGTCTGTAACTAGGGGATTTGAGTCTGGTCTGGAGCTGTGCCTAGGAGGTCTGTTCTAGTGCTTGTATTTATGAGGTCTGCTCAGGGGTCTGTATCTAAGAGGTTTGGTCTGAGGTCTGTATCTAGGAGGTTTGGTCTGAGGTCTGTATATAGTAGGTGTGGTCTGGGGTCTGTATTTGGAGGTTAGCTCTAGGGTATATTTTTAGGGAGTTTGTCTAGGGTCTTTATTTAGAAGGTTTGGTCTGGGATCTGTATTTAGGAGTTTTGCTCTGTGCTCTATATTTAGGGGGTATGGGCTGCAGTCGGTATCTAGGAGGTCTGGGGTCTGTATCTAGGAGGTCTGGGATCTGTATTTAAAAAGCCAGCCCTGGGGTTTATTTAGGGAGTTTTGTCTGTTGTATTTATTTAGGAGGTATGCTCTGGGGTCTATATTTTAGAAGTGTGGTCTGGGGTCTGTATCTAGGAATTTTGCTCTGGGGTCTGTACTTTAGAAGTCAGGTCTGGGGTCTGTATTTAGTGTGTCTGGCCTGGGGTCTGTATTTCAGAAGTCTGCTCTGTGGTCTGTATTTAGGAGGTCTGGTCTGAGGTCTATTTCTAGGAGTTTTTCTCTGGGGTCTGTGTTTTAGAGGTCAGGTCTGGGGTCTGTATTTAGGGGGTATGGTCTGCGGTCTATATCTAGGAGGTCTGGTCTGGGGTATATTCAGAGGAACTGGTCTAGGATCTGTATTCTATGGAGTCTGTTTTTGGTTTTTAGGGTTGGTCTGGTGCTGTATCTATGAGGTCGGCTCTGGAGTATATTTAGGGAGTTTTCTGAGGTCTTTGTTTAGAAGTTTTGCTTGGGGGTCCGCATTTTAGAAGTCAGGTCTGGTGTCTGTATTTAGGAGGTCTGTGATCTGTATTTAGTGTGTCTGGTCTGGGGTCTGTATTTAGAAGGTCTGTGATCTGTATTTAGTGTGTCTGGTCTGGGGTCTGTATTTAGGAGTTCTGTGATCTGTATTTAGTGTGTCAGGTCTGGGTTCTGTATTTAGGAGGTCTGTGATCTGTATTTAGTGTGTCAGGTCTGGGGTCTGTATTTAGGAGGTCTGTGATCTGTATTTAGTTTGTCTGGTCTGGGTTCTGTATTTAGGAGGTCTGTGATCTGTATTTAGTGTGTCTGGTCTCGGGTCTGTATTTAGGAGCTCTGTGATCTGTATTTAGTGTGTCTGGTCTGGGGTCTGTATTTAGGAGGTCTGTGATCTGTATTTAGTGTGTCTGGTCTGGTGTCTGTATTTAGGAGCTCTGTGATCTGTATTTAGTGTGTCTGGTCTGGGGTCTGTATTTAGAAGGTCTGTGATCTGTATTTAGTGTGTCTGGTCCGGGGTCTGTATTTAGGAGGTCTGTGAACTGTATTTAGTGTGTCTGGTCTGGAGTCTGTATTTAGGAGGTCTGTGATCTGTATTTAGTGTGTCTGGTCTGGGTTCTGTATTTAGGAGGTCTGTGATCTGTATTTAGTGTGTCTGGCCCGGGGTCTGTATTTAGGAGGTCTGTGATCTGTTTTTAATGTGTCAGGTCTGGTGTCTGTATTTAGGAGGTCTGTGATCTGTATTTAGTGTGTCTGGTCTGGGGTCTGTATTTAGGAGGTCTGTGATCTGTATTTAGTGTGTCTGGTCTGGGTTCTGTATTTAGAAGGTCTGTGATCTGTATTTAGTGTGTCTGGTCTGGGGTCTGTATTTAGGAGGTCTGTGATCTGTATTTAGTGTGTCAGGTCTGGGTTCTGTATTTAGGAGGTCTGTGATCTGTATTTAGTGTGTCAGGTCTGGGTTCTGTATTTAGGAGGTCTGTGATCTGTATTTAGTGTGTCAGGTCTGGGGTCTGTATTTAGGAGGTCTGTGATCTGTATTTAGTTTGTCTGGTCTGGGTTCTGTATTTAGGAGGTCTGTGATCTGTATTTAGTGTGTCTGGTCTCGGGTCTGTATTTAGGAGCTCTGTGATCTGTATTTAGTGTGTCTGGTCTGGGGTCTGTAATTAGGAGGTCTGTGATCTGTATTTAGTGTGTCTGGTCTGGTGTCTGTATTTAGGAGGTCTGTGATCTGTATTTAGTTTGTCTGGTCTGGGTTCTGTATTTAGGAGGTCTGTGATCTGTATTTAGTGTCAGGTCTGGTGTCTGTATTTAGGAGGTCTGTGATCTGTATTTAGTGTGTCTGGTCCGGGGTCTGTATTTAGGAGGTCTGTGATCTGTATTTAGTGTGTCTGGTCTGGGGTCTGTATTTAGAAGGTCTGTGATCTGTATTTAGTGTGTCTGGTCCGGGGTCTGTATTTAGGAGGTCTGTGATCTGTATTTAGTGTGTCTGGTCTGGAGTCTGTATTTAGGAGGTCTGTGATCTGTATTTAGTGTGTCTGGTCTGGGTTCTGTATTTAGGAGGTCTGTGATCTGTATTTAGTGTGTCTGGTCCGGGGTCTGTATTTAGGAGGTCTGTGATCTGTTTTTAATGTGTCAGGTCTGGTGTCTGTATTTAGGAGGTCTGTGATCTGTATTTAGTGTGTCTGGTCCGGGGTCTGTATTTAGGAGGTCTGTGATCTGTATTTAGTGTGTCTGGTCTGGGTTCTGTATTTAGAAGGTCTGTGATCTGTATTTAGTGTGTCTGGTCTGGGTTCTGTATTTAGAAGGTCTGTGATCTGTATTTAGTGTGTCTGGTCTGGGTTCTGTATTTAGGAGGTCTGTGATCTGTATTTAGTGTGTCAGGTCTGGGGTCTGTATTTAGGAGGTCTGTGATCTGTATTTAGTTTGTCTGGTCTGGGTTCTGTATTTAGGAGGTCTGTGATCTGTATTTAGTGTGTCTGGTCTGGGTTCTGTATTTAGGAGGTCTGTGATCTATATTTAGTGTGTCTGATCTGGGGTCTGTATTTAGGAGTTCTGTGATCTGTATTTAGTGTGTCAGGTCTGGGGTCTGTTTTTAGGAGGTCTGTGATCTGTATTTAGTGTGTCTGGTCTGGGGTCTGTATTTAGGAGGTCTGTCGGTAGATTAAGGTCCCTCTAGTCTTTCTCCTACCCGTTATGGGCTTGGTGAGGACCATGATTACCCACATCACCCATTGTCCAATGTTGAAGGAATGTATTTAGCACCTCATCCAATCCTCGTCCGATGACATTTTTTGGGAAATGAATGGGACTAGGTAAATCCCCAGAACAATATGGGGCCAAAGTCTTCTGTGGCTGAAGAACGTTCACAAAAGTAGACCAGCCTTTGAAACATTCCTGGCCTGAGAACCTTCACATTCATCTAAAATGATCAGAGGGATACTGCGGCGATCAAGAGTTGTTCACAACATCAATCAATATGAGATCCTGGTGATCGGCACCGGATTGCTATGAAGTTGTCAGATTTGGGAGTGTAGACATGAATCTCGATGACATTAGGGATGGTGTGTGGTTGGTATTTCGCCTATGTGTCTCCTCAGTATTAATCTTGGCTGGATCTCATTACTTGGTCCCATGTGACTGGCATCTCCAGTAATGGCAGATGATGGGTCCGAGGCGGTGGCATTAGCCAGCAATTAGTCTTCTATAACAGGGAGCCTGGCTGGTGCCCCCTCTCGTCCTCCCGCCTCGCTTATTTTGCTGCCTTGTCCTCTCTAATCTCCATCACAATGTAAGATAATCAGCTGCCTGAGAAAAATACCACCGCCATCAGCCTACGTCTGCGCCTGACAACCCCTGACAACCGATAACGTGAGTCCCCTACATTAACACCGGGATGGAGGATCATCCGGCACTCTGCACGCCTACAGAAGGTCTCAGTGTGAACGGGAGCATAGGTCAGTGGGAGGGGAATGCCCCACAGCTCAGAGCATTGACAGGGCACGCCTGCCATTCACTTGTCTTCATAGAAACCGTATAAAAACAGTACAGGGCTGTACCCCCACATATACAGTACACCCACAGCCACATACATAAATATATACTCACATACATACAGCCAAACCATACACACTCCCATGTACATACATCTATATATATTACACATATACATAGAAAACCCCATATACACAAACATATACTGTATACGCACATACAACCATGCACATATATACACCCAAAGACATAGACAAATATAACACCCACTCACTCACACATATACACACTGACAGTCTCATACATACACATATACACACTGACAGTCTCATACATACACACTGACAGTCTCATACATACACATATACACACTGACAGTCTCATATATACATATATACACACTGACTGTCAGTGTGTATATGTGTATGTATGAGACTGTCAGTGTGTATATGTGTATGTATGAGACTGTCAGTGTGTATATGTGTATGTATATATGAGACTCAGTGTGTATATGTGTATGTATGAGACTGTCAGTGTGTATATGTGTATGTATATATGAGACTGTCAGTGTGTATATGTGTATGTATGTATGATGAGACTGTCAGTGTGTATATGTGTATGTATGTATGTATGAGACTGTCAGTGTGTATATGTGTATGTATGAGACTGTCAGTGTGTATATGTGTATGTATGTATGAGACTGTCAGTGTGTATATGTGTATGCATATATGAGACTGTCAGTGTGTATATGTGTATGTATATATGAGACTGTCAGTGTGTATATGTGTATGTATGAGACTGTCTCATATATACATACACATATACACACTGACAGTCTCATATATGCATACACATATACACACTGACAGTCTCATACATACATACACATATACACACTGACAGTCTCATACATACACATATACACACTGACAGTCTCATACATACATACATACACATATACACACTGACAGTCTCATATATACATACACATATACACACTGACAGTCTCATATATACATACACATATACACACTGACAGTCTCATACATACACATATACACACTGAGTCTCATATATACATACACATATACACACTGACAGTCTCATACATACATACACATATACACACTGACAGTCTCATACATACATACATACACATATACACACTGACAGTCTCATACATACATACACATATACACACTGACAGTCTCATACATACATACACATATACACACTGACAGTCTCATACATACACATATACACACTGACAGTCTCATATATACATACACATATACACACTGACAGTTTCATACATACACATATACACACTGACAGTCTCATATAAACAGACACATATACACACTGACAGTCTCATATATACAAACACATAAACACAGACAGTCTCATATATATATATACACACATATACACACTAACAGTCTTATATATACATACGCATATACACACTAACAGTCTTATATATACATACGCATATACACACTAACAGTCTCATATATACATACGCATATACACACTGACAGTCTCATATATACATACACATATACACACTAAAAGTCTCATATATACATACACATATACACACTGACAGTCTCATATATACATACACATATACACACTCACAGTCTCATATATACATGCACATACACACTGACATCTCATACACACATACATACTTATACTTATACACACTGACAGTCACATACATACACATATACACACTGACAGTCTCATATATACATACACATATTCACACTGACAGTCTCATGCATACACATATACACACTGACAGTCTCATACATACATACATACATGCATACACATATACACACTGACAGTCTCATACATATATACACATATACACACTGACAGTCTCATACATACACATATACACACTGACAGTCTCATACATACACATATACACACTGACAGTCTCATACATACACATATACACACTGACAGTCTCATATATACCTACCCATATACACACTGACAGTCTCATATATACATACACATATACACACTTACAGTCTCATATATACATACACATATACACACCGACAGTCTCATATATACATACACATATACGCATTGACAGTCTCATATACACATACACATATACACACTGACAGTCTCATATATACACATATACACACTGACAGTCTCATACATACACATATACACACTGACAGTCTCATACATACATACACATATACACACTGACAGTCACATACATACACATATACACACTGACAGTCTCATATACACATACACATATACACACTGACAGTCTCATACATACACATATACACACTGACAGTCTCATATATACCTACCCATTGTGGGGAGTCGCTCTGGTAGACAGCGGTGCGGGTGCAGTTTAGAGGCAAAACAAGGAGTCCAGATTGTGCATCAAACAGTGTTTTATTCACACTTGCACACCAGAAATGAAAACAGTCTCTTGGTGACAGTTCACACACAACAGAAATCATGTGGCAAAACCAAAAACAGGCCGACACAGGGTCCAGACACCTTGGGTGGTTTAGGTGCGGGTTCACACCTAGCAGTCGGCTCAGCCGCAGGCGATTCCTCCTTCAGGTTGCAGGGAAACACCTCCTTGCTGAGCTCTTTCCTCCTGGACAGAGAACCCCACAGCCCTGTTAGCAGGCTCCAGGATAATCACAGCCTCAGACACAGCTGATGGCTGTGTTTTATACCCAGCCCAAAACTCGGACTGGACCGTGGGGAGCAGCCACCCACCCTACTCTTTAGCTGCTCCCAGTAAGAGCCGGCCCGGATCGGCTTTGCAGCCATGCTATTTAACAGAGTCAAACAGCACTAGCTGCTGCAGACAAAAACCCGGCTCTCACCTCACCGAGGCCAGCAACCTCGGTGACACGTACCTGCCATCGCATATGACACCTTGCACCTTACCACATACCCCCCCCCTTTGTTCAACCCTGAGGGGGTGAACACACGTGAGGCAGTGGACGCGGACAGGGCATCTGCGTTGCCCTGCAAGCGGCCTGCCCTGTGTTCCACGGAGAACTTGAAATTTTGAAGAGATAGGAACCACCTGGTGACCCGAGCATTCCTCTCCTTGGCCTGACTCATCCATTTGAGGGGGAATGGTCGGTCACCAGACGGAACCTCCTCCCTAACAGGTAGTAGCGGAGAGATTCGAGTGCCCACTTGATAGCCAGGCACTCCCTCTCCACTATACTATATCTGGACTCGGCGGGACTGAGCTTACGGCTCAGGAAGACAACGGGATGTTCTTCCCCGTTGACCTCCTGCGACAGTACCGCACCGAGGCCTACCTCCGAGGCGTCGGTCTGTACGACAAACTCCTTGTTGAAGTCGGGTGTCACCAAAACCGGGGACCCACACAGGGCCGACTTCAACGCGGAGAAAGCCTCCTCCGCCTTCTCACTCCAGCTAACCTTCCCAGACTTCCGCCCCTTCAACAGGTCTGTCAATGGCGCTGCTATTGTGGCAAAGTGGGGCACAAACCTCATGTAGTAACCTACAATCCCCAGGAACGACTTTACCTGCCTGGTGGTGACCGGTCGGGGCCAGTTACGAATGGCCTCTACCTTAGTTACCTGAGGTTTGATGACTCCCGCCCAATTACATATCCCAGATATTTGGTCTCCTCTAACCCTATGGAGCACTTCTTTGGGTTAGCGGTCAGTCCGGCTTTCCTCAGGGCATCCACTACCGCCTGCACCTTGGGTAAATGGCTTTCCCAGTCGGTGCTGTGGATGACTACATCATCTAAGTAGGCCGAGGCGTACCGACGATGTGGTCGCAGCACTATGTCCATTAACCTTGGAAAGTGGCGGGGCGCCATGCAGGCCAAAGGGTAACACCTTGTAGTAATACAGGCCCTGCGGGTAACAAATGCGGTTTTTCCTTAGCCGACTCCGTTAAGGGTACCTGCCAGTACCCTTTAGTGAGGTCCAGCACAGAAAAATAACGGGCTTGTCCTAAACTTTCAACCAGCTCGTCTACTCGGGGCATGGGATACGCGTCAAACTTGGATACTTCATTTAACTTGCGAAAGTCGTTGCAGAACCGCAACGTCCCATCCGGCTTGGGTATTAGGACTATGGGACTGGCCCACTCACTTTTCGACTCCTCAATGACATCGAGCTTCAACATTAACTGTACTTCCTCCGCGATGGCCCGTCGCCGAGCCTCGGGTACCCGGTATGGTTTTAACCGGATCTTGGCCTGAGGCTCAGTGACGATGTCATGTTGGATGAGAGACGTGCGGCCAGGAGGTCCGAGAACACATCCGTGTTCCGACTGATGAACTCCTGACTTCCTGAACTTGTTTGGAAGACAGGCTGTCTGCAATTTTTACCGTGGTTACTGCTTCACAGGCCTCGAACTGTGGGGCTGGACCCTTTTCACCTAGAAGCCCTGGCCGGGGCTGTGGTCGTCGGCTGTGTCCCTATCTTTCCACGGCTTAAGTAAATTCACGTGGTACACCTGCTCCGGCTTGCGCCGCCTGGCTGGTGTACTTTGTAATTTACTTCCCTACCTTCTCGATCACCTCATAGGGGCCCTGCCACCTAGCTAGGAACTTGCTGTCAAGGGTGGGTACCAGAACCAAAACCCGATCTCCCGGATGGAAGCCCCGCACCCGAGCCTGACGATTATACACCCTACTCTGGGCTTGTTGCGCTGCCTCCATATGCTCCCGGACCAGCGGCAACACCCTTTCTATCCGTTCCTGCATCTGGGTGACATACTCAATGACGCTTTTGTGGGGACAGGCTGTTGTTCCCATGCTTCCTTGGCGATATCCAACAGGCCCCGAGGGTGTCTGCCATAAAGCAGTTCGAAGGGCGAGAACCCAGTAGAGGCCTGGGGTACCTCTCGCACTGCGAACATGAGATAGGGCAGAAGCAGGTCCCAGTCCTTCCCATCTCTAGACACCACCCTTTTAACATATTTTTAGAGTTTGGTTAAACCTCTCAACAAGACCGTCTGTTTGCGGATGGTAAACGGACGTCCAGTAACTGCTTTATACGCAACAATTTACACAGTTCCTTCATTACTTTGGACATAAAGGGGTCCCTTGGTCTGTCAGAACCTCTTTTGGCAGGCCCACACGGGAAAACATCTCCATTAACTCTTTGGCAATGAGCCTAGCTGAGGTATGTCGCAGAGGCACCGCCTCCGGATACCGAGTGGCATAGTCGAGAACTACCAGAATGTGTTGGTGGCCCCTGGCAGACTTTGGTACAGGCCCAATTAAATCCATAGCGATTCGCTCAAACGGTACTTCAATAATTGGAAGAGGTACCAGAGGACTACGGAAATGTGGCTGGGGGCTAGTTATCTGACAGGTTGGACAGGACTTACAATAATTTTCTACCTCCTTGAACACACCAGGCCAATAAAACCGCTGCAGTATGCGGTCCTGGGTTTTCTGCCACCCCAGGTGTCCCCCAAGAACATGTTGGTGGGCAAGCTCCATGACAAGCTTGCGATACGCTGTGGGCACCACCAACTGTTCAACAGGTTCACCTCGGACTTGGTTCACCCGATACAACATATCCTGTAGAACAATAAATCGTGGAAACATTAATTCAGCCCCTGGTTTCTGGGGTTTACCATCAATTTCCAGCACATTCTCCCAGGCCCTGGTTAGGGTTTGGTCCCGGTGTTGTGCGGTCCCAAAATTTTCCCGGAGACATTGAGGTCTGCCAACTCAGGTCCCGGTGGCAAGTCCTCCGTGTCTCCCACCATTACACTCAGTGGGGTTGTCTCTCCCTCTACCGCTGGAGCAGTGGTCACCCCTACCGCCGGCCCTTCAGACTCGGGCTCCCAGGGTTCTGGCCTTCCAGCGGTATCAGGCCACTCTACTAGGGTCACCCCTGTCTCGGGTCCCTCAGATACCTTTATTGCCGGCCACAGCGCCGGAAAACCAGGGAAGTCCCTCCCAAGTATTAGTTCGTGTGGGAGTTTAGTAGCGACAGCCACCTCGTGGGTCCACCTACCAGCCGCTGTGGACAAAGTCACTAGTGCAGTGGGATAGTCTTTCAGGTCTCCGTGGATGCACAGGACCCCGACTTTACGGCCAGTATACTCCGCAGGCCGTACAAGGGCAGCCCTTACCAGGGAGACTAAACTCCCGGAGTCCAGCAGAGCCACCGCCAGCGAATCTCCCACCTCTACCTGACACAGGTGGTTATGGTCTTGCACCTCACGGGTGCCAGTTGCGCACAGCTTCCGTGCATACAAGGAGTGGCGACCCCCGTAGTTCCATGGGAGGCGGACTCGCAGGGGGTATATTCCGTGCAGGCCGCTCTGTCGCCGGACGTCGGAACTGGGGCAGAGGCCTCCGGGGTTTGACTGACCCCTTCCCAGCAAGACTCCCCTGCAGGTTTCGGGTGGCCTCGTACCGCTCCACCAGGTCGACCATCTCCAGGGCATTGGTGGGCGATACCTGGCCGATCCAGTGCTGGAGAGGGTAAGGCAAAGCCCTCCAGAAGACATCGGCTAACAGACGGTCGAGCATAGCAGTGGGAGTCAGTATGTCTGGCTGCAGCCATTTTTGCAACCGTTGTAGCAAGTCATAGTATTGTGGCTTGGCGGGTTCAGCCGGGTTAAACTCCCACTGATGCACCCGCTGGGCCCGGACCAAAACATTCACCCCCAGTCTTGCCAGGATCTCACCTTTCACAGTCGGGTAGTCAGCTGCTTGGTCACCTGGGAGGTCAAAAATACTTGCTGGGGTCCAGACGCCAGGAACGGAGCGACGACCTCTGCCCACTGTTCTCGGGGTAATTTCTCCCTCACGGCCACCTTCTCGAACACCGCCAGATAGGTCTCAACATCATCCGAGGGGGTCATCTTAGGGATCGCGGCACGGACAGCTTTCCGGGCATCGTGGACGCGGTGGAACGCTCCTGCCGCTTGCAACGCCATCACGTGCTGTAGCAGTAGCTGGTTGGTCTCCCGCTGCTGCACGTTAGCCTCTATGAGGGCTTTCACAGCCGCCTCCATTTTGTCGGGGATCACAGGCTGCAACTTTGCCGGCTTAATATAGGACATCCACTTTTGCTCAGCAAAAAACAAAGTTCGGCGTTCACGCCAGCCTCACTGCGCATGCCCGCATCCGACACCAAATGTGGGGAGTTGCTCTGGTAGACAGCGGTGCGGGTGCAGTTTAGAGGCAAAACAAGGAGTCCAGATGGTGCATCAAACAGTGTTTTATTCACACTTGCACGCCATAAAATGAAAAGCAGTCTCTTGGTGACAGTTCACACACAACGGAAATAATGTGGCAAAACCAAAAACAGGCCAACACAGGGTCCAGACACCTTGGGTGGTTTAGGTGCGGGTTCACACCTAGCAGTCGGCTCAGCCGCAGGCGATTCCTCCTTCAGGTTGCAGGGAAACACCATGTTGCTGAGCTCCGTCCTCCAGCACAGAGAATTCCTCAGCCCTGTTAGCAGGCTCCAGGATAATCACAGCCTCAGACACAGCTGATGGCTGTGTTTTATACCCAGCCCAAAACTCGGACTGGACCGTGGGGAGCAGCCACCCACCCTACTCTTTAGCTGCTCCCAGTAAGAGCCGGCACGGATCGGCTTTGCAGCCATGCTATTTAACAGAGCCAAACAGCACTAGCTGCTGCAGACAAAAACCCGGCTCTCACCTCACCGAGGCCAGCAACCTCGGTGACACGTACCTGCCATCGCATATGACACCTTGCACCTTATAACACCATATACACACTTACAGTCTCATATATACATACACATATACGCACTGACAGTCTCATATACACATACACATATACACACTGTCACATACATACACATATACACACTGACAGTCTCATATATACATATACACACTGACAGTCTCATACATACACATATACACACTGACAGTCTCATATATACCTACCCATATACACACTGACAGTCTCATATATACATACACATATACACACTTACAGTCTCATATATACATACACATATACACACCGACAGTCTCATATATACATACACACTGACATCTCATACATACATACATACATACACATATACACACTGACAGTCTCATATATACATACACATATACACACTTACAGTCTCATATATACATACACATATACACACCGACAGTCTCATATATACATACACACTGACATCTCATACATACATACATACATACACATATACACACTGACAGTCACATACATACACATATACACACTGACAGTCTCATATTTACATACACATATAAACACTGACAGTCACATACATACACATATACACACTGACAGTCTCATATTTACATACACATATAAACACTGACAGTCACATGCAGACACATACACACACTGACAGTCTCATACATACATACAAACACATATACACACTGACAGTCTCATACATACATACATACACACACATATACACACTGATAGTCTCATACATACACACTGACAGTCACATACATACACATATACACACTGACAGTCTCATACATACACATATACACACTGACAGTCTCATATATACACATATACACACTGACAGTCTCATACATACACATATACACACTGACAGTCTCATATATACACATATACACACTGACAGTCTCATATATACACATATACACACTGACAGTCTCATACATACACATATACACACTGACAGTCTCATACATACACATATACACACTGACAGTCTCATATATACACATATACACACTGACAGTCTCATACATACACACTGACAGTCTCATACATACACACTGACAGTCTCATACATACACATATACACACTGACAGTTATATACTCATAATACACATATATGTAGAGACATACACCGACACCCACATACACACGACCCCACACAGACACAATCCATACACATCCACATATAACTGACATAAAACACATATAACTCCTACATAAAAGTCTCCTGTGGCGACCACTGTGGACCTGTCTCCTACAGTAGGGCGCCCCCAGTGGCAGCACCAGAAGTTTACATTGTAGTGGTAGGCGCATTTAAAGGGCTTTTGTGACTATGGCAGATCCCTTTAAACCAGTGCACCTTCCATCTAATACTGGAGGGAGGAGAGTAGGCGCAGATACCTCTTATTGGCCCTGTTCCTCCATGCAGCCTATTTACCATGAAAATAAGTGGGGTTGTCACAGCCCCACCCCTGTTATTGACATCACTAGTTGTATGACACCCTGTGTACCCTCCTTCAAGGCTGGAGTGACAGGCAGAGTGGGCCCCGGAGGTTCAGCAGATGCCACTTATGTGGGGATTATCTGGCAGATTAGATGCCGCTATCATACACGTAAAATCATCTGGCAGCTGTAATCACAGGGGGATTTGGAGAAGGTGGGGGTCACAGCTCCATCTTATTCCCAGCAGATGTGGAGACTTCTGCCTCGCTCCTTCCCTGTGTGAAGATGACTCAGTGCCAGTAATCAGGGGGATTATTAGAAAGCCGCCAGATTCACCGTCAGAAGGCGCACTTCACATGAGGCATCCTGAGCCATGTCAGTGTGGAGCTACCCACAAGCCTCGTCTGACTGCGAGCATCGCCATCCTGTCCTGATAATAAGAGGAGAAGGCCCATCGTGCCCACCGCTGGGGTCTCATCCCCCTCACCGAGGACTGATGGAGCACTGTGTGGCCCTGTTATGTGGGCACTGTATAGCGGTACTAGTCAGGCACAGTATGGCCCTGTTATGTGGACACTGTATAGCGGTACTAGTCAGGCACTGTATGGCCCTGTTATGTGGGCACTGTATAGCAGTACTAGTCAGGCACTGTATGGCCCTGTTATGTGGATACTGTATAGCAGTACTAGTCAGGCACAGTATGGCCCTGTTATGTGGGCACTGTATAGCGGTACTAGTCAGGCACTGTATGGCCCTGTTATGTGGGCACTGTATAGCAGTACTAGTCAGGCACTGTATGGCCCTGTTATGTGGATACTGTATAGCAGTACTAGTTGGGCACAGTATGGCCCTGTTATGTGGGCACTGTATAGCAGTACTAGTCAGGCACTGTATGGCCCTGTTATGTGGGCACTGTATAGCAGTACTAGTTGGGCACTGTATGGCCCTGTTATGTGGATACTGTATAGCAGTACTAGTTGGGCACTGTATGGCCCTGTTATGTGGGCACTGTATAGCAGTACTAGTCAGGCACTGTATGGCCCTGTTATATGGATACTGTATAGCAGTACTAGTCAGGCACTGTGTATAGCAGTACTAGTCAGGCACTGTATGGCCCTGTTATGTGGGCACTGTATAGCAGTACTAGTCAGGCACTGTATGGCCCTGTTATGTGGATACTGTATGGCAGTATTAGTCAGGCACAGTATGGCCCTGTTATGTGGATACTGTATAGCGGTACTAGTCAGGCATTATATGGCCCTGTTATGTGGATACTGTATAGCAGTACTAGTCAGGCACTGTATGGCCCTGTTATGTGGACACTGTATAGCGGTACTAGTCAGGCACTGTATGGCCCTGTTATGTGGGCACTGTATAGCAGTACTAGTCAGGCACTGTATGGCCCTGTTATGTGGATACTGTATAGCAGCACTAGTCAGGCACTGTGTATAGCAGTACTAGTCAGGCACTGTGTGGCCCTGCTATGTGGATACTGTATAGCAGTACTAGTCGGCACTGTGTGGCCCTGTTATGTGGGCACTGTATAGCAGCACTAGTCAGGCACTGTGTGGCCCTGCTATGTGGATACTGTAAAGCAGTACTAGTCGGCACAGTATGGCCCTGTTATGTGGATACTGTATAGCAGTACTAGTCGGGCACTGTATGGCCCTGTTATGTGGATACTGTATAGCAGTACTAGTCGGGCACTGTATGGCCCTGTTATGTGGGCACTGTATAGCAGCACTAGTCAGCCACAGTATGGCCCTGTTATGTGTGCACTGTATAGCAGTACTAGTCAGGCACCGTATGGCCCTGTTATGTGGGCACTGTACAGCAGTACTAGTTGGCACTGTGTGGCCCTGTTATGTGGGCACTGTATAGCAGTACTAGTCAGAAACTATAAGGCCCTGTTATGTGGGCACTGTATAGCAGTACTAGTTGGGCACTGTATGGCCCTGTTATGTGGGCACTGTATAGCAGTACTAGTCAGGCACTGTATGGCCCTGTTATGTGGATACTGTATAGCAGTACTAGTCAGGCACTGTATGGCCCTGTTATGTGGGCACTGTATAGCAGTACTAGTCAGGCATTGTATGGCCCTGTTATGTGGATACTGTATAGCAGTACTAGTCGGCACAGTATGCCCCTGTTATGTGGATACTGTGTGGCAGTATTAGTCAGGCACAGTATGGCTCTGTTATGTGGATACTGTATAGCAGTACTAGTCAGGCACTATATGGCCCTGTTATGTGGATACTGTATAGCGGTACTAGTCAGGCACTGTATGGCCCTGTTATGTGGATACTGTATGGCAGTATTAGTTGGCACTGTGTGGCTCTGTTATGTGTGCACTGTATAGCAGTACTAGTCGGGCACAGTATGGCTCTGTTATGTGGATACTGTATAGCAGTACTAGTCGGGCACAGTATGGCTCTGTTATGTGGATACTGTATAGCAGTACTAGTCAGGCACTGTATGGCCCTGTTATGTGGATACTGTATAGCAGTACTAGTCAGGCACTGTATGGCCCTGTTATGTGGATACTGTATAGCAGTACTAGTCAGGCACTATATGGCCCTGTTATGTGGATACTGTATGGCAGTATTAGTCAGACAGTGTATGGCCCTGTTATGTGGATACTGTATAGCAGCACTGGTCAGACATTGTATGATGTTATGTAGGAACAGTATTTTCAGGCTTGCTATGTGGGCACCCTATAGCAGTAGGTGTGAGGACTAACATATGCTGAGCACCCCTGGGCTGAGAAGTTTGAGTTCTATGGAGAACTTGAAGAGATAAAAGTGAATCTCAGGCCATGGATATAGGAAGATACAGGCAGGGATCGGTGATGTAGAGGCCAAAAGTCCCAGCGATGAAATGGAGAGGTCGGAGTCAAGAAACCTCAGACAAGAAGTGACGGAGGTCAGGATGAGAAGTCCGTGCAGTGCATAGAGGGTGGGCAGAGCGCCGGAGACCTCATTATATCTCCACTTAGAAAATAGACATCTAATGCAACAAGAAGGAAATACTTTGCACCAAACAAAACTCTTCCTCTTCCTCATGAGCATTGATTATATGACATTTCTGGACATGTTCTTTGTATAAGCAGAATCAACCCTAGGAATAACTTCTCTGGTGGGACTATTGTACCCCACTTCATGACCACATTGACAACCCACTGTACCATCATTGGCTGTCCTGTGTTGCTATTGACCAGAGGGACCTCTGAACCTGACTTTACATACTCAGGGAATACATGACCCAATGGCCCAATGTACCAGAGACCCCATAGACAACCACAAAGGGTCTACACTAGTACCATCAAGGCCATTTGGTATCACCATAGCACTAACCATTGAACCTTACCAGACATAATCAGGGAATACTGTACATGACCCAATGTGTCCAATGTACAGGAGCCCCCATAGTCAACCACAAAGGGTCTACATTACCATCAAGGCCATCAGGTATCACCATAGCACTGTCCTCTGAAACTTACCAGATACAATCAGGGAATACATGACCCAATGTGCCCAATGTACAGGAGACCCCATATACCACCCCAAAGGATCCACAGTACCATCAAGGCCATCAGGTATCACCATAGCACTGTCCTCTGAAACTTACCAGATACAATCAGGGAATACATGACCCAATGTGCCCAATGTACAGAAGACCCCATAGACAAACCCAAAGGATCCACAGTACCATCAAGGCCATCAGGTATCACCATAGCACTAACCTTTGAACCTTACCAGACATAATCAGTGAATACTGTACATGACCCAATGTGTCCAATGTACATGAGACCCTATAGACAACCTCAAAGGATCCACAGTACCATCATGGCCACCCGATATCACCATAGCACTCCTGACCAAATGGACCTTCGAACCTTACCCTACACACTCAGACAATACATGACCCAATGTGCAGGAGACCCTATAGACCACTATAATGGATCCACAGTACTAGCAAGGTCATCCAGTATCACCATAGCACTCCTGACCAGAGAGACCTCTGAACCTTACCCAACACACTCAGACAATACATGACCCAATGTACAGGTGACACCACGGACAACCCTGCAGAGTCCATCTATGACCATGGCCATCCCGTATCACCATAGCACTCCTGACCAGAGGGACCTTCGAACCTTACCCTACACACTCAGACAATACATGACCCAATATACAGGTGACACCATGGACAACCCTGCAGAGGCCGTCTATGACCATGGCCATCCGGTATCACCATAGCACTCCTGACCAGAGGGACCTTCGAACCTTACCCTACACACTCAGACAATACATGACCCAATATACAGGTGACACCATGGACAACCCTGCAGAGGCCGTCTATGACCATGGCCATCCGGTATCACCATAGCACTCCTGACCAGAGGGACCTTCAAACAATCCCCAACAAACTCAGACAATACATGACCCAATGTACAGGTGACACCATGGACAACCCTGCAGAGTCCATCTATGACCATGGCCATCTGGTATCACCATAGCACTCCTGACCAGAGGAACCTTCGAACCTTACCCAACACACTCAGACAATACATGACCCAATGTACAGGTGACACCATGGACAACCCTGCAGAGTACATCTATGACCATGGCCATCCGGTATCACCATAGCACTCCTGACCAAATGGACCTTCGAACCTTACCCTACACACTCAGACAATACATGACCCAATGTGCAGGAGACCCTATAGACCACTATAATGGATCCACAGTACTAGCAAGGTCATCCAGTATCACCATAGCACTCCTGACCAGAGAGACCTCTGAACCTTACCCAACACACTCAGACAATACATGACCCAATGTACAGGTGACACCATGGACAACCCTGCAGAGTCCGTCTATGACCATGGCCATCCCGTATCACCATAGCACTCCTGACCAGAGGGACCTTCGAACCTTACCCTACACACTCAGACAATACATGACCCAATATACAGGTGACACCATGGACAACCCTGCAGAGGCCGTCTATGACCATGGCCATCCGGTATCACCATAGCACTCCTGACCAAATGGACCTTCGAACCTTACCCTACACACTCAGACAATACATGACCCAATGTGCAGGAGACCCTATAGACCACTATACATGGATCCCAGTACTAGACCAAGGTCATCCAGTATCACCATAGCACTCCTGACCAGAGAGACCTCTGAACCTTACCCTAACACACTCAGACAATACATGACCCAATGTACAGGTGACACCATGGACAACCCTGCAGAGTCCGTCTATGACCATGGCCATCCGGTATCACCATAGCACTCCTGACCAGAGGGACCTTCGAACCTTACCCTACACACTCAGACAATACATGACCCAATATACAGGTGACACCATGGACAACCCTGCAGAGCCCGTCTATGACCATGGCCATCCGGTATCACCATAGCACTCCTGACCAGAGGGACCTTCGAACCTTACCCTACACACTCAGACAATACATGACCCAAGTGACGGTGACAGGTGACACCATGGACAACCCTGCAGAGCCCATCTATGACCATGGCCATCCGGTATCACCATAGCACTCCTGACCAGAGGGACCTTCAAACAATCCCCAACAAACTCAGACAATACATGACCCAATGTACAGATGACACCATGGACAACCCTGCAGAGTCCATCTATGACCATGGCCATCCGGTATCACCATAGCACTCCTGACCAAATGGACCTTCGAACCTTACCCTACACACTCAGACAATACATGACCCAATGTGCAGGAGACCCTATAGACCACTATAATGGATCCACAGTACTAGCAAGGTCATCCAGTATCACCATAGCACTCCTGACCAGAGGGACCTTCGAACCTTACCCTACACACTCAGACAATACATGACCCAATGTACTGGTGACACCATGGACAACCCTGCAGAGGCCGTCTATGACCATGGCCATCTGGTATCACCATAGCACTCCTGACCAGAGGAACCTTCAAACCTTACCCCACACACTCAGACAATACATGACCCAATGTACTGGTGACACCATGGACAACCCTGCAGAGGCCGTCTATGACCATGGCCATCCGGTAGCACCATAGCACTCCTGACCAGAGGGACCTTCGAACCTTACCCTACACACTCAGACAATACATGACCCAATATACAGGTGACACCATGGACAACCCTGCAGAGGCCGTCTATGACCATGGCCATCCGGTATCACCATAGCACTCCTGACCAGAGGGACCTTCGAACCTTACCCTACACACTCAGACAATACATGACCCAATATACAGGTGACACCATGGACAACCCTGCAGAGTCCACTATGACCACTGCCCCTTTTGTAATGGTCCTCATAAATCAGGGTCCCGCAGACTGTGTTACTTTTCAGTTGCTAGGACATCAGTTCTCGACATCCTACAGTCCGGTATTTCAGGACAGGCACGGTGACCTCCGTGTGAGGTAACGTCTGCCGCCATCTTTCTTCTATATTTCTACCTTGTATTAGAACTTTCTTTTGATTCAGGAAAAGGAATTCTACACTGACGTCATAGCAGAGGTGTGCAGAGGACCTGGGCAGATGTTACCTAGCAACCACTTGACCTTAGGACCAGTGACCACCAGTTCACACCCTGTATCCCTGTATAAAAATGAGGACAGAAAGTCGTGTCTGCTATGAAGCCACCAAAAGGGCGTGTCCTCAAGATTTCTTGCAGAGAAATTGCCTGTAAAAATACTAAAAACATGCTCTGTGGGAGAGCCACAAGACTGAGACTCCATGTTACATGGGACTGCAGATCATATCTACAGTGTCTGACTCTGACATCTCAGATATAAGATTTATCACATTTATCTGACGCCCACGCGCAGCAGACAGAGCGGCAGACACAACACAGTGCAGAGCGTGGGCGGAGACTTCTTCCAGGGATTCAGATCCTAAATGTCACATCAAGAGGAGGCGATATCCACACCTGACCGAGTGTCAGCAACACACTCAGCTCTGCTGCATCCGAGCAGTGGAGTAAAAATGATGTGGATTACTATCTGTGTGTTATCTGCTGGTATTACATAGGACTGCAGGTGACATCTACTACATTATCTGTACTCAGAGAGTTATCACTGTGTTATCTGTGGTGTTACATAGGACTGCAGGTGACATCTACTGCATTATCTGTACTCAGAGGGTTATCACTGTGTTATCTGTGGTGTTACATAGGACTGCAGGTGATATCTACTACATTATCTGTACTCAGAGAGTTATCACTGTGTTATCTGTGGTGTTACATAGGACTGCAGGTGACATCTACTACATTATCTGTACTCAGAGAGTTATCACTGTGTTATCTGTGGTGTTACATAGGACTGCAGGTGACATCTACTACATTATCTGTACTCAGAGAGTTATCACTGTGTTATCTGTGGTGTTACATAGGACTGCAGGTGACATCTACTACATTATCTGTACTCAGAGAGTTATCACTGTGTTATCTGTGGTGTTACATAGGACTGCAGGTGACATCTACTACATTATCTGTACTCAGAGAGTGATCTCTGTGTTATCTGTGGTGTTACATAGGACTGCAGGTGACATCTACTACATTATCTGTACTCAGAGAGTTATCACTGTGTTATCTGTGGTGTTACATAGGACTGCAGGTGACATCTACTACATTATCTGTACTCAGAGAGTTATCACTGTGTTATCTGTGGTGTTACATAGGACTGCAGGTAACATCTACTACATTATCTGTACTCAGAGAGTTATCACTGTGCTATCTGTGGTGTTACATAGGACTGCAGGTGACATCTACTACATTATCTGTACTCAGAGAGCTATCACTGTGTTATCTGTGGTGTTACATAGGACTGCAGGTAACATCTACTACATTATCTGTACTCAGAGAGTTATCACTGTGCTATCTGTGGTGTTACATAGGACTGCAGGTGACATCTACTACATTATCTGTACTCAGAGAGCTATCACTGTGTTATCTGTGGTGTTACATAGGACTGCAGGTAACATCTACTACATTATCTGTACTCAGAGAGTTATCACTGTGTTATCTGTGGTGTTACATAGGACTGCAGGTGACATCTACTACATTATCTGTACTCAGAGATATCACTGTGTTATCTGTGGTGTTACATAGGACTGCAGGTGACATCTACTACATTATCTGTACTCAGAGAGTTATCACTGTGTTATCTGTGGTGTTACATAGGACTGCAGGTGACATCTACTATATTATCTGTACTCAGAGAGATATCACTGTGTTATCTGTGGTGTTACATGGACTGCAGGTGACATCTACTACATTATCTGTACTCAGAGAGTTATCACTGTGTTATCTGTGGTGTTACATAGGACTGCAGGTGACATCTACTACATTATCTGTACTCAGAGAGTTATCACTGTGTTATCTGTGGTGTTACATAGGACTGCAGGTGACATCTACTACATTATCTGTACTCAGATAATTATCACTGTGCTATCTGTGGTGTTACATAGGACTGCAGGTGACACCTACTACATTATCTGTACTCGGAGAGTTATCACTGTGTTATCTGTGGTGTTACATAGGACTGCAGGTGACATCTACTACATTATCTGTACTCAGAGAGTTATCACTGTGTTATCTGTGGTGTTACATAGGACTGCAGGTGACATCTACTACATTATCTGTACTCAGAGAGTTATCACTGTGTTATCTGTGGTGTTACATAGGACTGCAGGAGACATCTACTACATTATCTGTACTCAGAGAGTTATCACTGTGTTATCGGTGGTGTTACATAGGACTGCAGGAGACATCTACTACATTATCTGTACTCAGAGAGTTATCACTGTGTTATCTGTGGTGTTACATAGGACTGCAGGTGACATCTACTACATTATCTGTACTCAGAGAGTTATCACTGTGTTATCTGTGGTGTTACATAGGACTGCAGGTGACATCTCCTCCATTATCTGTACTCAGAGAGCTATCACTATGTTATCTGTGGTGTTACATAGGACTGCAGGATCACATCTACTACATTATCTGTACTCAGAGAGTTATCACTGTGTTATCTGTGGTGTTACATAGGACTGCAGGTAACATCTACTACATTATCTGTACTCAGAGAGTTATCACTGTGTTATCTGTGGTGTTACATAGGACTGCAGGTAACATCTACTACATTATCTGTACTCAGAGAGCTATCACTGTATTATCTGTGGTGTTACATAGGACTGCAGGTGACATCTACTACATTATCTGTACTCAGAGAATTATCTACTGTGTTATCTGTGGTGTTACATAGGACTGCAGATGACATCTACTACACTATCTGTACTCA